>CM040244.1:188351971-188951971 GCA_022545495.1 Chrysanthemum lavandulifolium | reverse complement strand
TTAGAGTTGTGTTTTCACACTATGTCATTAACACTCTCGAAGTTCAAACTTGTAAGTGCGAGAATCCGCTTATTACTAACCGCTTTCATGTTTACTTCTATGGAAGCTCGAGCGGATCGATCGTGCAGATTCTTAACATGGTCATGCCAACATCATTACTAATGGAAGTTCTATCTTAAAGCAACACAAAAGTCGAATGATTCTTCGTCAAATCAAAGGATCTACAAAGTTAAAGACTTAAAGAACTTCATCAAGATCGAAATCCAATGTCAAAGAGCGTGAGCATGTTGAAGAATAACATGGAGACACCGGAGCAACAAGGCACACGAGATGACTTGATGCGCATAACCACAACATACTATCACTACCATCACAAAGAACAATGATCAAAGAACAAAGTTAAAGATGACGCCAAAGCAAAACTGCTTAAAGAAAACAATTTCACACCGGGAGATTGTTCAAATCAAGACAATTCTTCTCACAAGAAAGAAGAATGTCGAAGACGCCAAAGCTACTATTACATCAACGCCTTCACTGTTCATATTCATTCATCACCAACACTTAGGGGGAGATTGTTGGAATCACTCCTAAACCTAAATCAAGTGTTAGTAATTCATATGTAATAGTTAGCTTAATTATGGCCTTTATGTTTGTTATTAGCCTTAAGCTTATGTAGAAGGCCCATGAGCTTAGGCCCAAGCCCATAGGAGAAAGGATGGGAACTAGGAGTATTGCCCTAGCTTCCCTCCTATATATATCATGTAATAACCCTCACTTGAGGGTTGGTTGTTCAATTTATTTCTTTCACATATACTCTACGCATAACCGTTTACTTGTATTGTGTGTGTGTGTTTGGTTTATTGTTCAACCGCCTTTCTATCTCTTCTCTTGATGCTTGTGTTGTAAAACTAGTGACCTAACATACGTTTTTAAAAGAACGTGAACATGAGAATTACAATTAGTGAAATTGATGTATATGCGTGTTTGTTAGAGTCAAATGCTTGTATCGAGTCATATTGGATGTTTTGCAGGAATTTTTCCGCATTCTAAAGATGTAATTTTTCTAGAATTTTTCCAGAAAACGCGAAGACCGCTTCTGTTGTGACAACCGACGGCGTCGATTAATGCTCGACAACGTCAGTCAAGAAAAAGCAACTTATACAAAAGTTTCGTTTCCTGTGCTACTTATAAATTTTTAGAAATTCTCAGGTTTTAATTTTCCAGAAAAAACTGCAAACATCCATTCCACAAGCATTATATGTCACAATTTTCAATTTCCGGTCATTTCTCAAACTCAATATTCATCATATTAGTTCATGCATGGTTTTGCATTTTACATTAAACGTATAATTTTTATATTAAATAAACGTTATCGCGTAACTAATTATTTTGAATAATTGATCCATTAATTTCAAAAAAATTATTTCAATATATTTTTATACTCATATTAAGTTTATAAAATAATACTATGAGTTTACACAGTGTTTTAAATTTATTTTGTAACTAAATTGTTGTATTTAAATAATTACGACGTTTTTCTTAAATTCGACACGATTATTATTATATCACTCAAATTTTGCAAGTAATGTATTTTTATAATTTTTATGACCTAAAAATATTTTATCTTGACCCGTGAAAATTTATTTTATCCAACGCTACCCTAAATATTTACAAATGACTACAACTTACCACAAGTTTTCCCTTTACTTACATACATCTACACTTATAGAATTTAAAAAAAAAAAAAAAAAAAAAAAAAAAATTAAAGATGACAAACCCCTTGTCGACAAGGGGATGAGTCACAATGATATTTGCTAAATATCTTAGTAAATGTATTATACTATCTCATTTCATTTCATTTCTTTCTTTTGTAAACAAAACAAGATCAAAAACTCATCTCTTTTCTCTCTAAGTATTCGGCAGCCAAGGGACCAAAAGGAGGATCATCTCCAAGATTTCAAGACAAGTTTTAATATACACTAGTATCATTTGTTGCAAAGGTTTTGTAATACAAACCTCAAGTGATTAGGAAAAACCATTTTGTCCATAAACCTCATCATATCACTAGTAAGCATTCATATTCATATTTTTATTTCATATTCATTTTTATGGTCATATCATTTTATTTGAGAAACATGCAAGTCTCATGATGTTTATACCATTTTTAAAGGTTTTTAAGGTTTTTATATGTTAAATATATATAATCCATCCTATAATTACTCCTTGTTATATATTAGTTTTGGTGATGTCTAAGAACCCATGACACCCTAAGAAGGTGTATGGTAGGATTAGAATAGCTTAGGAGTTGTTTTGAATGGGTTAGAATAGGTTTTATGCGAGAAAACTCTCATGCGACACGCTTTTGAAAAGGGTCATCCTTATTTTGAAATTCGAAATTTCAAAGAACAATATTTGTTTTGTACGAGTCAAAATGAAGCTTGGACGTTGTAAATTATGTCGATTTGTTAAAAATATGTTAGTATACTTGATCACGGGTTAAGGATCTTTAAAACGTGAAAACGGATTTGTAACGACTAAATTACACATGTTTATAAAAGTTGCGTAACTATTATCATATAAGAAAACTATAACTTGATTTTTAATAAACAAGTTTTGCGGCAAAAACTAGTCCCAAGTAAAAGGTTGTTTTAACATTGAATTAGAACTTTTTATGAAGAGAAGTCTTCTAGTAAAGTGAAATCGCCAAGTATACTTTCCAAAATGTCCGATAGTTTGTTTAGCGGAGTTGTAATGAATTAATTACGTCGCTCAAACTTTGTCGAAAAACCATCCTTAAACTATATTTTGGACTAAAAGTACCATATTTAACCTCTATTTTCTTTACGCTCGAGACCTCTAGGATGAAAACTCATGTACTAAAACTTTGAGATTATCATACGAGCTTCCCAAACCGTTGAGTTCGTTTCCCAACGCCGACGTGCACTAATTTATGACTAGCTTTTAGAGGCCGTTTTAGTCACTTTCATGGAAATTTCAATGACATTATTTTACTTATTTAAAAGTTATAATTTCACAATTAATCACTAAATGATTATCGTTGGATATCATTTCAATGTAAATACATGTGAAGTAATTTAAAATGGCCAAGACGTTAAAAGATTATATTTTCGACGAGAAGTATTGTTTTCAAAATTACATAAGTGGTATAAATATCATCGGATTGCGTGCATAACATTACATCATGACTTATTGCATATCATATCATTCATAATAGGTCGCCGAGATTCACGCTACATTTTGGTGTAACCACTTTTGTCATCGCATCTATTCATCAAGTGAGTAATCACATCCCTTTTACCGCTTTACTATATTTTAGGCCTGAATGCATGAACCATACTTGAATTAAATTGATTCTTACTTTTGTGAACTCTTTTGACTAGAACTTTTGAACTCGAATCAAATCCTTGAACTTAATTACGAATTTATGACTTGTTGGAATTTATTGAACCGTACATGTTATGACCTTGACCTAAAGTCTCCTATGTTCGGAGCATCACTATAAAGACTCCTATGTTCGAGTATATCTTTGGGAAGAGGCACCCAAGATATCTTTGGGAAGAGGCACCCAAGATATCTTTGGGATGAGGCACCCAACATAACTTTGGATAGTGGCACCCAAAGATAATTTTGTTTCATCAGAGCATCTCGAATTATTATATTCGTGGTACTATATTGTGAACTATTATGACCGCTTATACTTGACTATTTGATACGCTATATTTTGGCAATGGGTTGTGAACACACAGTTGCAAGTTTTGTATGGGAACTTGAACCGAGTGGATTTACAATGCCTTTGCTTTGTGGACTATTTCGATAACCGAAACCTTGGACTCTTTCATACGAGTTTTCATATTTTACTAAACATGTTTACTCACCAACTATTTTCATAGTTGACCCGCTTTCTCTCATGCATTTCGTGTGATCGTTAGTAAGCTTTTTCTACCGTGTCTTGCATAATGAAGTTTTCACTTGTCACTACAAATCGTTATGTAATAGAACGAAATATTTTGGAATCTAAACTTTGTAATATATTTGCCGATGACGGCTAAACCGGTATTGTAATGGTGTACTCTTTCTTTAAATATTAACATTGGTATGTTCTATTATCTTGTGCTTATGTTCCTTCCTTTACACTCGTGTTTCCTCCTCCCATGAGGGTGTGATTGGTATCGAGACAAAGGTTATAGAGAATGTCGATTTTCAAAAATAAAAATCACGCCTATAACCGAATTTTTTTTTTATTAAACATTGAACATCATCCGAGTCATCTAGTCTCTATCGTCGATCGTTAATCATAAATTATACATAGCCCGATCAACTATGTCTAATTTATGAAGAACCATGCAATGATAAGAAGGGTAATTTTAAATCATGTTTAGTCGAGTCTTTTGAGTCCGGTCACCCAAGTTGCATTGGTCGGGTGGGTATGCATAGCATGTTTTACGCTCACGTCTACATTACCGTATCTTATTTATACCCTCTTTTCCATCTTTCGACTTGTTAGACATAGCATGTCCCCGATCCCGCCATATTTCGATCACTATAACACATTACCACCGCTCGCACTCATCCGACTGCTCGAATGTCGTTTACTCAACCCGATGTTTTGGTCCATCAGAAGATCATGGTCGCAAGAAACACACGCTCAGAGGCAACAACAACGGCAACCCAAACAACAATGACAATCCAAACAACAACGCTGGAATAGCGGATCTACTCACCCAAATTATAACACATCTCGATGCTAGACGAACCAACGCGGAGAAGGTACTTCAAACGCCGGTCAAGGATGCGACTACAAAACTTTCATGACATGCAAGCCAATGGAATTTCATGGTGCGAGGGTGCCATTGACCGCTAACCCGTTCGAGAATGTTGAGTCAAAACTTAGTATCACGAAATGTATTGAAGGAAACAAGGTTGAGTTCTTCACGGTCTACGGTCGAGCATTGACCGGTGGAACAACCAACCGCAGACTAGAGGAAGAGGGTCAGCAAATGCGTTATCTTGGGAAGCATTTAAGAAACTACTAACCGATGAGTACTACGTAAAAGATGAAATGCGTGCTAGAAGCGGAATTTTGGAATCACTGATGGTTGGAGTAGAAGTCGACAAGTACCCGATCCGCTTCCACGAGTTAACTAGGATGGTTCCTCACATGGTTTCCACGTGGAGAAGTTGATTGACCGATATATGGGGATTGATACCGGAAATTAGGAGGATGTCACTCATCAAACCCAACCACTCTGCAAGCCGCGTGGTATGGCGTGTCACCGGACAAATGATGTGATCAGTCCGGAGGACTAGCAAAAGCGAATGACAATGGAAGAAAGCGATGAGGATCACCGAAGCCGAGACCGTGGTCGGCAAGACAAGAGGCAACGAATAACTGTGAACTATGGAGCGACTACTCGGGAGCGCAAAGATACGTGGGTCCACATCCTTTGTGCACTGATGTAACTATCACCACTGGAGATCGCCAAGGTGCGACAAATGTGGACAGACGGGCCACTTCGCAAAATTGCTCAAACAGACTGGGAATCAAGGACGAGAAAAGCATGTTACGAGTGTGGAAGTCTAGATCACCTTCGCAATACCGTCCAAAGTCAAAGAACACCCAATCAAGGAGGTAATCGTCCAAACTCGGCATTGGCAATAGAGGCCCACAAGATCGTAACATTGAAATTCCTCCCGCACGTGGTCGAGCATTCTATCCGGTACCGAGGAAGCTCAACGCCGTAACGGTACATTCTTTCTAACAACTACCTTATTTCGCACACATGATTTTGAGTGCATAACTTCCTTCCACTTTTACCACGCTCACGGCATTGATTAATTTGTGACCCATCGATATCGACCTTAGTTGTATTATATTTTGTTGATTTGATTTGATTTGTGTAAGCAAATCCAATATCGAGCTTAATCTTTCAAAAGACTTCATTCAAAAGAATTGTTTCTAGCTTGATCTAGCGACAGCTCTTGTTTGATGAGTTGCGAAGTCAAGCTAAGAAACAAGTTTACTCAAGTCACTATCTAAAGGTCTTTTGAGGGCTAAGTTCGATATTGGGTAAGTTTACCCTATCCAATCTAATCACGGGCACATACTTAGTTGAACGGGGAACCCACGCATGGGCATTGATATGATCATTTAGACTGCTTCGTACGAGCATAAACTTTTAGAATCCTTGTCGAGGTTCGGACCATAGTATCATTAATCGAATCACGAGGACGTGATTCACCGACATGGGAAGAATGTCACAATTCTCAATTTCCGGTCATTTCTCAAACTCAATATTCATCATATTAGTTCATGCATGGTTTTGCATTTTACATTAAACGATAATTTTATATTAAATAAACGTTATCGCAGTAACTAATTATTTTGAATAATTGATCCATTAATTTCAAAAAATTATTTCAATATATTTTTATACTCATATTAAGTTTATAAAATAATACTATGAGTTTACACAGTTGTTTTAAATTTATTTTGTAACTAAATTGTTGTATTTAAATAATTACTTACGCTTTTTCTTAAATTCGACACGATTATTATTATATCACTCAAATTTTGCAAGTAATGTATTTTATAATTTTATGACCTAAAAATATTTTATCTTGACCCGTGAAAATTTATTTTATCCAACGCTACCCTAAATATTTACAAATGACTACAACTTACCACAAGTTTTCCCTTTACTTACATACATCTACACTTATACAATTAAAAAAAAAAAAAAAAAAAAAAAAAAAAAAATACATAATTAAAAGATGACAAACCCCCCTTGTCGACAAGGGGGATGAGTCACAATGATATTTGCTAAATATCTTAGTAAATGTATTATACTATCTCATTTCATTTCATTTCTTTCTTTTGTAAACAAAACAAGATCAAAAACTCATCTCTTTTCTCTCTAAGTATTCGGCAGCCAAGGGACCAAAAGGAGGATCATCTCCAAGATTTCAAGACAAGTTTTAATATACACTAGTATCATTTGTTGCAAAGGTTTTGTAATACAAACCTCAAGTGATTAGAAAACCATTTTGTCCATAAACCTCATCATATCACTAGTAAGCATTCATATTCATATTTTTATTTCATATTCATTTTTATGGTCATATCATTTTATTTGAGAAACATGCAAGTCTCATGATGTTTATACCATTTTTAAAGGTTTTTAAGGTTTTTATATGTTAAATATATATAATCCATCCTATAATTACTCCTTGTTATATATTAGTTTTGGTGATGTCTAGGAACCCATGACACCCTAAGAAGGTGTATGGTAGGATTAGAATAGCTTCGAGTTGTTTTGAATGGGTTAGAATAGGTTTTGCGAGAAAACTCATTTCGACACGCTTTGAAAAGGGTCATTCTTATTTTGAAATTCGAAATTTCAAAGAAACAATATTTGTTTTGTACGAGTCAAAATGAAGCTTGGACGTTGTAAATTATGTCGATTTGTTAAAAATATGTTAGTATACTTGATACGAGTTAAGGATTTTAAAACATAGAAAACGGATTTGTAACGACTAAATTACACATGTTTATAAAAGTTGTCGTAACTATTATCATATAAGAAAAACTATAACTTGATTTCTAATAAACAAGTTTTCGGCAAAAACTAGTCCCAAGTAAAAGGTTGTTTTAACATTGAATTAGAACTTTTATGAAGAGAAGTCTTCTAGTAAAAGTGAAATCGCCAAGTATACTTCCCAAAATGTCCGATAGTTTGTTCAATGGAGTTGTAATGAATTAATTACGGTCGCACTAACTTTGCCGAAAAACCATCCTTAAACTATATTTTGACTAAAAGTACCATATTTAACCTCTATTTTCTTTACGCTCGAGACCTCTAGGATGAAAACCGTGTACTAAAACTTTGAGATTATCATACGAGCTTCCCAAAACCGTTGAGTTCGCTTCCTAACGCCGACGTGCACTAATTCGACTAGCTTTTAGAGGACGCTTTAGTCACTTTCATGGAAATTTCAATGACATTATTTTACTACGAAAAGTTATAATTTCACAATTAATCACTAAATGATTATCGCCGGATATCATTTCAATGTAAATACATGTGAAGTAATTTAAAATGGCCAAGACGTTAAAAGATTATATTTTCGACGAGAAGTATTGTTTTCAAAATTACATAAGTGGTATAAATATCATCCGAATTGCGTGCATAACATTACATCATGACTTATTGCATATCATATCATTCATAATAGGTCGGTTTCGAGATTCACGCTACATTTCGTGTAACCACTTTGTCATCGCATCTATTCATCAAGTGAGTAATCACATCCCCTTTTACCGCTTTACTATATTTTAGGGTCGAATGCATGAACCATACTTGAATTAAATTGATTCTTACTTTTGTGAACTCTTTGACTAGAACTTTTGAACTCGAATCAAATCCTTGAACTTAATTACTAATTTATGAATTGTTGGAATTTATTGAACCGTACATGTTATGACCTTGACCTAAAGTCTCCTATGTTCGAGCATCACTATAAAGACTCCTATGTTCGGAGTATATCTTTGGGAAGAGGCACCCAAGATATCTTTGGGAAGAGGCACCAAAGATATCTTTGGGAAGAGGCACCCAACATAACTTTGGGTAGGGCACCCAAGATAATTTGGTTTCATCAGAGCATCCCAATTATTATATTCGTGGTACTATATTGTGAACTATTATGACCGCTATACTTGACTATTTGATACGCTATATTTTGGCAAAATGGGTTGTGAACACACAGTTGCAAGTTTTGTATGGGCGGAACTTGAACCGAGTGGATTTACAATGCCTTTGCTTTGTGGACTATTTCGATAACCGAAACCTTGGACTCTTTCATACGAGTTTTCATATTTTACTAAACATGTTTACTCACCAACTATTTTCATAGTTGACCCGTTTTCTCTCATGCATTTCGTGATCGTTAGTAAGCTTTTTCTACCGTGTCTTGCATAATGAAGTTTTCACTTGTCACTACAAATCGTTATGTAATAGAACGAAATATTTTGGAATCTAAACTTTGTAATATATTTGCCGATGACGGCTAAACTGGTATTGTAATGGTGTACTCTTTCTTTAAATATTAACATTGGTATGTTCTATTATCTTGTGCTTATGTTCCTCTCTTACACCTCGTGTTTCATCCTCGTGAGGTGTGACATTATATCCTAGTGTAGTTGTGTCATATATAGTTTTATCACGATTTTACACGAAGGTTTCGTCTATTTTCTTAAAGTGTGCAGGTTATATTTGGCAAGAAGAAGTAACTCAACATTGGATGGAATTTATCACGTATACATTCTTCTTGGAAAAGAATTTAACCGCAACTTCACACGGATCCTACCGAGCTAATCATGGGAGTACTAGTTTCTTTCTCTTTTACTTACCTTCCTTTATCATAACTTTGATACTTTCGGAGAACATTGGTGACAATGTTTAGTTTAAGTGTAGGGAGAGAGAATAAAACGGGAACTTAGAAACTATGATTATCCTTGATTATTTGTCTTGTCCTAGTTCAATTGTGTAATAAGCTATGAGAAATATTTGTTAGGAAATTTTAGCACCAAATTTAAATTTTTACGACATGTACGAGCAAAAACTATAGTCTTAATAAAGCATCTCATGGATAGGAGTTATATGACTAGCACAAAACCGCTTACCACTCAAATTCCACCCAAAAAATGATGAGTGTCTAAATACTCATCATTTTATCTTGTTAGAATGCCAAAACATCCGAAAACACTCGAAATGCTTCAAAATGATAAAAATATCACAAACAAGTGTTTTATATGTTTTAAATGCAAAACATCAAAATCGATGAAAAACGTATCAAGTTTGCATAATTGGCGGTTTAGTCCCCAAGTTTGAAAAGTTGTCAAAATAGTCCTGGTAATTCAAAAACTTGTAAAATATCATTTTAGGTCCATGAGATTCAAAAGTTGTCAAAACAAACCCTTTAAAGTTTAAAAATCACAAAATGACAACTTTAGTCCTTTAACTTTGAAAATTGTCAAAATAGTCCTTGGTTAATTTAAAAGTGAAAATTATCAAGTTTTAACCTTGTTCTATTAATAAATGACAAAAATGGTCCTTATGATAAACTTTTGAGAAAATTACAATATTGGTCCTCAAGTTTCTAAACTTGACAATTTTGGTCCTAGATTTGTAAAATGGAAATTTTCAACAATGGTCCTTGTACTATTATTACTTGGCAGGTTTAGTCCTTATGAGAGCTTGGGAAAATGTTCAAGTTCAGCCCTTCAACTTTGGCTAAATTGCATATATGGTCCTTGTTGTTAAAAAACCAAACGGACCCTTTTTATCACTAAGCCCAATCCAAGCCCAATACTTGACCCGCCCAATTTTTAAATTCAAATAAACCGCGCCATTGTAGACCCGTCTCCTCACCCCTTTTCACCAAAACCGGTGGTTTTAACCACCACCTTTCACCTTTACACTCACCCACACCACTTGAGTACCTTTCCCTTCCACCTCCACACCAATCCAAACCCAATTAATGCGAAAAACCAACTCTATTGAAAATTGGCGCCAAAATCACCAAGTGGCATATCCAATTATCCGGATGATTTCAATGGTCGATTTGGTGGGATATACTCAAGAGTGTCGACAAGAGATATTGAAGTCAATAAATATCAAGAGTGAAGCATGAAGAAAGTATCTAGTGTAATTTTCAATTTTTATGTCGTTTTAGCTTAATTTTCAAATTTCGTGTTTGTTTAAGCTTCAAGCTTTGTAATTAAGTTTTAAGTTATTATAAAACTTTTGTAAATAATCAATTTCGCTTTCAAGTTTATATCAAGTTATGCAATTTTCTTATTATTCAAAAATCTCAATATGTTGAAATGTTGTTAGAAGTTGTTAGTTTGGACTTAGAAGCTCATATAAGCTCCATATAAAGCTTATGCAAGCTTTTAGACACTCTTAAAAGCGGTTTATTAGAAAAATCAAAATTCACAAAATACTAATTAAATAGCTTAAAAATAAAAATCCATGGTGCAAGGTTCTAAAAGGTTGGGCGGGATATATAATGGATGGTCTTGGGTGTAGTGCTTATTGGTAAGCTATAGGATCCGTTACTTGGTCCTAAGTTCTCGCCAAACTCAAAGCCATTTGTAAGCTTTTGCTCATTTCTTGCATTTCTTGTTTAAATCACCATTAGTTGTAATCTCTATTTTTATTGTTCACTAGCTCTAGTTAAGTCTAATTAAGCTTTAAAATCGCTTGTTTGTTAATTTAAATTTATAGTTTACAACAATCTCATTTTCACAGTTAATATTGCATAATCTTCAATCCTTGGTTTTATGTTGTTATTGTTGTTGTTTAGTGTTTCTTTAGTCCTAGTAAGTGATAATATAAGGTCTGAAATCATGGCATGTTCTTAATCGGTGATTCTCTTTGAAAATCCTCAAAACTGTCACATAAAGGTCTGTTTGGTTTTGTGTAGTTGACTGTGTTAAGGGTTGTTGCACCTTTGTTTTTGGTTG
Organism: Chrysanthemum lavandulifolium; assembly: GCA_022545495.1. Taxonomy (NCBI): domain Eukaryota; kingdom Viridiplantae; phylum Streptophyta; class Magnoliopsida; order Asterales; family Asteraceae; genus Chrysanthemum; species Chrysanthemum lavandulifolium. The sequence continues at coordinate 188,940,426 of CM040244.1, read as the reverse complement.
TTCTAATTTACATTAGGTCCTAAGAACTCATTTCAAAGAAGAAAACTAGACCTCGCTAGTAAAAGTCAAACTTCTTTAATCTCACCTAGTTTGATCACTTGTTAGATTTTAGCTTATCAAACTCATTACATTAGATTAATATCATTAATTTAGCTTAATTCCATCTCACTCTAGCTTAATATTACATAACCAGTTAGTAGATTCAATTCAAAGTTCAATAAAGTCAACTTGGTTCAATTTCTTAAAAGTCAAATGTGCCTGTGCACCGTTTTACTAGTTCTTTCAAAAGCTCACACGAGCTTGATAGTTGTCCATAGCTTGTGCTTTTTAGTTCTTTGGGAAGCCAATCTGGTCCTTTTAAAGTCCCAAGCCTTAATTTTCACCTTGAAGCTTGTTTGACAGGTCTGCATTAAGCTTGTAGCTTTGTCCATTTCTGAGTTAACTGCTTAAGCAGTTATTTGGACTCTTTTTCATAAGCTTGTAAAAAGCTTAATTTTTGGTCAAATCTTTTGATACTTGGTTCTTTAGAAAGATTTCCTAGCTTACTTGAGGTCCCTAGCTTAATCTTTCATTTTCTAGCTAGTTTAGTAGGGCTGCACTTGACTTGTACTTTGTCCCATTTTTCTGTCTTAACTGCATAAACCAAAGAACTTATCTTTTCATAAGCTTCTCATAAGCTCTCCAAAGGAACCACTATGCATGAGCTTGGACTTTTGGAAAGCCCACCTTGCCGCCTTGTTGACCCAGCTTTTGTTTTGAGCTTTTGAGCTTATGCTCTTAGCTTATCTTGGCCTTGAACATCTCTGCAAGTCTCATTGTTTCATAGATTCATCCTAGTGCTTATTAGCTTATCATAGCTTATCTCAGTTGTCCTTTGAGTTTTCTAGCTTAATTTAAGTAGCTTTTAGCTTGTTTAATCATATTCCACCTTTGTTTTCAACTATTGAGCCTGTTTGAGCTTAAATCCCATAATAAGCCATAAGTCAAACTTTGAGCTTATTAGCTTATCAAAACAAGGTTTAATTTCAAGTTGTAGAATTTTGTGTTTATTAAAGTTTCTTATAATCAGCTTAAAGTAGTTTTCAAAAGAAAATCCGGAAAAGATCAAGTTAAAATCGGTGATAGTATTTATTTAAGATTTTTTTTATTTTTGATTTTTCTTTTAGCTTATTCATAAGCAAACCTTGTTTTATATTTTCTAGTATTCTACATATTTATAAAGTATTTTCCTGAAATTTTCATATTTTTCTCTATTTGTTTAGTATTTTTATAATTATAAATAGTTAATAAATAGTAATTAATTAGTAATAAATAATTAAAAGTATAAAAATATCTTTTCAATTTTCTTAGTTTAAGATAAATATAAAAGTTTTAAAAGTATTTTTTATTTTTTCTTAGTTTAAAAAGTATTTTTAGCATTTTAATTAGTTTTAAATAGTTTTAAATTAATAATAAATACATAATAAGTCTGAAAAATATATTTTTAGTTTTAAAATAAGTTTTATCATATTTTAGATTTTCTAAGTTATAATTTCATTTTTCTAGGTTAATTTTGTATTTTCTTGTATTTTAGTGCATTTTAAATACTTAATAAATAGTTTTTAATTAATAATAATTAAATAAATAGTTGTAAAATAATTTTCTTTTTCTAATAATTTTCTTTTATTATTAGGATTGTAAAATATCATTTTCATATTTGTAGGTCTTTTATTTCTTTAAAACTCACTTTTTATTTTGTACGTGAGCGTAATTTTATTTTAAGCGTAAGTTTTAAGTTTTAGGTTTTAAACGTTCATCGCCTTTAAAAATAGTGATAGCGTTTATTTAATAGATTTTAACTTTTAATCTTTTTAATTTGCATTTAAGTCGCTTTAATTTGTAGATCTTTTCTTTAGGTATAATTTTCCATCCAAAACCTTATCGATCACTATCCTTAGTGATCATTCTACCATCGATTAAGTGTTTAAACACCAATTCATCCTCCGTGGGACTTAACGACCCGAAATCCCTATATTCCTCGATCTTAATTGCATTTGTGTTTGAAATTGTTTTAAGTCTATTTGACTTGACTTGTTTGGCACTGAATCAAATTTTAGGCGCCATTGCGGGAGGTCATAAGCGTGTTTCTAGCATTATCGGACCCGTGCTTGCACATATACCACGGTTTGTAAAAGTTTTACGTAAAGTTAATATAAACCAAAAGTTCATTAACACTTTTCCTAAAGTGTTAAAACCCAAAAACAATATAAAACAACAAAACAATCGTAACGTTTTCTAGTCTTGTGTTTCTTTTAAGGTGATTCTTAAAGAAATACGATTTGGTTAAGCGAGACGATACCAAAAATATTTTCCAAAAGTTTTAAACCCCATCGCGCTAAATCATACCTCGTCTTTTCGGTGGTACTTAATATACATAAAATCAACCACCATGAAATCAAGGCGATGCACTACCTAGCGGGGGTGCGACCATTAATAAGTTCCCGAACATCGATTTAAAACTTGCCTTTGTGTCACTTGTGATTTGGTGTACCTTTTTCAAAAGCCATTTCATTTGTGATTATTGGTTAAGTTCACTTGTGTTTTGCCTCATTTGTTTTGAAAATTGATTTTTATACTTAGTGCATCTTTTCGTTCTTCCGATTCTACAAGTCCACTTTCCGAACTTGGAAACATTCCTCATGACGTGGGACGTTCGGCTCCTTGACCGTGATCGAGGAACGTCTACCACCACCACCACCGCCGAAATGGCGGAAGACAAACCTATGAATGAGCTTCTCCAAGCACCCATCGAGGGTTACGGAGATGCCATTGTTGTCCCGACCATTGTGGTCGATACCTTCGAGCTCAAGACCGGGTTGCTTAATCTAGTAACCCAAAGCCAATTCTATGGTTTTGAGCGGGATGATCCTCATGCACACATTCGATGGTTTAACAAGATTGCATCAACCATCAAGTACAAGAATGTCCCATCCGAAGCTATCAAGCTTCTTCATTCCCATTTTCTGTAGAGGACAAGCCGGAATTGGCTTGAGAAACAACCCCTCGTTCTATAGAGACATGGGAAGATCTAGTTACCAAGTTTGTTAACGAGTTCTATCCTCCATCTCGAACCACAAGTCTTAAGAATGAGATAATGAAATTTTCTCGAGATTTGATGAATCATTCGGGAGGCATGGGATCGTTACAAAGAATTGCTCATGAGTGTCCACATCATGGTTTTACCGAGTTAATGCAAATGGATACTTTCTATAATGGTGCGAGACCGGTGACCAAGACTCTCTGAATGCCTCCATGGAGGTAATTTCCTTAGCAAAACCACCAAAGAAGCCTTACAAATCATTGAAAACAAGTCCCGGTCCGTTCTTTCCGCACTAAGACATATCAAAATCGATCTAATCTTGGACCTTCTACTTCATCTCCGTGAGTACATCTAGCACCGATGCTAAGATTGATAAACTCACGAGATCTTGTTCGAGCTTTGGTTCTTGCTAACCAAAGAAAGTCACATTCACTCAAACACCATCACATGGTGAAGTGAAGAAAGTTGAAGTTTGTGTTACTTGTGGTGGTCCTCATGCATACTACAACTGTCATCGCCACCGATGGTAGTCCGTTTGAAGCAAATGCTATAGCCGGTACTTCAAATCAAGGAGGTAATCAATACCGTCCTCGAAATGAACCAAACTACCGTGCTAACACTTATCGTGCACCACCGGTTTTAACGAATCCTAACCGAATCGAATCAACCTAGAATGAACCAAGGTTATCAAAACCAAGGTAATTTCTATCTGGACCCAATCAAGGTTTCCAACAACAAGGAACCTTCATCAAAACAATTTCAATCGTGGAATCAATTTCATGGGAATGTGAATCCTAATCAAGGAATTTTCAACAACAAGGTCATAATCAAAACATCCGACCTCAAAATTTCCTCTAATCCACCTCCCATCATTACTCCTCCGGACCATCATCGATGAGTTCTTGAAGCGGTTTATGAAATCCCAAGATGAGATGAGCAGTTGTTGGTCGGTCGGATTGTCGATCTCAAGAAGTCTTTAAATGATCGACCCTCGAGCTCGTGTAAACTTCCGAGCAACACGATCGCTAACCCGAGGGGCGATGCTAAGGCGATCACGACCAGAAGTGGTGTTTCATACAATGGACCCGCTATTCCTACTACCTCTTCTTCTTCTTCTCTCCCAAAGGTAGTGGAAAGTGAACCTCCAACTCACAATGGACCTACGACTCCAATGCCCCCTCCTCCTGTGGCAATGAGTCAAGTTACCAAGGAAACAACGGACAAGGTGCATTATTCAAGTCCAAGTAATACCGCACAAGTCCCACCTTCGGTAGTCCATCCTCAAGTTGTCCAGAAACCCAAGTCTAATCCAGGAGTTGTTTTTGAACCACCAGCTCCCGTTGAAAATATCAAATCCAAATCTTCTATTCCATATCCATCACGTTTGAATGAGCAAAAGCTCCGTGAAAAAGCTAGTCATCAAATGGATAAATTTTTCCAAATTTTCCAAGAGTTACATTTTGACATAAGCTTTGCGGATGCTATCATCTTGATGCCCAAGTTTGCATCAACTCTCAAACACATGTTAAGCAATAAGGAAAAGTCGTTTGAAATGGCTAAGACTCCTCTTACGAGAGCTGCTCTGCGATTATTCTAAAAAGCTTCGAGAAAAGCTTGGAGATCCCGGGAAATTTCTCTTACCTTGTGTATTCCGGGAATGGTTGAATGCTTTGCCTAGCGAGATCTTGGTGCAAGCATTAATCTTATGCCATATTCGATGTGGAAGAAACTTTCTCTTAGGAACTTACTCCTACATGCATGACTCTCGAGCTTGCGATCGTACAATATCCGTCCTCTTGGCATTGCCGAGGCGTGTTGTAAAGTAGGAAAGTTCCATTTTCGGTGACTTCGTGGTTGTTGATTTTGATGCCGATCATCGGGTTCCTCTCATTGTTGGTCGAGGATTCACGAGAACGGGCCGTGCTCTCATAGATGTATTTGAGCAAGAAATCACATTACGTGTTGGTAATGAAGTCATCACTTTTAACCTTGATCGGACTTGAGGTACTCCGCAAATTATGATTACGAATCGGTTAACCGAATAGATATCATTGATGTTGCTTCGAAGAGTACTCGCAGAAGTTCTTGGTTATGATCATAATTCTTGAGTGATAATCTCACTCATTCATCTCAACCTATCATCGCCAATTCTACTCCTTCTCTCACCCCATTTGAGGAAAGTGACTTCATCTTAGAAGAGATTGAAGCCTACTTATCCAATGATTACATTCCATGGGAAATTGATCACGCTCCAATTGACATTGAGGAGACATACTTCTCATTGAGAAGTTGCTTAATGATGATCCATCATCCACCCCTCACTCTAGTGATTCAATTCTGATGAGATTAATCAAAATGAGATTAATGCGGAGGAGATTTTCTTCTTGAGAAATTGTTAAATCATGACATTTCTTCTCCTCTCCTTCCATCAAACTTCATAACAAGGAAGTCAAGTCGGTTGAGAAAAGCGAAGAATTTCACGAGGTTGAGCTTAAGGACTTACCACCTCATCTCGAGTATGCATTTCTTGAAGGTGATGATAAATTACCGGTCATTATTGCTAGAGATTTGAGTAAAGATGAAAAAGTCGCTCTCATAAAAATCTTGAAGTCACACAAGCAAGCAATTGCTTGGAAACTCTCCGACATCAAAGGTATAAACCCTGAGTTTTGTACTCATAAAATCTTGATGGAGGATGACTTTAAGCCAGCAGTTCAACATCAGAGAAGAGTAAATCCAAAAATCCATGATGTTATCAAACAAGAGGTTATCAAACTTCTTGATGCAGGATTGATTTACCCGATCTCAGATAGTCCTTGGGTTAGCCCAATTCATTGTGTTCCTAAGAAGGGTGGCATAACTGTTGTCACAAATGAAGATAACGAGTTAATTCCAACTCGATTGGTTACGGGATGGCGTGTTTGCATTGACTATCGTAAGTTGAATGACGCCACTCGTAAAGACCATTTTCCTCTACCCTTTATGGACCAAATGCTTGAGAGATTAGCAGGGAATGAATACTATTGTTTCCTTGATGGTTTCTCGGGGTACTTTCAGATTCCCATTGATCCAAAGGATCAAGATAAAACCACATTCACCTGTCCATACGGAACTTTTGCCTATAGACGTATGCCTTTTGGCTTATGTAATGCTCCTGGCACGTTCCAACGATGTATGATGGCCATTTTCCACGACATGATCGGAAACAATGGAGGTGTTTATGGATGACTTCTCGGTCATTGGGGATTCGTTTCAAACATGTCTCTCCATTTAGATAAAATGCTTCAAAGGTGTGAAGACACCAATCTTTGTCTAAACGGGAGAAAAGTCACTTTATGGTCAAAGAAGGCATAGTCCTTGGCCATAAGATTTCAAAGAATGGGATTGAGGTAGATAGAGCAAAAGTCGATGTTATTGCTAAATTACCTCATCCTACTACCGTCAAAGGTATTAGGAGTTTTTAGGTCATGCCGGTTTCTATCGTAGATTCATTCAAGATTTTTCCAAAATCGCCCGACCAATGACCCATCTTCTTGAAAAGGATGCTCCTTTTATCTTCTCACCCGAGTGCATCGTAGCTTTTGAAACATTGAAGAAAAAGCTTCTTGAAGCACCATTCTCGTTGCTCCCGTGGGATTTACCTTTTGAGCTTATGTGCGATGCAAGTGATTTTGCTATCGGCGCGGTCTTAGGGCAACGAAGAAACAAGCATTTTCACCTATTCACTACATAGTAAGACTATGATGAAGCTCAAACTCATTACACCACCACGAAAAAGAGCTATTAGCCGTGGTGTATGCATTTGAGAAGTTTCGCCGTACTTAATCTTGACCAAATGTGTAGTGTATACGGATCACTCGGCTCTTAAATATCTCTTTGCAAAACAAGATGCAAAGCCGAGATTGCTCCGTTGGGTTCTCCTCCTCCAAGAATTTGATATTATCATACGTGATAAAAAGGAGCCGAGAACACAGGTGCGATCATCTGTCGATTAGAAAACCCTCACCAAGATGTTTTCGAGAAAAAGGATATAAATGAAACATTTCCTCTCGAGACACTCAATGCGGTTTCTTTTCGTGGAAACTCTTCTACCCCATGGTTTCTTGACTTTGCAAATTACCATGCGGGTAACTTCATTAATGAAAGGGATGTCGACCCAGCGAAGAATAAATTCTTCAAGGATGTTAAACACTATTTACGGGCGACCCTTTCTTATTCAAAATCTGTGCGGATCAAGTCATCCGACGGTGTGTTTATGGACAAGAAGCTCTTGACATTCTCAAAGCTTGCCATCTTTGGACCCACCGGGGCCATCATAGTCAAACTACACCGCCAAAAGGTGTTTGATTCGGGTTCTATTGGCCCACAATCTATAAAGATGCCCACGATTTTGTCAAAACTTGTGATGCTTGTCGTCATCATGGAAATATATCTCAAAGGAATGAAATGCCACAAAATGCCATTCAAGTTTGTGAGATATTTGACATATGGGTATTGATTTTATGGGGCCATTTCCATCTTCTCGTGGTAACAAGTACATACTCGTGGTCATTGACTATTTGTCAAAATGGGTTGAAGCAAAAGCTTTACCTACCAATGATGCCCGAGTAGTTGTGAAATTTTGAAAGCTCTCTTTGCGGTTGGAACTCCTCGTGCAATAATCGGTGATCGTGGTACACATTTTGTAATGACCAATTTGATCGTGTCATGCAAAAGTATGGTGTTACCCACCGTCTATCTATCGCATACCACCCCAAACAAGTGGGCGGTGGAAGTTTCAAATCGTGGTATTAAAAGAATACTTGAAAGGACGATGGGTGAAAATCGTGCATCTGGTCGGATAAACTCGGATGGCGCTCTGGGCTTTTCGTGACAACTTACAAAACACCAATTGGGTGTACTCCATATAAGCTAGTGTACGGAAAAGCATGTCATCTTCCGATTGAACTAGAGCACAAGGCTTCTGGGCCTTAAAACATGCAAACTTCGATATCTGAGACGGTAGGTGATCACGAAAAGTTCAAATGAATGAACTAAATGAACTTCGTGATCAAGCTTATGAGAACTCTTTGATCTACAAACAAAAGACAAAGAAGATTCATGACTCTAAAATCAAGAACCGCGTTTTCAACGTTGGTGATCGAGTCCTTCTTTTCAACTCTAGATTGAAGATTTTCTGGGAAAGCTTAAGTCCCTACCGGTGCGGTCCATTTACTATCACTAAGGTTTATCCTTATGGTACCATTGAGTTATCTCAACCCGATGGTCCTAATTTTAAAGTAAATGGTCATCGATTAAAGCATTACTTTGGAGGACATTCCCCGTGGTTGTCCGGATCTACAAACATTCCCCATGAACCAATGAATGCGGGGATCGAGTCAAGCTAGTGACTCGGGAATCAAAAATATTAGCACACACATATGGGTTTTCACCCATGTTTACATCTTCTTATCCCTTTCTACCACCCTAGTGTGGGGAGTTTTCCCAGCTGTTGTATATTCTCAATTTAAAAAAAAAAAAAAAAAAAAAAAAAAAAAAATGTATATATCAAAAACAAAATAATGGCCGTAGTATTTCCTTTTTATGTTCTTTGTTTCGGCATAACCGCGGTACTTTGAATATTGAGGGCAATATTCATTTCTAAGTGTGGGGGAATTCTCACGAATTTCATGTAATTATTTCACCCAATTCCCGTTTTGGCCAAAATTTTTTTGAGTAAGTGTTTTCACTTACTCGACAAATGGTAATCAGATCCACCATGTCTAACCCACATAAGGATTGGCTAATCCAGAGCAAACGGCTCTTGGTAAAGATATCTCAAATCCGTTTATGGCTTGCAATTTGCCTAAAATTGTATGGTGTTCAACTCACCATATCTTTAAACTAGTGAAAAGTTGGCTAGCCCGCAAGTTTATGGCTTGTGGTAAAGGCGATGGAAAATCCATAATTGGTAATCGGCTCACCAAAGATAATATTGATAATTTATCTAAGAGTTGGCTAGTCCGGAAGGTGCGGCTTCGGTAAAGACAAATCAAATCCGTTGAAAGTTATGATTTGCTCAAAATCATTTGGTTATCATTGTACCAAAGTTCTTACTTGAACTGAAACATTTGGCTACTCCGAGTAATGGCTTTTGGTAAAGAGATTAAAATCCATTATGTTTTCTCAAATCATTGCTAGGGACTAGCAATATCTTAGTGTGGGGATTGATGAGTGTCTAAATACTCATCATTTTATCTTGTTAGAATGCCAAAACATCGAAAACACTCGAAAATGCTTCAAAATGATAAAAATATCACAAACAAGTGTTTTATATGTTTTAAATGCAAAACATCAAAATCGATGAAAAAGCGTATCAAGTTTGCATAATTGGCGGTTTAGTCCCCAAGTTTGAAAAGTTGTCAAAAATAGTCCACAGTAATTCAAAAACTTGTAAAATATCATTTTAGGTCCATGAGATTCAAAAGTTGTCAAAACAAACCCTTTAAAGTTTAAAAATCACAAAATGACAACTTTAGTCCTTTAACTTTGAAAATTGTCAAAATAGTCCTTGGTTAATTTAAAAGTGAAAATTATCAAGTTTTAACCTTGTTCTATTAATAAATGACAAAATGGTCCTTATGATAAACTTTGGAGAAAATTACAATATTGGTCCTCAAGTTTCTAAACTTGACAATTTTGGTCCTGGATTTGTAAAATGGAAATTTTCAACAATGGTCCTTGTACTATTATTACTTGGCGGTTTAGTCCTTATGAGAGCTTTGGGAAAATGTTCAAGTTCAGCCCTTCAACTTTGGCTAAATTGCATATATGGTCCTTGTTGTTAAACCAAACCAAACGGACCCTTTATTATCACTAAGCCCAATCCAAACCCAATACAATGACCCGCCCAATTTTAAAATCAAAAGAAACCGCGCCACCAGTCATTTCCCGTCTCTCCACTTCTGTTTCACCAAAACCGGTGGTTTTAACCACTTGGTTTTCACCTCCACTCACCCACTAACACCACTTTACCTTCTTCCTTCCACCTCCACACCAATCCAAAGCCAATTAATGGAAAAAACAACTCTATTGAAAATTGGCGCCAAAATCGACAATGGCAAATCGATTATCGGATGATTTCAATGGTCGGATTGTGGTGGGATATACTCAAGAGTGTCGACAAGAGATATTGAAGTCAATAAATATCAAGAGTGAAGCAATGGAGAAACTATCTAGTGTAATTTTAATTTTTTGTCGTTTTAGCTTAATTTTCTTTTTCGATGTATTTTTAAGCTTCAAGCTTTGTAATTTATGTTTTAAGTTGTATTAAAACTTTTTAAATAATCAATTTCAGTTTCAAGTTCCAATCTCAAGTTATGCAATTTTTATTATTCAAAATCTCAATATGTTGAAATGTTGTTAGAAGTTGTTAGTTTGGACTTAGAAGCATATAAGCTCCATATAAAGCTTATGCAAGCTTTTAGACACTCTTAAAAGCGGTTTATTAGAAAAATCAAAATTCACAAAATACTAATTAAATAGCTTAAAAATAAAAATCCATGGTGCAAGGTTCTAGCAGTTGGGCGGGATATATAATGGATGGTCTTGGGTGTAGTGCTTATTGGTAGCTATAGGATCTGTTACTTGGTCCTAAGTTCTCGGTTTTCAACTCAAAGCCATTTGTAAGCTTTTGCTCATTTCTTGCATTTCTTGTTTAAATCGGTCATTAGTTGTAATCTCTGTTTCTTATTGTTCACTAGCTCTAGTTAAGTCTAATTAAGCTTTAAAATCGGTTGTTTGTTAATTTAAATTTATAGTTTACAAAAATCTCATTTTCACGATTAATATTGCATAATCTTCAATCCTTGGTTTTATGTTGTTATTCTTGTTGTTTTAGTGTTTCTTTAGTCTTAATTAAGTGATAAGTTAAGGTCTGCAATCGATGGCATGTTCTTAATCGGTGATTCTCTTTGAAAATCCTCAAAGCTGTCACATAAAGGTCATTTGGTTTTGTGTAGTTGATCGTGTTAAGGGTTGTTGCGACCTTGTTTTTGGTTGTTCTAATTTCAAATTAGGTCCTAAGAACTCATTTCAAAGAAGAAAAACTAGACCTCGCTTAGTAAAAGTCAAACTTCTCTTTAATCTCACCTAGTTTGATCATTTGATAGATTTTAGCTTATCAAACTCATTACAGTAGATTAAACTTCATTAATTTAGCTTAATTCCATCTCACTCTAGCTTAAAATTACATAACCGTTAGTAGATTCAATTCAAAGTTCAATAAAGTCAACTTGGTTCAATTTCTTAAAAAGTCAAATGTGCCTGTGCACCGGTTTTACTAGTTCTTTCATAAGCTCACACAGAGCTTGATAGTTGTCCATAGCTTGTGCTTTTTAGTTCTTTGGGAAGCCAATCTGGTCCTTTTAAAGTCCCAAGTTAATTTTCACCTTGAATTTGTTTGACTTATTTATTAAGCTTGTAGCTTTGTCCATTTCGAGTTAACCCAAGCGATTATTTGGACTCTTTTCATAAGCTTGTAAAAGCTTAATTTTTGGTCAAATCTTTTGATACTTGGTTCTTTAGAAAGATTTCCTAGCTTACTTGAGGTCCCTAGCTTAATCTTTCATTTTCTAGCTAGTTTAGTAGGGCTGCACTTGACTTGTACTTTGTCCCATTTTTCTGTCTTAACTGCATAAACCAGTGAACTGGTATCTTTTTCATAAGCTTCTCATAAGCTCTCCAGTGAACCACTATGCATGAGCTTGGACTTTTTGGAAAGCCCACCTTGCCAGCTTGTTGACCCAGCTTTTGTTTTGAGCTTTTGAGCTTATGCTCTTAGCTTATCTTGGCCTTGAACATCTCTGCAAGTCTCATTGTTTCATAGATTCAACCTAGTGCTTATTAGCTTATCATAGCTTATCATGTGTTTGTCCTTTGAGTTTTCTAGCTTAATTTAAGTAGCTTTTAGCTTGTTTAATCATATTCCACCTTTGTTTTCAACTATTGAGCTGTTTGAGCTTAAAATCCCATAATAAGCCATAAGTCAAACAAATGAGCTTATTAGCTTATCAAAACGACTTAATTTCAAGTTGTAGAATTTTGTGTTTATTAAAGTTTCTTATAATCGGTATTAAAGTAGTTTTCAAAAGAAAATCATTTGGTAGCTTTTGTTAAAATCGGTGATAGTGTTTATTTAAGATTTTTTTTAGCTTTTGATTTTTCTTTTAGCTTATTCTCCAAGCAAACCTTGTTTTATAGTTTTCTAGTATTCTACATATTATAAAGTATTTTTAGAAAAATTTTCATATTTTTCTCTATCTGTTTAGTATTTTCTATAATTAAAAAGTTTTAATTTTAAATAGCTTTTAATACTAATAAATAATTAAAAGTTATAAAAATATCTTTTCAATTTTCTTAGTTTAAGATAAATATAAAAGTTTCAAAGTATTTTTTTAATTTTCTTAGTTTAAAAAGTATTTTTAGCATTTAAGTTAGTTTTAAATAGTTTTAAATTAATAATAAATACATAAAAAGTCTGAAAAATATATTTTTAGTTTTAAAATAAGTTTTATCATATTTTAGATTTTCAGAATTATAATTTCATTTTTCTAGGTTAATTTTGTATTTTCTTGTATTTTAGTGTATTTTAAATAGTTAATAAATAGTTTTTAATTAATAATAATTAAATAAATAGTTGTAAAAATAATTTTCTTTTTCTAATAATTTTCTTTTATTATTAGGATTGTAAAATATCATTTTCATATTTGTAGGTCTTTTATTTCTTTAAAACTCACTTTTTATTTTGTACGTGAGCGTAATTTTATTTTAAGCGTAAGTTTTAAGTTTTAGGTTTTAAGCGTTCATCGCCTTTAAAAATAGTGATAGCGTTTATTTAATAGATTTTATCTTTTATTTCTTTTAATTTGCATTTAAGTCGCTTTAATTTGTAGATCTTTTCTTTAGGTATAATTTTCCATCCAAAACCTTCGATCACTATCCTTAGTGATCATTCTACCATCGATTAAGTGTTTTAACACCAATTCATCCTCCGTGGGACTTAACGACCGAGAATTCCTATATTCCTCGATCTTAATTGCATTTGTGTTTGAGTTTTTAAGTCTATTTGACTTGTTGTTTAGCACCAATCAAATTTTAGGCGCATTGCTTGGGAGGTATAGCGTGTTTCTAGCATTATCGGACCGTGCTTGCACATATACCACGTTTGTAAAAGTTTTACGTAAAGTTAATATAAACCAAAAGTTCATTAACACTTTTCCTAAAGTGTTAAAACCCAAAACAATATAAAACAACAAAACAATCGTAACGTTTTCTAGTTTGTGTTTCTTTTAAGGTGATTCTTAAAGAAATACGATTTGGTTAAGCGAGACGATACCAAAATATTTTCAAAAGTTTTAAACCCCATCGGCACAAATCATACCTCGTCTTTTCGGTGGTACTTAATATATACATAAAATCAACCACCGCAATCAAGGCGGTCGCTACCTAGCGGGGTGCGACCATTAATAAGTTCCCGAACATCGATTTAAAACTTGCCTTTGTGTCACTTGTGATTTGGTGTACCTTTTTCAAAGCCATTTCATTTGTGATTATTGGTTAAGTTCACTTGTGTTTTGCCTCATTTGTTTTGGAAAATTGATTTTTATACTTAGTGCATCTTTCGTTCTTCGATTCTACAAGTCCACTTTCCGAACTTGGAAACATTCCTCGTGACGTGAGGGCGTTCGGCTCCTTCGGCCGTGGTGAGGCGTCTACCACCACCACCACACAGCCGAAATGGCGGAAGACAAACCTATGAATGAGCTTCTCCAAGCACCCATCGAGGGTTACGGAGATGCCATTGTTGTCCCGACCATTGTGGTGATACCTTCGAGCTCAAAACCGGGTTGCTTAATCTAGTAACCCAAAGCCAATTCTATGGTTTTGGCGGGATGATCCTCATGCACACATTCGATGGTTTAACAAGATTGCATCAACCATCAAGTACAAGAATGTCCCATCCGAAGCTATCAAGCTTCTTCATTCCCATTTTCTCTGAGAGGACAAGCCGGAATTGGCTTGAGAAACAACCCCTCGTTCTATAGAGACATGGGAAGATCTAGTTACCAAGTTTGTTAACGAGTTCTATCCTCCATCTCGAACCACAAGTCTTAAGAATGAGATAATGAAATTTTCTCGAGATTTGATGAATCATTCGGGAGGCATGGGATCGTTACAAAGAATTGCTCATGAGTGTCCACATCATGGTTTTACCGAGTTAATGCAAATGGATACTTTCTATAATGGTGCGAGACCGGTGACCAAGACTCTCTGAATGCCTCCGGGGAGGTAATTTCCTTAGCAAAACCACCAAAGAAGCCTTACAAATCATTGAAAACAAGTCCCGGTCCGTTCTTTCCGCACTAAGACATATCAAAATCGATCTAATCTTGGACCTTCTACTTCATCTCCTGTGAGTACATCTAGCACCGATGCTAAGATTGATAAACTCACGATCTTGTTCGAGCTTTGGTTCTTGCTAACCAAAGAAAGTCACCTTCACTCAAACACCATCACATGGTGAAGTGAAGAAAGTTGAAGTTTGTGTTACTTGTGGTGGTCCTCATGCATACTACAAGCTGTCTTGCCACCGATGGTAGTCCGTTTGAAGCAAATGCTATAGCGGTACTTCAAATCAAGGAGGTAATCAATACCGTCCTCGGAATGAACCAAACTACCGTGCTAACACTTATCGAGCACCACCGGTTTTAACGAGAATCCTAACAGGAATCGAATCAACCTAGAATGAACCAAGGTTATCAAAACCAAGGTAATTTCTATCTGGACCCAATCAAGGTTTCCAACAACAAGGAACCTTCATCAAAACAATTTCAATCGTGGGAATCAATTTCATGGGAATGTGAATCCTAATCAAGGAATTTTCAACAACAAGGTCATAATCAAAACATCCGACCTCAAAATTTCCTCTAATCCACCTCCCATCATTACTCCTCCGGGACCATCATCGATGAGTTCTTGAAGCGGTTTATGAAATCCCAAGATGAGATGAGCAGTTGTTGGTCGGTCGGATCGGCGATCTCAAGAAGTCTTTAAATGATCGACCCTCGGGCTCGGTAAACTTCCGAGCAACACGATCGCTAACCCGAGGGGCGATGCTAAAGCGATCACGACCGAAGTGGTGTTTCATACAATGGACCCGCTATTCCTACTACCTCTTCTTCTTCTCTCCCAAAGGTAGTGGAAAGTGAACCTCCAGGACTCACAATGGACCTCGACTCCAATGCCCCCTCCTCCGTGGCAATGAGTCAAGTTACCAAGGAAACAACGGACAAGGTGCATTATTCAAGTCCAAGTAATACCGCACAAGTCCCACCTTGGTAGTCCATCCTCAAGTTGTCCGAAACCCAGTCTAATCCGGAGTTGTTTTGAACCACAGTAGCTCCGTTGAAAATATCAAATCCAAATCTTCTATTCCATATCCATCACGTTTGAATGAGCAAAAGCTCCGTGAAAAAGCTAGTCATCAAATGGATAAATTTTCCAAATTTTCCAAGAGTTACATTTGACATAAGCTGCGGATGCTATCATCTTGATGCCCAAGTTTGCATCAACTCTCAAACACATGTTAAGCAATAAGGAAAAGTTTGTTTGAAATGGCTAAGACTCCTCTTAACGAGCGCTTTCTGCGGTTATTCTAAAAAGCTTCGAGAAAAGCTTGGAGATCTGGAAATTTCTCTTACCTTGTGTATTCCGGGAATGGTTGAATGCTTTGCCTAGCGAGATCTTGGTGCAAGCATTAATCTTATGCCATATTCGATGTGGAAGAAACTTTCTCTTAGGAACTTACTCCTACATGCATGACTCTCGAGCTTGCGGATCGTACAATATCCGTCCTCTTGGCATTGCCGAGGGCGTGTTTGTAATAGGAAAGTTCCATTTTCGGTGACTTCGTGGTTGTTGATTTTGATGCCGATCATCGGGTTCCTCTCATTGTTGGTCGAGGATTCACGAGAGCGGGCGTGCTCTCATAGATGTATTTGAGCAAGAAATCACATTACGTGTTGGTAATGAAGTCATCACTTTTAACCTTGATCGGACTTGAGGTACTCCGCAAATTATGATTACGAATCGGTTAACGAATAGATATCATTGATGTTGCTTCGAAGAGTACTCAAGAAGTTCTTGGTTATGATCATAATTCTTGATGATAATCTCACTCATTCATCTCAACCTATCATCGCCAATTCTACTCCTTCTCTTACCCCATTTGAGGAAAGTGACTTCATCTTAGAAGAGATTGAAGCCTACTTATCCGATGATTACATTCCATGGGAAATTGATCACGCTCAATTGACATTGAGGGAGACATACTTCTCATTGAGAAGTTGCTTAATGATGATCCATCATCACCCCTCACTCTAGTGATTCAATTCTGATGAGATTAATCAAAATGAGATTAATGCGGAGGAGATTTTCTTCTTGAGAAATTGTTAAATCATGACATTTCTTCTCCTCTCCTTCCATCAAACTTCATAACAAGGAAGTCAAGTCGGTTGAGAAAGCGAAGAATTTCTGAGGTTGAGCTTAAGGACTTACCACCTCATCTCGAGTATGCATTTCTTGAAGGTGATGATAAATTACCGGTCATTATTGCTAGAGATTTGAGTAAAGATGAAAAAGCTGCTCTCATAAAAATCTTGAAGTCACACAAGCAAGCAATTGCTTGGAAACTCTCCGACATCAAAGGTATCAACCACGAGTTTTGTACTCATAAAATCTTGATGGAGGATGACTTTAAGCCGCGAGTTCAACATCGAGAAGAGTAAATCCAAAAATCCATGATGTTATCAAACAAGAGGTTATCAAACTTCTTGATGCGGGATTGATTTACCCATCTCGAGATAGTCCTTGGGTTAGCCCAATTCATTGTGTTCGAAAAGGGTGGCATAACTGTTATCACAAATGAAGATAACGAGTTAATTCCAACTCGATTGGTTACGGGATGGCGTGTTTGCATTGACTATCGTAAGTTGAATGGCGCCACTCGTAAAGACCATTTTCCTCTACCCTTTATGGACCAAATGCTTGAGAGATTAGCGAGGAATGAATACTATTGTTTCCTTGATGGTTTCTCGGGGTACTTTCAGATTCCCATTGATCCAAGGATCAAGATAAAACCACATTCACTGCCCATACGGAACTTTTGCCTATAGGCGTATGCCTTTTGGCTTATGTAATGCTCACAGCACGTTCCAACGATGTATGATGGCCATTTTCCACGACATGATCGGAAACAATGGAGGTGTTTATGGATGACTTCTCGGTCATTGGGGATTCGTTTCAAACATGTCTCTCCATTTAGATAAAATGCTTCAAAGGTGTGAAGACACCAATCTTTGTCTAAAGCGGGAGAAAAGTCACTTTATGGTCAAAGAAGGCATAGTCCTTGGCCATAAGATTTCAAAGAATGGGATTGAGGTAGATAGAGCAAAAGTCGATGTTATTGCTAAATTACCTCATCCTACTACCGTCAAAGGTATTAGGAGTTTTTAGGTCATGCCGGTTTCTATCGTAGATTCATTCAAGATTTTTCCAAAATCGCCCGACCAATGACCCATCTTCTTGAAAAGGATGCTCCTTTTATCTTCTCACCCGAGTGCATCGTAGCTTTTGAAACATTGAAGAAAAAGCTTCTTGAAGCACCATTCTCGTTGCTCCGGTGGGATTTACCTTTTGAGCTTATGTGCGATGCAAGTGATTTTGCTATCGGTGCGGTCTTAGGGCAACGAAGAAACAAGCATTTTCACCCTATTCACTCATAAGTAAGACTATGGTGAAGCTCAAACTCATTACACCACCACGGAAAAAGAGCTATTAGCCGTGGTGTATGCATTTGAGAAGTTTCGGCCGTACTTAATCTTGACCAAATGTGTAGTGTATACGGATCACTCGGCTCTTAAATATCTCTTTGCAAAACAAGATGCAAAGCCGAGATTGCTCCGTTGGGTTCTCCTCCTCCAAGAATTTGATATTATCATACGTGATAAAAAGGAGGCGAGAACACAGGTGCGATCATCTGTCGATTAGAAAACCCTCACCAAGATGTTTTCGAGAAAAGGATATAAATGAAACATTTCCTCTCGAGACACTCAATGCGGTTTCTTTTCGTGAAACTCTTCTACCCCATGGTTTCTTGACTTTGCAAATTACCATGCGGGTAACTTCATTAATGAAAGGGATGTCGACCCAGCGGAAGAATAAATTCTTCAGGATGTTAAACACTATTTACGGGACGACCCTTTCTTATTCAAAATCTGTGCGGATCAAGTCATCCGACGGTGTGTTTATGGACAAGCTCTTTGACATTCTCAAAGCTTGCCATCTTTGGACCCACGGGGCCATCATAGTCAAACTACACCGCCAAAAGGTGTTTGATTCGGGTTCTATTGGCCCACAATCTATAAAGATGCCCACGATTTGTCAAAACTTGTGATGCTTGTCGTCATGGGAAACATATCTCAAAGGAATGAAATGCCACAAAATGCCATTCAAGTTTGTGAGATATTTGACATATGGGGTATTGATTTTATGGGGCCATTTCCATCTTCTCGTGGTAACAAGTACATACTCGTGGTACATTGACTATTTGTCAAAATGGGTTGAAGCAAAAGCTTTACCTACAAATGATGCCCGAGTAGTTGTGAAATTTTGAAAGCTCTCTTTGCGGTTGGAACTCCTCGTGCAATAATCGGTGATCGTGGTACACATTTTGTAATGACCAATTTGATCGTGTCATGCAAAAGTATGGTGTTACCACCGTCTATCTCTGCATACCACCCCGAACAAGTGGGCGGTGGAAGTTTCAAATCGTGGTATTAAAGAATACTTGAAAGGACGGTGGGTGAAAATCGTGCATCTGGTCGGATAAACTGGATGGCGCTCTCTGGGCTTTTCGTGCGACTTACAAAACACCAATTGGGTGTACTCCATATAAGCTAGTGTACGGAAAAGCATGTCATCTTCCGATTGAACTAGAGCACAAGGCTTCTGGGCCTTAAAACATGCAAACTTGATATCTGAGACGGTAGGTGATCACGAAAAGTTCAAATGAATGAACTAAATGAACTTCGTGATCAAGCTTATGAGAACTCTTTGATCTACAAACAAAAGACAAAGAAGATTCATGACTCTAAAATCAAGAACCGCGTTTTCAACGTTGGTGATCGAGTCCTTCTTTTCAACTCTAGATTGAAGATTTTCTCGGAAAGCTTAAGTCCGTGATGCGGTCCATTTACTATCACTAAGGTTTATCCTTATGGTACCATTGAGTTATCTCAACTGATGGTCCTAATTTTAAAGTAAATGGTCATCGATTAAAGCATTACTTTGGAGAGGACATTCCCCTGTGGTTGTCCGGATCTACAAACATTCCCCATGAACCAATGAATGCGGGGATCGAGTCAAGCTAGTGACTCGGGAATCAAAAATAATAGCACACAATATGGGTTTTCACCCATGTTTACATCTTCTTATCCCTTTCTATCACCCTAGTGTGGGGAGTTTTCCCAGCTGTTGTATATTCTCAATCTTTTAAAAAAAAAAAAAAAAAAAAAAAAAAAAATAAAATGTGTATATATCAAAAACAAAATAATGGCGTAGTATTTCCCTTTTATGTTCTTTGTTTCGGCATAACCGCGGTACTTTGAATATTGAGGGCAATATTCATTTCTAAGTGTGGGGAATTCTCACGAATTTCATGTAATTATTTCACCCAATTCCCGTTTTGGCCAAAATTTTTTGGAGTAAGTGTTTTCACTTACTCGGCAAATGGTGTCGATCCACCATGTCTAACCCACATAAGGATTGGCTAATCCGAGGAGCAAGCGGCTCTTGGTAAAGATATCTCAAATCCGTTTATGGCTTGCAATTTGCCTAAAATTGTATGGTGTTCAACTCACCATATCTTTAAACTAGTGAAAAGTTGGCTAGCCCGCAAGTTTATGGCTTGTGGTAAAGGCGATGGAAAATCCATAATTGGTAATCGGCTCACCAAAGATAATATTGATAATTTATCTAAGAGTTGGCTAGTCCGGAAGGTGCGGCACGGTAAAGACAAATCAAATCCGTTGAAAGACTTATGATTTGCTCAAAATCATTTGGTTATCGTTGTACCAAAGTTCTTACTTGAACTGAAACATTTGGCTACTCGAGTAATGGCTTTTGGTAAAGAGATTAAAATCCATTATGTTTTCTCAAATCATTGCTAGGGACTAGCAATATCTTAGTGTGGGGATTGATGAGTGTCTAAATACTCATCATTTTATCTTGTTAGAATGCCAAAACATCCGAAAACACTCGAAACACATCAAAATGATAAAATATCACAAACAAGTGTTTTATATGTTTTAAATGCAAAACATCAAAATCGATGAAAAGCGTATCAAGTTTGCATAATTGGCGGTTTTAGTCCCCAGTTTTAAAAGTTGTCAAAAATAGTCCACAGTAATTCAAAACTTGTAAAATATCATTTTAGGTCCATGAGATTCAAAAGTTGTCAAAACAAACCCTTTAAAGTTTAAAAATCACAAAATGACAACTTTAGTCCTTTAACTTTGAAAATTGTCAAAAATAGTCCTTGGTTAATTTAAAAAGTGAAAATTATCAAGTTTTAACCTTGTTCTATTAATAAATGACAAAATGGTCCTTATGATAAACTTTTGAGAAAATTACAATATTGGTCCTCAAGTTTCTAAACTTGACAATTTTGGTCCCTGGATTTGTAAAATGGAAATTTTCAACAATGGTCCTTGTACTATTATTACTTGGCAGGTTTAGTCCTTATGAGAGCTTGGGAAAATGTTCAAGTTCAGCCCTTCAACTTTGGCTAAATTGCATATATGGTCCTTGTTGTTAAAACCAAACCAAACGGACCCTTTATTATCACTAAGCCCAATCCAATCCCAAACACTTGACCCGGCCCAAATTTTAAATTCAAATAAACCGCGCCTTTGTTCATTCGTCTCCTCACAAGGTTTACCAAAACCGGTGGTTTTTAACCACTTGGTTTTCACCTTCCACTCACTATCCACCACTTTCCTCTCTTCCTTCCACCTCCACACCAATCCAAAGCCAATTAATGAGAAAACACCTCTAATTGAAAATTGGCGCCAAAATCACCAAGTGGCAATATCGATTATCGGATGATTTCAATGGTCGGATTTGGTGGGATATACTCAAGAGTGTCGACAAGAGATATTGAAAGTCAATAAATATCAAGAGTGAAGCAATGAAGAAAGTAGTCTAGTGTAATTTTCAATTTTAATTATCGTTTTAGTTTAATTTTCTTTATTTCGATGTATGTTTAAGCTTTCAAGCTTTGTATTTTATGTTTCGGTGTTGAAATAAAACTTTTGTAAGCAATCAATTTCAAGTTTCAAGTAGTATCTCAAGTTATGCAATTTTCAAATTTCAAGAAAATCTCAATATGTTGAAATGTTGTTAGAAATTGTTAGTTTGGACTTAGAAGCTCATATAAGCTCCATATAAAGCTTATGCAAGCTTTTAGACACTCTTAAAAGCAGTTTATTAGAAAAAATCAAAAATTCACAAAAATACTAATTAAATAGCTTAAAAATAAAAATCCATGGTTCAAGGTTCTAGCGGTGGGCGGGATATATAATGGATGGTCTTGGGTGTAGTGCTTATTGGTAAGCTATAGGATCAGTTACTTGGTCCTAAGTTCTCAGTTTTCAACTCAAAGCCATTTGTAAGCTTTTGCTCATTTCTTGCATTTCTTGTTTAAATCGGTCATTAGTTGTAATCTCTGTTTTTATTGTTCACTAGCTCATAGTTAAGTCTAATTAAGCTTTAAAATCGGTTGTTTGTTAATTTAAATTTATAGTTTACAAAAATCTCATTTTCACGATTAATATTGCATAATCTTCAATCCTTGGTCTTATGTTGTTATTCTTTGTTGGTTAGTGTTTCTTTAGTCTAGTAAGTGATAAGTTAAGGTCTGCAATTCATGGCATGTTCTTAATCGGTGATTCTCTTTGAAAATCCTCAAAGCAGTCACATAAAGGTCATTTGGTTTTGTGTAGTTGAGCGTGTTAAGGGTTGTTGCGAGACCTTGTTTTTGGTTGTTCTAATTTACATTAGGTCCTAAGAACTCATTTGACAAGAAAAACTAGACCTCGTTAGTAAAAGTCAAACTTCTCTTTAATCTCACCTAGTTTGATCAACGATAGATTTTAGCTTATCAAACTCATTCTGATGATTAATATCTTGTTAATTTAGCTTAATTCCATCTCACTCTAGCTTAAAATTACATAACCAGTTAGTAGATTCAATTCAAAGTTCAATAAAGTCAACTTGGTTCAATTTCTTAAAAAGTCAAAGCTGTCCCTGTGCACGGTTTTACTAGTTCTTTCACAAGCTCACACGAGCTTGATAGTTATCCATAGCTTGTGCTTTTTAGTTCTTTGGGAAGCCAATCTGGTCCTTTTAAAGTCCCAAGCCTTAATTTTCACCTTGAAGCTTGTTTGACAGTGCGCATTAAGCTTGTAGCTTTGTCCATTTACGAGTTAACCGCTAGCGATTATTTGGACTCTTTTCATAAGCTTGTAAAAGCTTAATATTTGGTCAAATCTTTTGATACTTGGTTCTTTAGAAAGATTTCCTAGCTTACTTGAGGTCCCTAGCTTAATCTTTCATTTTCTAGCTAGTTTAGTAGAAATTGCACTTGACTTGTACTTTGTCCCATTTTACATCTTAATCGCATAAACCGGTGAAACGGTATCTTTTCATAAGCTTCTCATAAGCTCTCCGGTGAACCACTATGCATGAGCTTGGACTTTTGGAAAGCCCACCTTGCCGACTTGTTGACCCGACTTTTGTTTTGAGCTTTTGAGCTTATGCTCTTAGCTTATCTTGGCCTTGAACATCTCTGCAAGTCATTGTTTCATAGATTCGATCCTAGTGCTTATTAGCTTATCATAGCTTATCATGTTTGTCCTTTGAGTTTTCTAGCTTAATTTAAGTAGCTTTTAGCTTGTTTAATCATATTCCACCTTTGTTTTCAACTATTGAGCCTGTTTGAGCTTAAAATCCCATAATAAGCCATAAGTCAAACTGTGAGCTTATTAGCTTATCAAAACAGCTTAATTTCAAGTTGTAGAATTTTTGTGTTTATTAAAGTTTCTTATAATCAGTATTAAAGTAGTTTTCAAAAAGAAAATCCAGAAAAAGATCAAGTTAAAATCAGTGATAGTGTTTATTTAAGATTTTTTTTTAGCTTTTTGATTTTTCTTTTTAGCTTATTCATAAGCAAACCTTGTTTTTATAGTTTTTCTAGTATTCTGTCATTATAAAGTATTTTTAGAAAAAGTTTCATATTTTTCTCTATTTGTTTAGTATTTATTATAATTATAAATAGTTAATAAATAGTAATTAATTAGTAATAAATAATTAAAAAGTATAAAAAATATCTTTTCTGTTTTAAAATTAGTTTTATCATATTTTAGATTTTTCAAAGTTAAAATTTTATTTTTTCAATTTTATTTTCTATTTTCTAGTATTTAAGTGTATTTTAAATAATAAGTAATTAATAATAATTAGATAAAAAGTGTGAAAAATATACTTTTAATTTTAAAATTAGTTTTATAGTATTTTAGATTTTTCAGAATCATAAGTTTATTTTTCTAGCCTTATTTTGTAATTTCTTCTATTTTAGAGTATTTATTAAATAGTTAAAATAGTTTTTAATTAATAATAATTAATTAAATAGTGTTAAAAATAATTTTCTTTTTCTAATAATTTTATTTTATTATTAGGATTGTAAAAATATCATTTTCATATTTGTAGGTCTTTTATTTCTTAAAACTCACTTTTTATTTTGTACGTAGACGTAATTTTATTTTAAACGTAAGTTTTAAGTTTTAGGTTTTAAACGTTCATCGCCTTTAAAAATAGTGATAGCGTTTATTTAATAGATTTTAACTTTTTAATCTTTTTAATTTGCATTTAAGTCGCTTTAATTTGTAAATCTTTTCTTTAGGTAATTTTCCATCCAAAACCTTACTGATCGCTATCCTTAGTGATCATTCTATCATCTGAGTTGTTTAAACACCAATTCATCCTCCGTAGGACTTAACGACCCAGGAATCCCCTGTATTCTCTGATCTTCATTGTATTTGTGTTTCAGCTGTTTTAAGTCTTTTTGACTTGACTGTTTGGCACGAATCACCTACCTTGTATGCACTCACCTTTAATGCATTATTGTTATCATACTAAACCCTTAGTTCATATATCTAGTTACTTGCATGGTTGCTAAGTCGAGTCATATCTTTTGTACACAGTTTTGAGATGATTGGGACTCATGGGTAAAAGTAATATTTTATGGAGTGACGGGAAGGAACGTTAAATTCAAATTACCTTTATTTACGTAATTAAATACTCCAAGTGTTTTGATCTTTTTAAATCGGGTCAAATTAGTGTTAGAGTAATAAAAACTCAAGTGTAGGGATGCTCCTATAAATCCCTTATACTTTGATGTTATCTTAGAGGATGGTAGACTACAAAAAACACACAGGCTACCATCCTACATCTATCTTTATGTTTGTGTCTTTAAATTTATGTATGTTTGTTTCAAGTTATATAGAGTTTAGTGAGTCGAGTCTTGGCTTAGCAACACCATTCTTTTCATGGTTGTAACATAAGATTTTTGACTTGCCATCACTAAATCGCCTATCCAACAAAACCCTTTGTTTCGCTACCGTAAGCCTAACGTTACAACCGTTTTAAAGACCTCTTAGATGGTTGTTCCTAGGTGCTTACGCCAAAGCGGTGGAGGTTTGATCTAGTCTCGAGCACGTGGTAATCTATGTACTATGATGTAATGAGTGTTTATCTTCCATTTCCATTTACTATATTTCATATAAACCCGAGAGATGAGAGAATCCAAACACCCCTTGTGAGATGCTAGTATATAATTTCCGTGCTTGTTATGAGTATTGCGGTGCTTTTACTTGTTGTGAATTATGTTAAACCCATGCTTCATGCCCCCTAACTTATAAATTGATTGGCCAAAAACACATTTGATTGAGGACAAGCAAATACCAAGTGTAGGGATATTTGATAAGGATTTAAACGTACACTTTTAAAGGGTCATTTAAGCCCTTAATCGACCACTTTATATCCGTTCTTGCTAATTTCGTTCCTTTTCACTTTTAGGTCTTTTGGAAGCAAAAATTTGGAATGATGCATATTTGGACGAAAATGAGTGAATACATGAAGAAAATGGCAAAGTGAAGATCGAAGCCACTCAAGTTCTTGGCCGAACTGTGCGTCCCCAAATAAAGAGCGACGGCCTTCTCTCTCTCTCGATTTGATAAATAATGCACTGACGGCTCGGTATACTTTTTGCTCATAACACCGACGGCGTCGAGCTTTGAAGAGGAAGGGTGTCGCTAAGACTTTTCATCTCGTGACGGCCCGGATCGAAATCGACGACGTCCTACTTTGAAGCCCGGCGTCACAACTACAACGTGTGCGTCCCATCGATAACTTGGCCAAGGCGAAAACTCTAATGACGGCGATCGGCGTCCCACCTATAAGGCGATGCGTCGCAAGTGTAAATCTATTTATAGAATTTGATTTTTACGTCATTTAGAGAGGTAGACTTTTGGAGTAAAAAACCCTAAATGTTTGTAGTCCGAGTTGGACAGTATCTTAGGGTCCCAAACCCTATTTTACACATCAAGATAAGTGTTTTAATCCATTAGTATCATTATGTCTTCCATTTATTGTGTGTATGCTTGCTTGTTTAACATGTCTAGCTAAATTTCTTGTGTGCTTGCTTAGATCTATGAAACCTAATTATTAATTATTGATTGGTTGTCTCTTATCTTAATTGTAAATAGCTTAGAAGTGCACTAGGCTATCGTTGTGTTTAAATTCTTGAGTAATCTTTGTGAACATTAGTTTATGAATCACTTAGAGGATTTCGTAGTCTAAACATCCAAAGATAACCTTAAAGTTAGTTTATGAATCATCTAGAGGACTTCGTAGACAATAACCTAAAGGTATTCTCAAAGAGTTAGGAAAAGGCACACCTACGACCTTAGAAAACACAACGTTAAGAATAAGGACGTGACAATTCAACCAACAATAAAAGATAACTAGGGAGTAATAGTATCTAGGTAAACACATTTTTAATCATCATACGAGCACACAATCAAATAGACATAGCTACCCATAGTATTAGATAATAGATAGTAGAAGTAATCGGTAGAAGTACCACCTCCAAACCTATTGCCCCATAATTTAACCCTTAGCTTTCTAAAAAACCAATAAAATATAAAAAAGAATCATCCTCAAACCCAACCTTAGCATAGTACACTTCTTGCTAGCATTCCTATTCCCATAGAGAACGATATCAATACCCGAGTCTTACCCAATACTATACTTCAACGATTATGAAACCTTTGGCTTATATATAAAAGTTGTGGAAGTGACTGGTTTAACTGCTCCAATATCAGAACTGGGCTTCTGCTCCTCAACTTCAGGACTACCAGTTGGTAATCAACTTGGTTTGGTAGGAGTTTTTCTATATATAGTCGATAATTCTCTTGACCGAGCTTAAGTCTCTACTACATTTACGTTAAATTACTGGCATCAACTTAACTTCACCTCAAATCAGCTATAATCGGTCAATATGTACATAACGTAATTCAACTATTAAAATTCCATCATTCATCAAAATATTTAACCAATCATAAATTCAGAGTGCTTCAATTTTCACATACGTGACAACACAAGCTCGTTAAATTAGCTAGGCTTTAGCTTATGCATTTCAACTAGAAACAATATCCTACTAGCAACAATACAAGTCGAGCTAACTATACAATCCTATTAGCTCCAAACATACTTTAAATTAGTCGAGCTAACTATATAATCCTATCAGCTCCAAGCTAACAATATCCTACTAGCAACATAATTTCACAATGCCTCAATCTTCATGCCAAACATATTAATAAGCAATTTAAAGCAATAGAACTACTAATAATTATTCAACTTGTTAATAAGCAAACAAATTTATCACCTCCAAAAAACTTTATCATAATAATAGATATCAGTTTATTAACAAAACAACAAATATCAAAACACTTCATATACAATACAAAACCTAAAGGAAACGTTGTTTATTCATTTGATAACGACGGTGGTGCTGCCGAAGTTAGTCTAATCAAACAATTACGGTGGTGGTGGATAACGACGGTGGTGGTTCCGGTGTTAGGGTTTTGTTGATTTGACGTCCATATGGTGCGGTGGAGTGTGGCAGTGGATGTGATAACGGTGGTGGTGCTGGAGTTAGGGTTTCGTAGGATAAGGACGGTGGTGGTGCCGGAGTTAGGCGATGGTGGTGTGTGTGGGTTTTGGTGAGATCCGCTTTTTACTCTTTTGACAAATTTGATTTGGAACGCGGCTTTACTTTTTATTTTGGTTTTGTTATTTAGTGTGTAAAAGTTTTTATATGGTTACTTTTATAAGTTTTAGTGGGTAAAAGTTTTATTTGATTACTTTTATAGATTTTAGTAGGCAAAAGTTTTAGTAAGTAAATGTCACAAATTTTGTAGTGAAATGAATGTATTTACGGTTGAACTTAGTTTATACCATACCAACTACCAAGGCAAATTATCTTTCTTTTGTAAAATCATACATATCGTAAAAATGTTTAAAACCCGTATTACCAAACTTTAAAATAAATATATGTTCCAAGTATTGAATGATAGTAGAAAAGAAAAAAAGATAGAAAAAAAAAACATTTCTTTAAAGGTGAGAGCATTATATTATTTCATTTTTTAAATAATTTTATTATATTAATGAAGACAACAAGCATTCTTCTTTATTTTCCCATCTATCTTTCTCTTTCTTTTTACTGCAACATTCAAGTTCACTCCAACCATCTAAACTTTTTTTTTTCAGCTTCACAACTCAAAGGAAACAAAATATTTTGATGCCCTCCCTATTTTGCTACCAGGAGCGGTCGCCCTGCTCACCCAATACCATGGTAGGGCTTGAATAGGATCAATATGGGATTTGAATTAAGTTGTTGTCCAAACAACAACATGAGTTACAAGCCATTTTAAAAATAGTATTTATTTTGATATGAAACTTCAAAAGAAGGACATTCTTGAAAAAAATAGCACAAATTTTTAACATTATTGGATTAGCAGGTTAATTCGGTTTGGTTATATTATGATGTGATCCGAGAATGACATGATTAAATTTAGTCGTAACATGTGTGTATCCTTTTATCGGCCACGATTCTACTACTTATTTAATAAATGCATTTTAAAAAAAGAATTAGAATTGAAAAATCATACTTTACGAACAAAAAATGATATTTCTTCCTACATTTCCTTTACCCATATGATAAAAAGTGAAATATCAATGAATCAAATTAGAAGAAAAAAACACTTTTGTTAGTTTATGGAAACAAACATCTGATCCATTGATACAACCCTTAAAAAAAAAACCCATATTTTAAGGTTACCAATATCTGATCCATTTCTTGCCCAGTTAACACATAATTTTTTTTTTCACACTTCCACCACTCAATCTAATCTATCATATACTTCCATTTGCTAAAACAAATGTAGGGAGGCAACAACAACGATGATTCTTTCTTGAATCTCCTCGGTGTGTGGAATAACTCAAACCCGAACCCGGTTTCATCTTCAAACCCGAACGCGGGTTCATCATCACCCAACATCTCTTTTTCTAACCCACTCGGCTTGTCGAGCCAAGAACTTTACCTACAACATCAGCGATTTATATATTGGGAACAAATCCAACAAAACACACTAAACACCAATTTCCAAAATCTACAATTCTCACAACATTCACAAACCGAAACACATGAGGTTCCCGAAACACCTACGTCTCCTCCAAAGCCCAAAATTCGTGGTAAACGAAAGGCCAAAAAATTCAAAGACCCTGAACCAATTGATGAGGATGAAGAAATTCCCAACTTCGTCCCTGCACGTTGGCAACCAAAAGAGGAAAAATTACTTGCCATCTGTTATGTAGCCGCTATGGAGGATCCGCTTCTCGGGCGTGCACAAGATCGCGATACGTTTTGGCAACGGGTAAAAAATGAGTTCAATAGACTCAATTTTCAACCACGCAACAAGGATATGATATAAGGCAAGTGGAAAACGTTGAACCGTGATTGGACAAAGTTCAACGCGTATAACAAACGTTTGAAACGGGAAGAGAAAAGTGGGAAAAGTGAGATGGATATCCTCAAACGGGCAAAAAAATGTATCGTGACGAGCACAAAACTGCGACGTTCGCCAACGAGGAGGCTTGGGAGGTTTTGCGTGGTCCTAAGAAATGGGACGCGTCGGAGCCGGTTAATTTAACCGGCGATGTCCCAAGCCAAACAAACGAGGCTTTGTTTGGTCATGATGAACAACCACGTCCCATGGGCAAAAAGTGTGATTCGAAGAAAGCTAGATCCGAGAGCACGACGAGTATTGGGGGAGCGATCACCGGAGGAACGAGCTTGTCAAGCCAATTCATAGAGACTATGATAACCGAGTATCGTATAAAACGGGAAATCGCCCAAGCGGCATATCGGGCGGCCCAAGTAAAAGATGAAACGATAACAAGGTTGAAAGAGATGTAATTTTTGATGATTGACACTGACGGCAAGGATCCAAACGTTATGGCTTGGATCAATGAAGAAAAGGACCGAATCATCAAAAAATATAATTTGCAACCTCGTCACTAGATTTAATTGTATTTTCATAATTTCCTTTGTTGTAGTTTGCTTTGTGTCGTGTTTTTTTTTATTTTCGGAATATTTTTTTTATTTTTCTTTTCGTTGTAATCTTTGTTTTTTTTAATTTCGTATTGTAATATGTTTAAGAATTAATGCTATGTTTTTTAATAAATGAAATATTAGTTTTAGTTTAAGGGTTAAATTTAAAAATATTTGACTTAAAGTGAGTTAAGGTTAAGTTATGATAAAGGGTATTTTTTTTGAGTTAATGTGAAATGTTAAAGCTGATGTGATGATGACGTGATAGTGTGTTAAAACTTAACACAAGTTTATGATACCTTTGGCTCTTATAATAAAAAAGTGAAGCTTATACACTCCACATCATTAGCCATGTTAGTGTACCCTCACGTCATAGACATCTTATCGGTGATGAGGCTATAGCCTGCACCAACAAGAAACTAGTGGGAAACTCATTTCCTTAGAGCATGCACAACAATAACACCATAACATCAATAACACCGTCTACGTCAGCGCCACATCAGCTTTAACATTTCACCTTAACATCCTTAAAAAACACCCACAACAATAACATCCCAATAACATCAATAACATTTCATATTTTCAATTTCAACCCCTAAACTAAAACGAACACTTCATTTATTAAACTAAACATAACATTAAATTTGAAAACATATTACAATACGAAATTAAAAAAATACATCGAAAAAAAAATACAACAAATAAAAAAACACACCGCAAATTAAACGTTACAATATAAAGGAAATGACAACGAAAAAAAATAACAAAACATAGCAAATACTTATTCATCATCGTCGCTCTCTTGTTGTTGTCCATGTCGTTCAAGGTTCTTCTGCCAAACATGCTCCATAAGGTCCTGTTGTAGTTGGGTATGTGTTTGTCGGTCGTGTATTTCTTTTGCCTTACGACTGTGAGTATCACATCTTTCGACCCATCTTCGTTCCCTCAAATTTGCTGACGGATCCACCCACACTTCGTTATAGTCACGTAATGCAAATTTTTGATCTTTTATAATCATGTTATGCAAAATAATGCAAGAATACATGATTCTACGTGATCGTGGCAATTTCCCATTGATGTGCGGTTGTTGTAGTATACCCCAACGGCCTTGAAGCACACCAAAAGCACGTTCAATATCCTTTCGGCACTTTCTTGTCTCCTTTTAAAGCACGTATGTTTTTCGCCGATTATTGCCTTGAAGGATTTGACGAAAGTTGCCCAATGGATAAATTCCGTCGACCAAGTAATACCCCTGCTCATACCTAGTTCCGTTGACCATATAAGGTGCTCTTGGGGCATTGTCATCAAGAAGGTCGTCGAATAACGGAGAGTTATCTAAAACATTAATATCGTTATTTGCCCCGCCATCCCAAAAATGCATGCCGATCCATAAATCTTGAAGCAATGACTTCAAGCATAATTGTTGGGTATTTTTATCACCCCTAGCAAAATGCCTTGCCAAGCCACTTGACAATTTTTCCATTCCCAGTGCATACAATCAATGCTACCAAGCATTCCGGAAAACCATGTTTTCTTCATGTTGTTGATAAAGTTTTGAATGTCGGCCCATGTTGGTTTTCTTAAATACTCTAAGCATAAACAAATCAATAATGCATTTGTTAAAATTATCAAGACATACTTTTGAAGTACTCGCACCCATTTGCAAGTATTCATCAAATGCATCGGGTGAGGTGTCGACGCCAATTGGCGTATGGCGACGTACACTTCATTAGAGCACTTAAACTCATTCGACCAAGACAATCGGTGTTTGCCTAAAGAAAGTAAAATGATCTGGAATATTATCGGAGGATAAGATTCAATACCTTCAACTATTTGCCGGAATAGTTTCCGGCTCATACCGAAATCTTCTACGAAAATTCCGGTTTGAATACTTACAACCTTCTACGAAATAATCGTTGCGCAGACGTTCTTCTGCAAGCTCACGTTCACGATATATATGGCTACGAGAACGACTAGGATGTTGAGATTCAATACCTTCTTCTTGTTTCAACTGAAGGTGATACTCGTACGCGGACGGTCGGACGCCATAAATTGGATGTCCTCTTCGTCATCAACGTCTGACCAAGACAGAGGAATATCACCAAATTCATTTGGATCCATTGTGAACGAACTTGATTTTTGAATTATGAAAGTGTGAGAGAGAGTGTGAAAAAAATAGAGTTTTAGTTGGGTATTTATAGTGGTAAAAATGTTTTTGATTTAAAAAAAAAAAAAAAAAAAAAAAAAAACTAGCCATTAGGGTGTTTTATGTAAATTTTTTGAAAATGTAACGGCTACTAGCCGTTGAGGGGCTAGTTTCGTAACTTTTTCGAAATGTTTTTTTTGTTTTTTTTTTTTCTTGCCCTTAACGGGCGTTAACCACCCAACGTGCACCCTCCAACGCCGTTAGTTCTCATCGGCTCCAACGGAGTAACGCCTCCAACGACGTTATTTTGCCCTCCAACGGCGTTAAAACGTTACGGCTGTGCATGCTCTTAGCGGGAAACTCAATGCAGGCTATACGGGGAATTTGCAAAAGATATCTCTAGCGGGACTTACTCCCGCACTTAAAAGCATGCATACCAACAAAGAGACACATCTTCCAAAAAAAAGAATTATTATTTAATTTCTTTTATGTATTTTATAGTGGATATGTGTGTATTAAAGATATTTTTAAATAATAAAAAATCAAAAAATAAAAATTAATATAAGAGAAAATGTGCTGCAATGATTATGGGAAAGTTGAAAGAAAAAAATTTAAGAGAGAAAAAAAGCTTATATGAAATTGATGTGACGAAAGAAAACTTATCACTACCCTCCACAAAGATATGATAACAAATTCCACAGTCTTATCGTACATGTATACAAATTCCACGTCTTATTGTACGTGAAACGGTGAAAGCATATATTGTTGTTTTCGTGAACAAAAAACAAATTGATACATGGTGGGATCAGCCATTTGATAGGCTTACGTTGGTATCTCGATCCTCCATCGTGTAACTCGTGTAGTCGTGTTACACGAATCTTTTTTCTAGTCAGCCTCCAAGTCTCCCAACTACCATTTGGTTTCTTATAATATTAGTCCATAACCATATGTGGATATAATTGTCATGGACACAGTCGACCGGAGGAAATCGGTTGGTCACAGAAATTTTGGACACACGACCGATGTTAACATCGGTCGAGACGGTTGTGAGCTCGGGTCATCACATCGGTCGACAGGCAATATTTTGGGACATCAGTTCAAAAAACGACCGAATTAATATTACACTTTCCCATGCCATTTTTTTGCCAGTTTGGAGCTAAAGTTAAAAAAAATAAATAAATAAATAAAAATTGACCGTTTGGTCTTTCAAACTTAAAAAAAAAACTTTTTTTAAAACAATTTTATCACTTTATAAATACCAACTTCACCTCAAACACAATTCACCACTTGCTATTTCTCATCTATATTCATTTCAATCTAATTCTCATCTAAGTTCAAAATGTCAAAGAAAAATAACCCAACATAAAAAAACCGACGATCCCGACTACCAAAAAGAGAAACTTGAGCTCTTGGGGCTATCAAAACGGGAGACCGACATAATCTTCTACGACACCCCAATAGACCCAACTTTGACCGGATGACAACTAGAAGAATTGATGAAAGTCAAGGCAACAATCAAGGCACGCTACGATTTAGATTATTAGTTTAAGTATTGTAATGTTTATTTTAATTTAGTATTGTAATGTTATTTTTATTTTAATGAATTTAAATTTAATGTTTAAAATGTTTGAATTAAAAAAAAAAAAAAAAAAAAAAAAAACGTCATCGATCGTGACATCCCGGTCATGTCCTGGTCACGGGATAGAAAGGCGATGTGGCATCCGGTGACATGGGTCATGTCTCGTCACGATTGTGCTGACCTCGGATGTATTAGTGTCTCAATCTTTCGCCAACAAGTTTTCTTTCAAGTGATCAATACCTTTTTTTTTTTTTAATCAATTTCTTAATTTTCATAACTAACTGTTACAACTTCATCAATCTGGTTTTAAACCTTTACCCTCATGTCTTTTTATTCACCCAATTTATACTTCAAATGCAATTCTAACAAACTCAAATTCTCCAACACTAATACCAACACACCCAACAAATATACCAACTCCAATTTTCCTAACAACAATACCAACAAACCCAACAACAATTCTCACAACCTCAACAATCAGAAGCCGAAGGGTCGTCGTCACCCGAGAAACATGACAAAGAAAAGAAAAAAAAAACTCGCGAATGAAAAAAAATAAACCCGAAATAACTCGTACACTTTGGAGTCAAAACGATAAGTTAATTTAGGCGGAATGTTGGTCACATGTATCCAAGGATCCGAGCACGGGCACCAACCAAACAGATGATAAGTTTTGGTACAAAATTCTTGCCGAATACAATGACCAAGCAACGAAAAAGGGATACATCACAGGTACAAAAAACATGTTGACTGGAAAGTGAGCTCCCATGAACCGAGAAGTCAGAAAGTATAACGCGATTGTCAATCAAAGAACGAGACTTAGTGGTGAAAATGACGGAGACTTGAAGGCGCGTGTTGAAGACTTGTATTATGACCAAAAAAAAAGTGAAAATTTTTCCTCACGTAAATGCTTGGAATTTTTTGAAAGACAAACATAAAGGGTTGAATCTTGACCCGACACATATAACAAGAACCTGGGGACGACCAATCAGAGAAGAACCTGAGCTATTTGGAGATGATGCTTAGCCGAGTCTACCCAACAAAGAACGAAAGTCAAAAAGTCAACGATCTTCAAACAAATCGGCCACTTCTTCTTTACAAGAAATGTTGCAACAACAACTCGCTTTAGACCGTGAGGTGAAGATGGAAGAAATAAGAAACGAGGCGAAGGCGAGGGTGTAACTAATCAATGTCAAACAAGGAATGAGAACATGAAGATAATTGCAGTCAACACCGAGGGGTTGGATCCAATAGATGCGACTATTATTGAGGAGGCCAAACATGAAGATAATTGCATTCAACACCGAAGGGTTGGATCCAATAGATGCGACTATTATCGAGGAGCCAAAACGTGAAATTCGAGCCAAATATCGTCAGCAAAACTAGTTTAGTTCATGTAGTTATATTTTTATGTACTTTTTTTTGTCTTTTAGTTTATTAATGAAATTTTAATTTCAGTTTAATTTGTGTATTATTTGAATAAATGAAAAATAAATAAATACTATGAGGCCCAAATGGTGTTCTATAACTTGAGTAATAAAGGAGGGTGTTTTTTAGTTAAGTTATAACTTCTGAGTTATAAGAGAAAAACTAATGCGAAAACACTATTTGCTATAACTTAACACTGTACTTTGTGCTCTAATAATTTTAGCCATATTTGGACGTGGGTTAAACTTATAAAAATGAATAACATGAGTCATTATTGAACGTAGATAGTAAAAAATACTTTTTCGGACATCGTTACTTAATCTTATAAAATGAAATAACATGAGTTGTCGTATATGTACAATCTCATGTATTTATTTACAAACGGTAACTCGTTATTTCATTTTGATATTTATAATTTTGGTCATATACATTAATTTAACATCTTATGATACTAATATTTATAAATAAAAACAATACATACTTTTTTTTAGATAGAAAGTGTAACGGTATTTATTAAATTTATAAAATTATCAAAAAATATAAAAAACTGATAAATTTACTTAAGTTCATATAATTTATTTAAAAATTAACAACTAAAGATTTATTAATTACTCCCTTCTTTTTTAGTTTTTTCACAAATTGACACGTGCATTTCTTTTTACTCACATTTTTTGTTAGGTGAAATTTAGATGAATTTAATCCAATTGTTTCAATTTTAACTTTCTATTAGCTAATAAGATGATTATATTTGGGGTTTGTCTAACGAGTGCCTTCAGGGCACTAGTTTATATGATTAAATAAGGAAACTTTAAGTTTATTAACTACAAAATCAGAACTAATTAAGGTAAATTATGAGATCAATAAATGTGTATTAAATGCCTTTTTCTATTTAAAAGAAAAGTTTGGGATGAATTATTGCACTTAAGCGATGCCGCATTCGTTAGACAATCCGTTATATTTATCATACATGACAAATTATTTGAGCACTCCTATGAGTACAGTTTCAATTACTAACATTATTTTTCCAATCTCCTACGAAATTGATCTTGAACTGTAAAAAGTACTTATTTTTGTTTATTGTTTTGATCATCTATTTTATCATCGATTCAATCAATAGAATGGAATGTATACTATTACTCGAAATCGAACCAAGTATATATCGAGATAATAATTTGGATTATGAATTGCATTGCCCAAATTAGAGGACGTTTCTTTTAATGTTATTTAAGTTAATTGAGCTATTTGGATACTAATCATTGGACACTTTTAAATATATTAGTCTAACAACCTCGTTCGACATTTCATTACCTATGTTCATATTAAACAATATTGATTGTCTATTATTTTAAACAGTAGGCGTGTCTCTCATTTCTATGTGTTAAACGTGATGATAGGTTAAAAATTTTACTAGCATAACTAGCTTAAAATTTTTGGTTACCAATTATGCAATGTAATGCAAGAAGTGAAAAAAAAAAAAAAAAAAAAAAAAAAAACTAGACCGTGATATAATATGTCATAAGTATGTCTTATCACCAAAAGCCTCTTGGCTGCTAACGCTATGAGTATTTCAATAACCTAAATGTTGTGGGTTCGTCGGAGATATGTGAGATACGTGGTGTAGTACGTAAACATTTGCCGTTCACGGAAAAAAAAAATCATGTCTCGTCGTAATATTTTCGTGTAATATGAAAATTGATTTTCAATATGAGTTGAGATACGTGTATAACTCAATTTATTATAGAACAATTAACCAATCACATTCATCCATTTTTATTTTCACCTTTTTAAAACAACATATCTTGCAACCGGTAAATCTTCGTTACTAAAAATACATCATCGTGACGAGAATTAAATTATCTTTCATAGATATCGTTGTTATATCTTTCGACGAACTTTTTTTTTAAAAGTTCGTCAGGCAATCACATGTGATTTGTAAAATCACGTATGATTTTAAAAATCACATGTGATTCGTAAAATCAAATCACATATGATTTTAAGAAATCACATGTGATTTTACAAATCACGTGTGATTTTTCGGACGAAATTTTAAAAAATTTCGTCGAAAGTATATAACAACGCATATCTATGAAAGATAATTTAATTCGTCGATTATGATAATTTTTTCGACGTAACGATTAACGGTTTGTGAGATATTTAATTTTAAAAAGGGTGAATATATTTTAATAAAAGAAATGAGTGGTATGATTGGTTGATTGGTTATATAAAAAATATGAGTTTTATAATGAACTTTTCTTTTCAATATATAGTTTCATTTTAAATATGCCGAATCAAATATCAATGCATTGAATTTTTTACGACACATGTGATACAATCAATATGAATGTTTTTAAAGAGTTAAAGACAATAATATATTCAATATGCTTACCGTCCAGAAAATGTCTCTCATGACGTATTAAAAGGACAAATAGCAATCGTCATGATTTAAATAGTACTACAAATTACATTTAGCTCGTCATCTATATATAGAGGTAGTCCAGACTCTTAGAGGCATATTAGGAGTGTGTGTACTTTAAGTAGTCCAAACTCAAGAGACATATTGGGAGTGAGTGTTTTGGTAAACAGCGTGTGTGAGAGATATGGACGTCAGCCAGGTACTTCGTATGAATGGAGGGGATGGAGATTATAGCTATTCCAACAATTCTCTTCTCCAGGTACCATGCATATATATTAAACGTGTATATATATGTATAAGCTCCATCGCACTCACACACATATATTATACGTACATACATATTATATGCACCTTTTGGTCAGATTTTTGAGGCTCTCACTAGGTAAACATCTTGAGGGTAGTAAGGGAAAGCGTGGTTTAATTAGGAACGGCCATTGCCCTTACATCCGAGTCAAAGACTTGCCACCGGGTAATTACAGAACGAAAAACCTCATCCGTTTACCCGTTTATATCATATACCTTTTATTTTCTGTTTGCACAAT
Organism: Chrysanthemum lavandulifolium; assembly: GCA_022545495.1. Classification (NCBI taxonomy): domain Eukaryota; kingdom Viridiplantae; phylum Streptophyta; class Magnoliopsida; order Asterales; family Asteraceae; genus Chrysanthemum; species Chrysanthemum lavandulifolium. The sequence continues at coordinate 188,902,415 of CM040244.1, read as the reverse complement.
GTGCTCATACTACCTAGCATGCACCTTATACATTAATTATACGTATATGATAAAACACAGATATTCATTTACCTGCGCACATCAACTACAACTTATATGATTGTTGTAGTGAGACAGTGATAGATCATCAAACTGATAATACCTAATATTGAAAACTTGTTTAAAATTGTTTAGCTTTGATTCAGTTCTATTGCTATGTCGATGACTCTTAACAATTTTTCTGATATCATATTTAAGCTCGGGCGTGCATATCTTTTCAAATTAAAGTTAATCTAAAAGATACTCATCGTTGTACCTTGTTTAGCTTCATTATTTCCACAATTTACGTGATTAATTAATAGTCCGTAAAAGACAGTTGTTTCATTTAGTTTTTGCGCCTTCGAATGAAGTTCTTCAAGTTTTAAAAATAAATGACGTACGTTACATGCCTAGCGATTATTATTGCATCCACTTTCAAGTACACCAAATATAAACAAACTGATTTATACTTCTTGTTTACAATTGATTGGTGACAGAGAGAGGTGATATCATTGACAAAACCAATAATAGAAGAGACTTTGATGAATCTCTATTGTGATATGAACTTTCCGAAAACCTTGATCATGGCTGATCTTGGATGTTCATCTGGACCAAACACTTTTCTAGTGGCATCAGAGCTCGTCAAGTCAATTGACAAGATAAGCCGAGAATTAGGTCAAGATGAATCACCCGAAATTCAAATCTACTTGAATGATCTCCCAAGTAATGATTTCAACACAATTTTTCTCTCGGTATTAGATTTTATAAAGAACCTAGCAAAGCAAACTAGAGTGACCAAATCGTCGTCTAAGCCACCTTGCTATTTGTCTGGTGTCCCTGGATCATTCTATACGAGGCTATTTCTCAAACAAAGTGTACATTTTGTCCACTCTTCCTACAGTCTCATGTGGCTCTCCCAGGTTGGGTCTCTCTCTCCCTTGTATAAGCAAATCTGATCTGCTACTTTTTAGTTTTTTCTAATATCAACTTTACTTATTCTAGTAGATTCACAATATTGTTAATCAATATTATGGAGTTATTGAATACGTTTGCTTCTCACGAGTGTTAATTAGTTTCTTACTTTTTCATCATTATATTTAAATGTGTACGTGTGTGTCAATGTGGATTTAAATGCGTGTCTTCAAATTTTTGAACAAGCTACACTAAAGGTTAAAGATATCACATGCACAGTACATATCATAATAAGGACTGGTCGTAATGGTGTATAGGGACATAATGTTGGTGTGGGAATCAATTTGAATATTTTGGTCACACAAATTACTTTATAGAGACCTTTTACTTGTGTTTTCGATAAGCGTCATTTTATTATGTGTCGCTAACATATGCCACTAGTTACATTTTTATAGTGGAATTACATATCTTTAGGCAAGCTTACGTATGAATGGAAATATATTGACCAGGTTCCTGAACTGGCAAAGACAAACAAAGGAACATATACATGTCAAGAACAAGCCCTCCAAGCGTTATAAGGGCTTACCGCAAGCAGTTTCAAAAAGATTTTACAATGTTTCTCAAGTGTCGGGGGGAGGAGGTTGTGAGTGGAGGGCGTATGGTTTTGACAATACTAGGAAGACGAAGTGACGACCCATGTAGTAAAGAATGTTGTTACGTTTGGGACCTCTTAGCCAATGCCCTAAATGAAATGGTTACTGAGGTATACCACATATATATCGATTCCTCTATTGAGCATTGTTGACCTTTTGCAGTTACTTAACTCAAAATTTTTATTTAAACTAGATTCTTTCATTTCATTTTATATATCTGTTGTATTGTCCCATTTTTCAGAAATGAGCATCAATGAGCTTCAAATTAACTATGCTAAATTTCTTGAAACTTTTATTGCGATAGGGACTGATAGAAGAAGAAAAAATGGATTCATTCAACATTCCACAATACACTCCTTGTGCTAAAGAAGTTAGTAACGAAGTCGAGAAAGAAGGGTCATTCGAAACTGATTACCTTGAGGTCTCTGAAGTTGATTGGGACGCTTGCACAAACCACAATCTTAATTTAACCAAAGAGAATTTAAAAGGATACAATATGGGAAAATGTATGAGAGCTGTGGCTGAACCTCTGATCTTGAGCCACTTTGGCGAGTCAATTGTCGAGGAGGTGTTCATGAGGTACACAAATATAATCAAGAATCGCATGTCCATAGAGAAAGCCAAGCTTGTCAATGTTACTGTTTCATTGACCCGAAAAGGGTGATTCTGTATGATTTCAATGGTTAGGAAATGTAACCATTTGAATACTTTGCTTTTGTAAAAGTCAGTTGTTTAGTTGTAAGCTTTATTATCAGTGTTCTTATTGTTCAAATAATGGTGTTTCATGTATAATCGCAAAGAAATAATTATTCTTTCACATTTCAAAAAACTAGGCTAAAAAGGTTAAGCAAGTTATTGTTTTTGAAAAGATGGACTTGATATGGTTTATGTACGATATGTAAAACGAGATTAGTGTGGGTGAGTTTGGTTAAGTTACTTAAGTCGTTTGATTTTCCGTTAAAAAAGGTAAGGACCACATGAAAAGAGGAATTCTATATGTTCAGGTAACATTAAGCGAACCAATAGATTAATGATCGGTTATCCATTGTGCGTGTGAATTGAACAAGTATTTGAAATTTAGAGAATAAGGTAAACCATTTTTTTGTGTGAGATACTTTTTATATATAGGAAACTATTTAGTATATGTTTCAAGACGGTGTGAAGGCTTTTAGGCGATGAGTGGTGTCTGATGACATTTCGATTTTTATTAGTCGTTTAGCGAAAAAGCGGTGAGTTTCCTATTTTTATGAATCTCAATTTTAATAACTTCTTTAAGAAGTGCTGTGATGGCGGTGAACAGACACATTCTTCATTTCACATCATTATCTTCTTCACTACTACAATTTACGATTCTTTTCTTAATCACCTTAGCTTTTAGGATAACCTTTATAAATGACCAACGGTTATCCCCTAAAAAATCCAAATAACGTACTGCTGAGAATTGGTTAATCTGAAATCATATAAGCGATCACATATTCACATTTGTATTCTTACTTTTTTTTAAGCTGCTTAGTCCATTGTACTAAACATTAGGCTATGTTTGGCATACAAGATTATGGAGAGATTATGCTTATTTTTTCAAAAAATAAGCTACTTAAAAAATAATCTTTGTTTGGCAGACATAACTTATAAGAGATTATAAAAAAATAATCTTCCATAATCTCCGAAAATAAATAGTTCTTCGTGAAATTATAAAATAATCTATTTTTATAATCTTTTAAGAACAACACCAAGACCAAAGATCAAGAATAAAGACCAACAGTAAGGCTATGTTTGGCACATGAGATTATAAAAAGATTATGTTTATTTTTTTAAAAAATAATCTTTGTTTGTCAAACATAACTTATAAGAGATTAAAAAAAAATAAATAAAAAAAAAAAAATAAATAAAAAAATCTTACATAATCTTTGAAAATAAAAGGTTAGTTCATGTAGCTTATAAAAATAATCTCATTTTATAATTTTTTTCAGCACCAGCACCAGCATCAGCACCAGTACAATCTATTTTTGCCAAATATACCTAAGCCCAACTTTACATTCAATTTGATCTTTCTAAGTTATTTCTACTAAATTAACTATTTATTTTGTCAATTAAGAACCATATGTCATCAAATATGGCGATTCTAACTAGTATATCCATACGTTGTCTATATTTGAAAATTTCATATGTCTCAACATGTTATAAACGTGAATTTTCATCTAGATGTGATTAAATCTTATGTATTATCGTTGTTGTTTACTCCAATCCAAAAGATATAAATATGTAAGTATGTAACACGATGGTATAATGGGTGAATAAGAAGCTAGTGAGATTAATCTTCTCAAATGTAATGTTTATCTTCTATGATCATTCTTAATCAAATAGTTATACGGACATACCCATGTAAATGGTGGACCTAGGATAGTTCCACGTGTTCACGTAAACTACATGGATATTTTTCGCGTAGTCTAAAATATAATAAAAAACCTTTGATATTGTGCAAACATTATTATGTTACAAGTCTTGTTTAGTTCCAAGTCGCCACAACCCATGTAAATACTAAAATGTCTTTTTAAATGCTTTTGAAACATTCTTAAAAATTATGCACTTAAACTGCTTGGGTGTGGTTACTATCAAGACGAGTCACCTTTAGGAAAAGTATATGAAGAACCCAAACCAACAATAATGCAGAATAACAAAAAGTTGCAAAATTTATTGGCCGAAAGCTAATAACTCCATTATTTTGTAACCCACTAATCGCAAGACCTCATATGTGGTTATGACCAAAAGTCTTTTTAAATGCTTTTGAAACATTCTTAAAAATTATGCACTTAAACTGCTTGGGTGTGGTTACTATCAAGACGAGTCACCTTAAGGAAAAGTATATGAAAAACCCAAACCAACAATAATGTAGAATCACAAAAAGTTGCAAAATTTATTGGCCGAAAGCTAATAACTCCATAATTTTGTAACCCACTAATCGCAAGACCTCATATGTGGTTATGACCAAAAGTGAGGTTTGATTCTCACATGTTTCGATGTTGGACCCAAAAAAAATAGTAATGCATTGCTTGCTAAGGAACAAACATAAACCAACGAACAACAATAATGTATCAAAACTTTTCAGTTTAATGAGAGCCAAGAATTTTTATGGGAGGTGATTTATACACCCCAAAATGATAGAACATTCAAATTTAGAGTGTTTGACATTTATACCTCACATTATATTTAGTCATGTTGATCCCAGTAAGGATAAATGTCTAAACACTCTAAATTGAGTGTCAATCATTTTGAGTGTCTGAAATCATCTCCCAATTTTATGCTTTTAACAACTCATCAAACTTAGAATAGGTTTGGTGATAATTTAAGGTATGATAGCTTCAGGCCATTGGATTTTTGAGATGACTAAGGGGGTGTTTGTTTAAGCTTATTAGAGGTGTTCACGGTGCAGTTTGGTTGTAGTTAATTTACTTAATTAGAAGATTTATGCTATCTATCGCGGGGCGATTATTTCATTTTACTATCCAAAACGAACCATACTAGGCGGGTAACAGGACACGCGGGACCCGCTGTTCGGGTCATGGTTAACTATTTTAGACGTTTAATCGAGTTTAACGTTTGAAGAATAACATGTTCTAAATTATATTAAATAGATTAAAGTTATCCAGTCACAATAATTGCATTCAAATAAGCATATATAACTATTATAACAAAAAATATTTGTTCCACATTTATAAGTTACGACTACGTTAAACAATTTTCACGCATAAATGTTTATCGAATGTTTACATTTAAGAACCTAAAATGTTATTTTAGTAAAATTAAATTATATTCAATAGATTAAAGTTCTTCGGCCACAATAATTGCATTCAAATAAACATCTATAACTATTATAACAAAAAATATTTGTTCCACATTTATAAGTTACGACCACGTTAAACAATTTTTACACATAGATGTTTAGCGAATGTTTACATTAAGAATAAAAAAAGCGTCATACAATAAAAGTAGTGAAATAATATAATCAAATCTTCTACAATTATTTGAATATTTAGTTAACAACCTTCATTAATATATATACTGCTCATTTCGATTAACTACAGATATCTAGAATAAAACCAAACCGTGAACCGGTTTTCGATTTCGGATGAAGCGGTTCGGATCGGTTTGTCGTTTCTCGGGTTTTTAAATACCCTTACAACTTATATATGGGTTTACGAGTTTAGCTTTTAAACTTGTGTTTTAGTGTTTCGTAAGGCTCATTTTGCTGGCATTTAAAATTGTGGGGCTTATATAAGTTTATTATGTCATACAAACTTTTATAAGCTCACAGTTTTAAAAATAAGATTAAACTTTGAGCTTATAAGATATAAGCTCATAAACCCATAAATAAGCTTAAGCAAATACCACTAAATGCCAAATCAAACTTCATGTGGTGATAATCAATTTTCAAAGTTGCAACTGTGATAATACAAAGTTAAGGTAGACAATCTTTGATCTAGAATAACTTTTTTTGGTAGGTCTTATTTCATAATGCATGTCATATAATATAAGTCTCGCAAAAGTAACTATCATAGGTTTTAAAGTTGGTTATGAACATGGATTATAAAATTGTGGAATTAGATGTGTCAAGTTCAAATCTTGGCTATTAATTGCAACGAAAATAAATAAATAAAAAATAAAATTAATGTGGTCACCCAAGTCTTTTTTCAGGGTAGTGTTATCTGGTTGAAATTTCTATCATAATGAGAGATATTTTCCTGCGCGTTGCAATGGATAAAAACACATTCATTTTGTAGCTACCGAATAAAGTGTAAATATATTTTCATAATGAAGAGTATTAATGATAATAAGAAAAATTACATAAATGAATAAAAGTTTAAAATTTAATTAGTTTTAACGTTAATTTATTATATATATAAATTTGTTTAAATTGTTTAAATCGGCGGACAAACCTAACTCCATACACATTTTGGTTTAGACTAAACCTTGTTAAAGGATCAACCTCAAGAACACCAAAATGTAATATCTTTTTGTAATTGATGTAATTGAGGTGGCCTCTCTTAGGGGGAGATTGTTAGGATTTAGAAAATCCGGTAGTTAAAGATTCGGTCACCTTAAGTATATGTATTCGTTAGAAAGCTCGTAGTCGTACTCATTTAGTGTTAGTAAGTAATTTGTTAAGTAACACCGTGGAGGACGGTCTTTCACCCATGTATACCGATCCATGACCGTAGGAGGCGTGTCATGTATGAACCTATAAATACCCTTTGCCTAGCAAGGCAAAGGTTGGAGCTTCATAATACATTTTTCTTTGTCTCACTAAAGTTCCAACTTTCTTCCACTTTCTCTCTAGAACTACAAACCATTCGACCCTATTTGTGCTTGTTTGTGTGATTGTGAAACCAATATCGACAATTGGTATCAAGAGCCATGGTTTGATCATCTATCTTTCATGTTCTTAGATTTCTAGTGGTTTCATAGGTTTTTGGGTTTGAATGAGTTTTGAGTAGTTTTCATCATTTGGATCACTTTTGGTGTTAAAGTTTGAATTTTGATAGTACTTTTGTGTTTAGAATCATCATAAGTGTTTAGGTTTTGAATGGGAAGGCCTCAATCATCTTGGTTGTAGTGTTTTGGATTGAGAATGTTTGGTTTTTTAAGTTGTGCTACGAAGCGGTTTGTCCCTCGTATTGTTTTTCCTTGAAGCAGTTTGATAAGCATATTAAGCGGTTTGTCTCTCGGGTGTAAGTTCTTTGAAACGGTTTGTCTCAGTTTTTTAAGCGGTTTGTCATCTAAGCGATTTTTCTGTTGAGACAAAGAGACAAGAAAGGACAAAGTAGTGGACGTACTTGTGTTCCCCTGCGGTTTGTGTGTTAAGCGGTTTGTCACTTTAAGCGGTTTGTCTGTTAAGCGGTTTGTCTGTTAAGCGGTTTGTGTATTAAGCAGTTTGTGTGTTAAACGGTTTGTGTGTTAAGCGGTTTGTCACTTTAAGCGGTTTGACACTTAAGTGTTTTGACACTTAAGCGATTTGACAGAAGCGGTTTGTCAGTAGAGCGATTTGTCTTTTGAGACTTTGTTAATACAAATAAACCGTAAAAACGTTTATTTATATTTTACGATCTTCTAATGTTTTGTCGATAACAAACGTAAAATCATATTAACGAAACAAATAAAATACGTAAATAGTTTGAACTAATAGTTTCTAACATATTCACATTTTCACATAAAACACTAAAACAAGTATAAGTGATTTTATGATTTAAGTAATACATATGTACAACAACTAGTGTTTAAATATTTGGATAAAATATACACATAACTAGTATGTAGTATATTGGGTAATATAAATGGGTAGAAACTTAAGTATCACAACCCATTGGGCAAATACATTGAATGTAGTTGGGTACAACCCAAAGCCCATAACCCATGGATCTTGACCCATAACCAATTGCATGACATCATGCTTATATCATACGTGGATAATATCCATAACCCATGGATCAACCCATACCAGTGACTAAGTGCATTGCACTCAAAGATACATTGTATCTAGCCAAAGATCCATGGTTCAACCCATGACCCATAACCAAAATACCCATGGGTAAGAGGCGTTCACGGATCCCTAGCTTTGTGCTAGCGGATCCCAGTGGAAGGATCCGTGGGATCCGGGAACGATGGGATTTTCCTCTATAAATAGTGAGCCATTTCTTCATTATTTCACACCCCTTTCCAATACACTTTATCCCCTGAGTTAAATCTCACTAACGTTAGATCCAAGAGATCTATGTTTTTAGTTTTGTTTTTGTGTGATCTTTTAGGTTCCTCTTAAAGGCAAGATCACCACCTTTGAAGTCGAGCAAGCTCAAGTCCATGAGTTGCCATGCTTCCTCATCATCAAGGCTACTGAAGTCTTCTTGTTGATGATTCTTTTCTTTCTTCAAAGAAGTGTAGTGTTGAAGACATTAGTGAAAGATGTCTCAAGTGTCAAGGCGAAGATATTAATGAAGGATATCTATCGTCTATAGCATAAGCACTTGTGGTAGGTGCTTAGAAGTCAAGACAAAGAAGTATTAGTGAAAGGTGCTTAGAAGTCAAGACAAAGAAGCACTAGTGAAAGGTGCTTAGAAGTGAAGACACAAGACATTAGTGAAAGGTGTCTTGTAGATCTAGTCAAAGGCATTAGTGAAAGGTGCCTTAGATGTACATTCGATATGGTGTGTTTCGATGTACAAGATAGACTAGTATAGGATCCAAGGATATTGATATCCTTGATGATGTTGTAAATGAGTAGATCTCCTTTGGGATTAGTCGTTGGTGTAGTGTCGTAGTAGTTCCTCCATTGCAATGGAACTAGGTGCTTAGCCTAGTACCTAATAAAGGGTAGGCGACGTTGTGAAGGTGTAGTTCACCTTGGGTGAAAGAACTAGGTACTTAGCCTAGTACCTTATAAAAGGTAGCGACGTTGTGTAGGTGTGGTTCACCTTGGAAAAGAACCCGGTGGTTAGCCTAGCATCGGAAAAAGGGTAGGCGACGTTGTGAAGGCTTCTCCGCCATAAGGAGATTGGTGTAGTGTTTACGAACTCGAGTAGGTGACTCGGGAGTGGAGTAGGGCAAGGAAGGTGTCCTTGTACGAACCACTATAAATACTGCGTTGTGGTTTTGTGCTTCTTACTCTTATCTTTTATTTACATATCTTTATATGCTTGTTTATCAACATCCAACACACACAACCAAATAGATTGACATAAGTCGATATAAATAGTTTAAAAGGAAGTTTTAATTGGTAAAACTATTCAACCCCCTTCTAGTTTTCCACATTGGCATCGAGCTTCGTTACCAAGTTTCTTGAAGTATATTGTACTTTAAAAACTTGATACGATCCATGGTTAATTGAAAACTACAAAGAAGGTTTTTTTATAAAAACAAACACCATGTCTTTTAAAACTATATGTTTGGATGTTGATTTGATAACAACATTTTTCTTATTTATTTATTTTTTTCATTTAATTGCACTAATCTTCTTTGTCATGTTGATTAGTCAAAGCTCATACCCACCAAGCTTTAGGAGTCGCTTGGTAACGAGAATACCTTCCTTAAGAAGGTATCTTAAACGTAAAGGAGCGGGAATAGTCTAAGTGACATTTGCTGTGACATTTGCTGTGTCATTTGTAAAGACATTCCTAAGTGCGCTAGAGGTATGATTTTCTTTTTACTTTGCTTGATAATTAAGTATACCTATTTAGGTATTTATATGATTATCTTTTGTGCAAATTACATGTTTTACATGAAGCTTCATTAGGAAGCCTTTTTCTTTCATACGTGTCTTATTTCTCGCCTAAAGTCGTGATATATAAAACTTATGTTTTGTTTTCTTTTAATCCAATAATAAAACAAAACACAATTTCAAAATTCCTCCTTCCCTATAAAAACTCCCACCGTCGACCAATCTATCAAACCCTCACTTTTTCAAATCTTCCAATTTCAAAAATTTCCTCTCACTCATAAACTTCATCTTCCTCCTCATTCCATCTCAACCGAAACCAAGAAGATCCGTCATCAACATGGTTTACATCGCACTCGTGCTCATCGCCTTAACACTCATCGCACTTGTGTTCCCTATGATGAAGTTCACATATGGAGACATTTACTTTGTGTTGTTAATCTACATTGGGATCATATACCCAATCCTTTGTATCATCCTTAGCATTGAAATGCAATATTACTAATAATCTTGTTATCTTTGTTATTATTTATTTTCTTGTGATTTATATGTTTCATATTCCTTCGTGATACATTAGAAGTCAAGTGTGCATGCTAAAAGAAAATATAGGATAAAACACTTCTCGTGGTATAAAAATATAAAACCTATGTTTTATCAAATCTTTTTCACATTACTACATCCACGGATCCTGGAAGTTATACTAGCCGGATCCCTTTTGAAAAGGAACCGTGGGATCCGTCCTACTGGAGAACAGTTTTTCATGCAAATTAAAAACCATTTTTCTTCTAAAAAGTATACTCCACTAGAATGTCAAAACCATAAGTGAGTCAAGTGTCTTTCTTGTCTAAAAACCATTGTTAATAAAAATCTAAATAAAAATGTTAGATAATTATAGGTTGACCATAAACATCACCTCTTATTAACCCATCACTTCTATAGGTTCAACTATGACGCATGAATATGAGTTTGATTTTTCACTCACTAGCGTCTACACTCCTAACATCTCTCTTGAGCCCAACACACCGCAATCATGTCCGTGGGTTCAACAATCTCGAAACCCGTCACTTCCATGAAGGACGACAGACACCTCTCTACAATTCGAAGAAGGTATCAATACCTCCTTCCGAGCAATAGGACTAGAATGTCTTCTTGAAATCAACGAGAAGATATGTCCAAGGTTCATAATGGAATTATTCCGTCAAGTCGAACTCGTTCGTGAACGAGGATCGCTCTCATCTCTTTGGTTTTATATCAAAACCAAAAGTTTACTTTAAGCCTTGGCCATTTTGCTCACATCCTCCAATTCCAAACCATGGACAATGTGCCTTCACCGAAGATTGGTCTCTTGATTCTCTCTTCAACTTTCGTGAAGAAAATAGTCCATATTCCTCACACATACCCTTCCCGGAAGATTTACATCGCATTATATGCAAACCTCGACCATATTACTCCGATCCAAACATTATCTTCACACGGGACATCCGAGAAGAGTACAAGCCTCTTGCACTCATCTTGCGTGATAATGTTTGGAGTCTTAGGGAAATCGAAATTCTTCCGCTTGTTGTGCTCACATGTTGTCTTGTTTGCTAACACAACAACCATACAATCTCGCCTACTTCTTCGCAAGGCGATTATAAATCTTTAAGGCTCCAAGAATAAACTCATCCCTTATGGAATGTTCTTGACACGCCTCTATCATAATGTTATGCACTTCCATCCTCAATTTCAAAGTCCGTTGTACGTACTTGTGAACAAGATGATGGAACCGCTAAACATATCTCTCATGAAGACTTTCTTCATTCTTGATTCCACCAACACTCATCAATCACATAATGATCCATCTAGCGAAAACACTCAAGGAACTTAGTAGTATTTCAAATAGGATCAATTCTATTCTACTCGTGCTTTATCAATGTAATCCAATTTCCTTCATGAAATAAAACATCTTACATTTGATATCTTAGTACTAGAATTCCTTTTAGACTATCCTTGAGATATAATGCATTGTCAAGATCATTGCATACCTTTAGTAAAGGTTCTGCCTAGCAGATAGACGGATCCCAAAAGTTGTACTAGACGGATCCCTACATTTAGGGAACAGTGGGATCCGTGAGACAGAAAATGCAATTGCAAGCATTATATTTCAAACATATCCTTAGAACACCTCACACTTAGCTAAACATAGTGTCTTAAGGCAAATTAAGTCCTTATCATAGGTAGATCCTCTCTACTCACAATTCACCTAGATCATACTCAAGGACGCTTATAGATCTATCGTTTCGTTTTAATCCATCTCTTTTCCGCTCTCAAAACTCACACATCAGATCTCATATGATTCCTCATATCTAAACATTGTAAGTCTCTCAATTATGGTCATAATCATCCTTACATCAAAATTGGTCAAAGTTGATCAAATTCTAGCTTTCTCATTTCAAAAGCCTCTAGGATATCTTCCAAAACACTATCCTAAAAACACAACCTGATCTCTAGGATCATTTAGTTTCAATTGACACTCCAAATCTTTAGTGTCATTCTTTCTCATTCATTGGTACTCATGAAAGTTCCAAATCCTTCCATAAAAGACAATCATTAGCTACAACACTCATTGCCTTCAAGCACTTAAGCACCCCTTCATTTAAAACACTTAGGAGGACTGAAACACTCAAGATGTTATAGGTCTTAGATCTTAAAAACATCATTTTCACTCTTCCATAGCTACTGATAGCCGGATCCCTAGGATTAGCCTAGACGGATCCCTCGGAGGAGGGAACCGTGGGATCCGGATGACAGTTTATGTCAAATCTTGCTAAAACAATCATTTCAACTCATCTTCCTAACTCAAACACTCCATCTCATCTTAAATGAGTTCCTAGATCAGTGCAAACTCTGAAGTTGACTCTTGTGCATGTTAATTATCACATTCCAATGAATCTTAGTGGCTTAAGGCTTAAATGCACTAGCCAAATCTCTTGGTTTATAAACCACTTTGTTAGGACCTCCATAGTCATCACTCTCATCCTAACTTTCAGCTCTTGCAACCTCTTGAAATCATCTTATCATGAGGAAAACCCCAAGTAGTAACTTATCCACCAAAGAACCACCCATGAAAAGGGCTCGTGTTATACACGAAATCTCTTCAACCGAATCATCTCCGGTCAAGCCAACAAATGATAGGATCCTTCATCATCCAATCAAATCAATTCCTAAAAGGATAGTACCCACAAAACTACCAATGCCAAATACCACCATACCTCCTAGGCCAAACCATATCATCTCCACTAAACCATCACCATTAGTTCCTAGAGCTATTTCGTTTACATCCCCACTATCATCACCACACCTCTACAATTTAGAGGACTTGCCTCCTAGGCCGTCTCATCCGCTTCACGACAACATTCTCCTCATTAGGAGGAATAATGGTTCAAAATCAAGGTGTTGAGTCAACACTTGCTCGGCTTCCTTTTCGGCGTTTCCATCATATAATCCCATTTGGATTATGACAAATCATCAAAGTCAACCACCCGACCATATGGAAGTTGACACTTCTCTACCGACACCATCATTCTTGGTCGAGCCATTCTCAAATGCGCCTCCACCAATCCCTCCGTCATTTGAAGCTCCACAAGCCGCTTCACTTGATCCCTCGCATCAAGCCATTTCATTTCATCCACCACCACTACCTAGCCATGACAAAGATTGCTATTGTCAACATGTTGAAAGTTTGATACATGAAGTACGAGAAGACCAACGTTTCATGTTTTATCATCTCCTCGAACGTTTCGACGAGATCAAACCTAAACAAAACTTGAGCTAGAAGATTTTAGTGGTGTCCTAGCATCAAGCGTTAGTTGGTTTAGAAATTCCTAATCATGTATTTTCTTATTAGTTTTAGAGTCATGTATATCATAACTCTAGTTTTATTAAATGGAATTACATGCTACTTGTTATTTTTCCGAGCATATGATTACCTTGTATTCATATCTCATTTTGTGATAACATTACTTGTTATATCACCTTTCTTTGAAATTTATCGTGTCGGATCCTCAGATTGCCTAGAGCGGATCCCTACTAGGAGGAACCGCGGGATCCGTGTGACGAAAGCTTTCTTTCTACTAACTTGGACCACATATGCGAAATTGTGAATTATACTTGTATTCTAACCTTTGTTTTGTAGTTATTCAATTTACACATGCAGACTTTGACAACCTAAAGCTAGGGGAGCTTTATGTCAAAGCAATACATTGCAAATTACTTGCAATACTAGATTTACATTTCGTGACATCCCCTTGCATAATTGCAATCATCAAGGGGGAGCACATTCGTATCTTAGACAAAATATTTTGCAAACTTATTTGCAAACAAACTAGATTAGAATTACTTACTGACGCCTTACATAGGGATGGACTCGTCAGGGGAGTAAAGACGAGATCCTTTCCTGTTACTTGCTCTCTATTTCTTTTATCTTTATTTTCTTTCACATGTTTTATTAAAACGATGTGTTGCTTTCCTTCAAACACTTTTGGTTTCGACAAAAGGGAGAAGAAAGTAAAACTACAAATTCAAACTTTTATGAATTTTAGCTTTTCCTTAAAATAATTTTATGTTTTGTCATCAACAAAAGGGAGATTGTTAATACAAATAAACCGTAAAACGTTTATTTATATTTTACGATCTTCTAATGTTTTGTCAATAACAAACGTAAAATCATATTAACGAAACAAATAAAATCGTAAATAGTTTGAACTAATAGTTTCTAACATATTCACATTTTCACATAAAACACTAAAACAAGTATAAGTGATTTTATGATTTAAGTAATACATATGTACAACAACTAGTGTTTACATATTTGGATAAAATATACACATAACTAGTATGTAGTATATTAGGTAATATAAATGGGTAGAAACTTAAGTATCACAACCCATTAGGCAAATACATTGAATGTAGTTGGGTACAACCCAAAGCCCATAACCCATGGATCTTGACCCATAACCCATTGCATGACATCATGCTTATATCATACATGGATAATATCCATAACCCATGGATCAACCCATACCCAAGTGACTAAGTGCATTGCACTCAAAGATACATTGTATCTAGCCAAAGATCCATGGTTCAACCCATGACCCATAACCAAAATACCCATGGGTAAAAGGCGTTCCACGGATCCCTAGCTTTGTGCTAGCGGATCCCAAGTGGAAGGATCCGTGGGATCCGAGGAACAAGAGGATTTTCCTCTATAATTAGTGAGCCATTTCTTCATTATTTCACACCCTTTCCAATACACTTTCTCCCCGAGTTAAATCTCACTAACCTTAGATCCAAGAGATCTATGTTTGTAGTTTTGTTTTTGTGTGATCTTTTAGGTTCCTCTTAAAGGCAAGATCACCACCTTTGAAGTCGAGCAAGCTCAAGTCCATGAGTTGCCATGCTTCCTCATCATCAAGGCTACTGAAGTCTTCTTGTTGATGATTCTTTTCTTTCTTCAAAGAAGTGTAGTGTTGAAGACATTAGTGAAAGATGTCTCAAGTGTCAAGACGAAGATATTAATGAAGGATATCTATCGTCTATAGCATAAGCACTTGTGGTAGGTGCTTAGAAGTCAAGACAAAGAAGTATTAGTGAAAGGTGCTTAGAAGTCAAGACAAAGAAGCACTAGTGAAAGGTGCTTAGAAGTGAAGACACAAGACATTAGTGAAAGGTGTCTTGTAGATCTAGTCAAAGGCATTAGTGAAAGGTGCCTTAGATGTACATTCGATATGGTGTGTTTCGATGTACAAGATAGACTAGTATAGGATCCAAGGATATTGATATCCTTGATGATGTTGTAAAGGAGTAGATCTCCTTTGGGATTAGTCGTTGGTGTAGTGTCGTAGTAGTTCCTCCATTGCAATGGAACTAGGTGCTTAGCCTAGTACCTAATAAAGGGTAGGCGACGTTGTGAAGGTGTAGTTCACCTTGGAGTGAAAGAACTAGGTACTTAGCCTAGTACCTTATAAAAGGTAAGCGACGTTGTGTAGGTGTGGTTCACCTTGGAGTGAAAGAACCCGGTGGTTAGCCTAGCATCGGAAAAAGGGTAGGCGACGTTGTGAAGGCTTCTCCGCCATAAGGAGATTGGTGTAGTGTTTACGAACTCTCGAGTAGGTGACTCGGGGAGTGAAGTAGGGCAAAGAAGGTGTCCTTGTAGCCGAACCACTATAAATACTCGCGTTGTGGTTTTGTGCTTCTTACTCTTATCTTTTCTTTACATATCTTTATATGCTTGTTTATCAACATCCAACACACACAACCAAATAGATTGACATAAGTCGATATAAATAGTTTAAAAGGAAGTTTTAATTGGTAAAACTATTCAACCCCCCCTTCTAGTTTTCCACAGACTTGTCATTTCTTCGTGATAAGTTTTAAGGTTTCCTCTTGATTTAGTAAAATCCCGTGAAAGAATCTATTTCCTGATTTAATCAAAGAGTAGTAAAATCCGTGGAAATTAGTAATCGCCTTCAATCACTTCTTCCGTTGTCGATGACGCGTTCAGCGGCAGGATCCGATACTAAATCGTCCAATGCTTGATAGAACCGATTATGACTCTTGGGCACAAAGAATCAGACTGTATTGCTTAGGAAAAGAGAATGGGGTTAACATCCTTAAGTCAATTGATGAATGACCATTTCAAATTGGAACGACTAGGGACATTCTCGAAACCGGAACTGATGGAAATGTTAAATTAGGGTTGGATAGACCAATAATGTATGATGAGCTTGATGATAAGGAAAAGAAGAGATATGATGCTGACATTAGAGCCTCAAACATCATACTTCAAGGTTTACCAAAGGACATTTACAAGCTAATCAATCACAACACTGAAGCCAAGGCTGTTTAGGATAATGTCAAGATGCTTATCTCTGGTTCGGAACTATCTAAGGAAGATAGAGAATCTCAGTTGTACGATGACTTTGAGAACTTTAAAATGAATCCAGGAGAAAGTGTTACTGAATATTATGTGAGATTCCACAAGCTTGTGAATGATATGAGGAATATCAAGATGACAATGCCTAATATCCAGCTCAATTCAAAGTTTGTGAACAACATGAATCCCGAATGGCACAAATTTTGTCACTGCAGTCAAACTAAACAAAGGATTGAGGAACACCAATTACGAGCAATTGTATGCTTATTTGTTCCAACATGAGAAGCATGGTGCATTTGAACGAATGGTCATGGAAAAGTTCAATACCAATGCTGGAGATGCAAGTTCTTCAAATGATTCAACTGCATTCAACACAAATGTGGGAATAACTACCAAAGCATCACAAGTCATACTAATTGGGGATGGTAATCACAAACTTATTCCGGATCTAAGATATAAGCCTTAAGACTCATTCATGGAACACCTTGTCAATCAACTCGCTCTAATGGTTAAGCAAAACCTGAACCTTACTTCCCACACCAACAATCATCTCAGAACTGCATCTAACCTACATAATCATGCTACGGTTAAAGATGGAAGGGTAGTAGTGCAAAACGTGCAAGGAAGGCAGAATGCTTATCTACCACATAATGAGCAAGGAAATGTTGGGGTTAGGGTTAGAGCTGGTTATGGGAATGCAGGAGCCGGTGCAGGTTATGTGGGAAATCAGAATCAAGGAAGGATTGCGGCTTAAGGTCAAGGGAAGCCAATCAAGTGCTACAACTGTGGAGGGGAAGGACACATTGCTAGGAAATGCACTCAACCAAAACATCCACAGAATGCTGAGTACTTCAGGGATAAGATGCTACTAGTGCAAGCTCAAGACAATGGAGCAGTGTTGGATGAGGAAGAGTTGTTGTTTCTTGCTGAGGGAAATGCCAAAACTTATGATGCAGATGTGGATGGACAACCAGTACATGGTGTGGCCCAGAACAATCCCAATGTCTTTCTAGTGGCATATTGTGATGCATTTGACTCTGATGTTGATGATGAACCAACGGCACAAACCATATGTATGGCTAACATCACACCAATGGTTTCTCCACCTCAACAAGCCAGTCCCTCCAAGGAATCCATCATATCAGAGGTATTAAAACTATACGATGTGGTTGATGTGCAAAATATTCACAATGAAGTACAATCAACTGAAACAATTGAATCAGATATTGAAAATATGGGTAACAACAATGTTGTCCCATATGATCAATATGTGAAGCAAGATGAAAGTGAAATTGTACCAAGTGATGCATCTTCTGCTATCAATGATAACTATATTTTTGATGAATACACTGCATATGTCCCTGATGATTCCATAGCCACTGAACTAAATGCCTATAAGGAACAAATTGCTATATACTGACAATGGTCTAAGTTTAAGTTGACTACCGTGAGCGGGAAAGGGATAACCAAATGCGTACACTTATCGGAAAAGTAATTTTAGGGAAGAAATATTAAAACAAGAGTTAAATTCCTTACAAGAAAAACTTCATAAAACTCATAAGCAAAAGCAAGAACGCAAGAAAATGTAAAAGTGCTTAAACAGGAATTCAATGCTAAGGAAACAAAACTTTTAAATGACTTTTCCAACCTAAAAACTTTGAAAAACAAACTTGAAAACAAGTTGTACGTACAAGGGAACACCATTCAGACTCCTCACTTGATCAATAAGCATAGAGTGTTAAGCGATGAGCATAGTACTAGTCTTGTAGAGGAACCTAATCCTGAGGTTGGTAAGAAAGCAAAAGCTGCTCAAAGGTAATTTATGATGGCAATGAAACCTTAAGCCTAAACAAAAGCCTACTTGTGAAAGCATCAAGATGATAGGAAATTAGAAGATGCCTCTAGGAGAAAATGGATAATAAACTAAAAATCTTTGGTGCATAGCGATAATATCACATTCAAAACACCTAATTATGTTAAGGAAAAGCGGATTGCCTTCAATAAGTTTAGACCTCAGACTCAGTTGACTCCTGAACAAGTGTTTTGGAAGAAAGATATGGATAAGCAAAAAGCTGATGATCTAGTTGAAAAGAATCCCCCTTGTAGGAGATTGCCTCCAGCCACTGTGTATCCTCCAAATACACCTATGCATTTAGTGCCTAGAACTCTTCCCACTCAAAGCAAAACCTTAGTCAGCATGTATGTAGTTTACCAACTATTTGTTGACTTTGAGAAAACATGTAAGAAGAGAATCACTCCAACGGGAATTACTGAAGAGGAAATGGGTTTTGAGCAAACAAAAGAATGTTACCTAACTGAGGTCATGTCTTTCTTTAAACAACTAAAAGAACAATTTGAATCTTTTCAAAAGGCCATAGATACTGAGGTTAAAGATATGAAAAGAATGTTTAATGAGATGGAAAATTAGGTCATAGATTATGAATGTGAGCTCAAAAGTAATGAGATTGAGAGGAAGAATCTTCACATCCTAAATGATAATTTGATTTCTAGATGTATTGCTCAAGATGTGTTTTACACTGTCACAAATTATTCTATCAATGCTTCTCAATTTCATGAATTATATGTTGCTTTGAAAGTCTCCCACGATCGTGTCATTGAGCTTGAGACCACGAATTCAAAACTGCATGATAAAATCAAAAGGGATGATCATGATAACATGGTTAGACAATTTTCTAAATTGGAAGTTGAATATCTTGCTTTCCAATTAAAATATCAACATCTCAAAGAAAATGTTAAAACCTCGAATGCCAAGACATCCTCGGATGCTCCTAAGTTCGATGCAGTTTTTGAATTAAACAAACGAGATGAACATATTTGAGCTCAGTGCAACACGATCGAAAGGCTGAAAGCCTAAATATTTCAATTGAAAGGAGAAAAGAATGAAGTGACTGGCTCCCATATTCCTCCGGCTTTAGATTCTCAGGATTCTCAAAATTTTCATCTTTAAAACATCATTAATGTATTACAACATGAAAATGAGTGTTTTCTAGCAGAAAATGAAAAAGTTAAACTACATTTCAAAGAATTATATGAATCAATTAAGGTCACTCGTGACAAGAACAATGAAAAGATAACCTCTTTGCAAAATGAAATTGAGAATCTGAAAAGTCAGGTAAAAGGAAAAATGCCAATCACTAGTGGTGATAATATTGCACCAAAGGTGCCTGCTTGTAATAAATATGCTATGACTATGAAGTATATTCCCCCTCATCTTAGAAACAATGAACTTGCATATCAAACATACTCTTCGTACCTTAAGGATAGTCTAGAATGTCTCCGTGAGATTGTTGAAGAGGATAAGATATAGAAACCAAATGATAATGCGATTAGGGATGCATGCTTATATGCTAAACGATCTCAGGAGCTTTTTGAATGCTTAATAGCTACATGTACTAAAACTGGTACTAGGAAAGATAGTGTTGTTATGCTGTGTTCTATGCCAAAAGTCAAGCATGTAACCTTTGATGTGCCTCCTAATATCTCATATCCCAGCACTTCTAGACCAGGAATGCAAAAAGTAGTGAAACCAACTAATGTTCCCATCATTCCTTCTGCAAGAGTAATCAGTGACACTAAGGTAAGCGTATCAAAGCCTCCAGGCAATACAAAACAAGATAGGACCTCGCAAGCCAAGAGTAATCAAGGGAAGAAAGTAGAAGAACACCTTAGGAACAATAAGTTTGAGTTGAATAAGACGAATCGTGTTGATTCTAGTATTAGCTATAAGCGTATTGTAATTAATTCGAATTCTGCTACTATTTGCAAAACATGTAATGAATGTTTGGTTTCTGGTATTTATCATGAATGTGCTGTGAATGAGTTGAAAATTGTTCTTAAATCCCCAGTCAAAAATGTTAGAATTGCTAAACAGGTTAAGGGTGCCAAAAGGCCAATTTGGAAAAAGGTTAGTAATTATTGGAAACCTACCGGGAGAAAGTTCAATAATGTGGGTTATCAATGGAAACCCACTGGCCGGAAATTTAAAGTTAACAAATTTTGTCCTAATAGGATTAGATCTATGCCCACGATGGAATGGAAACCTACTGGTAGGATCATCCCCTTAAGAAGTAGTCATACTACACATAGGCCAAGTGCTTTTACTAGTCTTGCATCCACTACTAATGATGTCATAGCTTCTATTTCTTATGTGGGTGTTCCAATCTCATTTACTAACCAAGTGGAACCCATTCTCGCATGGGGATCCAAATTATCCAGTCATCCATACTTGTATGTGTTCAACTGCAGGTCGTACAAATCGTTCTGTGGTATTTGGACTCAGGCTGTTCAAAGCATATGACTGGAGATTGCTCACGGCTTATGAACTTCGTGAATAAATTCATCAGGACAGTTAGATTTGGGAACGACCACTCTGGGGAAATTATGGGTTATGGAGATTACGTATTTGGTGACAGTGTGATCTCCCGGGTATATTATGTTGAAGGGCTCGGTCATAATCTATTCTCTGTTGGTCAATTCTGTGATTTTGATCTTGAAGTGGCCTTCAGAAAACGCACTTGCTTCGTTAGAGAACTGGATGGTGTTGAACTTTTAAAAGGAACACGTGGCACTAATCTGTACACCATCTCTATCGAAGATATGATGAAGTTTTGTCTAATCTGCTTGTTGTCAAAGGCTTCTAAAACAAAGTCATGGTTATGGCATCGTCGTTTCAATCACTTGAACTTCAGGACCATAAATGATCTCTCTAGAAAGGACCTCGTAAGAGGCTTGCCCAGATTAAAATATGAAAAAGATCATCTTTGTTCAGCATGCCAATTGGGAATAAACAAGAAATATGCCCATAAACCCAAACCTGCAAACTCAATTATGGAAGTTCTACATACTCTTCATATGGATTTGTGCGGACCAATGAGAGTACAAACTATAAACGAGAAGAAGTATGTGGTAGTCGTGGTTGATGACAACTCTCGGTTTACATGGGTTAAGTTTTTGAGGTCAAAGGATGAAACTTCAGACGTCATCATCAAACTTATTAAACAGCTGCAGGTATCCACTCGTAAACAACTTGCCACTGATGCCCTTTGGTGCTTCTTCAATTATGTATTATCAAAGATCTAACCTAAAGATGTCAAGACAACAATGTCTGAGGACAGCTGGTTTAGTGCTATGCAAGAAGAAATCCATGAGTTCAATCGCCTTGATGTCTGGGAATTAGTACCTACTCTAGATTGTGCTATGATTATTGCTCTTAAGTGGATCTTTAAAGTAAAGCTTGATGACCATGGTGATGTTCTGAAGAATAAGGCAAGGCTAGTGGCTAAAGGATACCGACAGGATGAGGGTATTGACTTTGAGGAATCATTTGCTCCGGTTGCACGAATTGAGGCTATCATAATCTTCTTGGCCAATGCTGCTAGCAAGAACATGGTGGTTTATCAGATGGATGTAAAGATTGATTTTCTTAATGGAGATCTCAAAGAAGTGGTTTACATCAGTCAACCCGAAGGCTTTGTGAATCTAGAGCATCCTACCCATGTCTACCGCTTGAAGAAGGCCCTTTACGGTTTGAAGCAAGCTCCAAGGGCATGGTATGATACACTGTCAAAGTTTCTCTTGACAAAAGGATTCAACAAAGGAGCAGTTGATCCCACATAGTTCACCAGAAAGTCAGGCAAACACTTAATTCACGTTCAAATTTATGTTGATGATATTATTTTTTCCTCGACCGACCCTAATGAATGTGACCGATTTTCAAAGGAGATGGGCTCGAAATTTCAAATGTAAATGATGGGAAAAATGTCATTTTTCTTGGGATTACAAATTTCACAAAGTCCAGGAGGCATTTTATTAATCAATCTAAATATGCAAATGATATTTTAAAGAAATTTGGATTTGATTCTTGTGACATCATTGACACTCCCATGGTGGGCGCACAAAGCGGATGAGGACCACTCGGGATCATGGTTGATCAAACTAAATATCAAGTATGATTGGATCCTGCATTGCACCTCACGGCCCGATGACTTGATATTTTGTTCGTTGTATGCATGTGTGCTAGATACCGTTAAGCCTACCAAAAGCACCTTGAAGAGTTTAAACGGGTCTTTCGGTATCTCTAAGGAACCATTAACATGGGACTTTGGTATCCAAGGACACCGATATGTCACTAACAAAGATATGCGGTATGCGACCATGTAGGGTGTCAAGATACACGTCAAGCACGTCAGAGGTGCTCGCTTTTAGGAGATAAGTTAGTAAGTCGGTCTTCAAAGAAACAAATGAGTACATCTATATCCTCTAGAGGTGAATACATAGCAATGTCATCTTGTTGTGCTCAAATCCTATGGATGAGATCCCAATTATCTGACTATGGCTTTGTATTCAACAAAGTTCCTTTGTATTATGATAATAAAAGTGTCATTGCTCTCTGCTGCAACAATGTTCAACATTCAAGAGCAAAGCACATTGACATTCGACATCACTTCATCAGGGAACAAGTGGAGAAAGGTGTGATTGAACTATACTTCGTAAAGACTGAATATCAGCTGGCGGACATCTTCACTAAAGCTCTTCCTAGAGAACGGTTTGAGTTTATCCTTCCTCGACTTGGCTTGAAGAGCCTACAACCTGAGACACTCAAACTTCTTTCGGAGGAAGACGAGTCGTAAAGGTGTTTCCTCATCTAATATTTGTACATATTTTATCAAAAAGCAAAATACAAAATTAAAAAATAAATAAATAAATAAATAAAATAAAAAAAATCAGAAAATTTTGAAAAAGTCCAAAAATATTGTTTTTATATATCATGTTATCAGGTTTCGATAACATCTACGGACTTTGGTTTGTCATTCAAAAATGGCACGGGTCTTTAGATGAAGTTCGAACTGCAGAAATAAACATTTTATTTTCATTAAAAAAAATTGAGTTGGAGAAAAATGTAGGTTTATTGTCATTTCAGGCAGTAACCTGTTTTAAAATAAAGAACAGAGCCATGCTTAATCTAATTTTGAAACCTCATGCTCTGATTCTAAAACTAAAGCGCATAAGGAAAATTTATCGCCAAAAAGACAAATGTTTCCTCACAAATATTTTTCCTTCTAACTATTCTTCTGAAAAATATTTGTCATCTAATGAAACCTAAATTGCTTTGAAAATAACTCGGACTTAATTTTGAAAATCATCCGGACTTATCATTTGTCAAAATCTCTATCACTCAATCAACAACTTTGGTCATTTATTGAGGGGGAGAATGATTTCAAACAATTCAAAAGGTTATTTTTCAAACAATTGGCACGAAAATGAGCAAGGTCTACTTTTGGAAAATCAAAAAGAATAATTTATTTGTATAATTGTGTCACACCCTCGCCGGAGGCGGAAATACGAGGTGTAACGGAAGGGAACATAAGCACAAGATAATAGAACATACCAACGTTAAGATTAAAAAGAAATAATACTCCATTACAATACTAGTTTAGCCGTCATCGGCAAATATATTACAAAGTTTAGATTCCAAAATATGAGTTTTATTACATACAACTTGTAGCGACAAGTGAAAACTTCTTTATGCAAGACTTGATAGAAAAGCTTACTAACGATCACCGAAATGCATGAGAAAAAGCGGGTCAACTATGAAAATAGTTGGTGAGTAAACACGTTTAGTGAAATAAGAAAACTCGTAAGAAGTATTCAAAGCTTTCGGTCAACGAAAATAGTTCTCAAAGCAAAGGCATTGTGTATCCACTCGGTTCAAATTCCGCCCATACAAAACTTGCAACCTGTGTGTACACAACCCATTGCACAAAAATATAGTACGTCAGTAGTCGAGTGTAAGTGGTCATAATAGTTCACAACATTGTACCAAATATATAATAATTTAGCGATGCTCGAACATGGGAGACTTTGCTTTGCTCCAACAAGGAGACTCCTTTGTCACTCGACCACCTAGGCGAGATTTATTGAGACGCTCCACCAATAAGGCGAGACTTTATAGTGATGCTCGAGCAGAGGAGACTCCTTTGTCACTCGACCACCTAGGCGAGATTTATTGAGACGCTCCACCAATAAGGCGAGACTTTATAGTGATGCTCCGAACAGAGGAGACTCCTTTGTCACTCGACCACCTAGGCGAGATTTATTGAGACGCTCCACCAATAAGGCGAGACTTTATAGTGATGCTCCGAACAGAGGAGACTTTGGGACAAGGTCATAACATGTACGATTCAACAAGTCATAAGTTCATAATTAAGTCCAAGAGTCTAAGTCCAGTTCAAAAGTTCAAGTCTAAAGAGTTCATAGAAGTAATAATCAATTTATTTCAAATATGGGTCATGCATTTCGCCCCAAAAATATAGTAAAGCGGTAAAAAGGGGAAGTGATTACTCACTTGGTAAACTGGTGTGATGACAAAAGTGAGTACACCGAGATATAATGTGATGCGTCTACCGGGACCTATTACGAATGATATGATATGTCATGAGTTGCAATGTAATGTTATGCATGCACTCCATATGTTATTTATACCATTTACGGGTTTTGAAAATATTACTCGTCGTCGAAAAATACTCTTTTGACGTCTTGACCCTTCAAAATGACTTTACATGTTTTACGTCAAAATGTCATCCTACAATGGTTTTATAATGATTTATAGTGAAATTACTACTTTTAAATGCAAAACAATGTCGTCGGAAAATCATGAAATTAACAAAAATGGCTCGGAAAAGTAGTTGTAAAGCGGTGTCGTCGATCGTTAGAGAACGAACTCGACGGTTTTGGAAAGTTTGTATCGATATCTAAAAGTTTCAGTTCAGGAGTTTTCGTCCAAAAGGTCTCGATCATAAAGATATCAAAGGCTAAAGTTGGTGATTTTGCTAATTGTGTGCGAAAATAAGTTTCGCCAATGTTTGAACGTCCGTAATTAAATCACTATAACTCCGCTTGACAAACGGCTTTTGTTTTGAAAAATATGGCCGATGAACTTGATTTTACTAGAAGACATTTCGTTATAAAAGTTTCACATCACGGCTAAAAGCGCATAAACATAGCCCTTACAGCTAATAAAATACTTGTAACGTAATAATAATATAGTTTTTCAGAAAATAATATTTACGGCAACTTTATAAAAACGTGCATATATTTGTCGTTTTAAATCCGTTTTCTACGTAAAATATGTCCTTAGCTTCGTATCGAAGTAAACTAATATATTTTTGATAAGTCGAAATAATTTGTGAAGCTTAAGGCTCGTTTTTGACCCAAACAATGTAAAAACAGCAAAGCTGAAAATCCTGAAAATAATACGTTTCGTCGTCAAACTTTAAAAATTCACCACGGCTTCGTTATAACTCCGTTTTTATCCGTTCAAAAGGCCACGGATTCGTTTTAAAGTATATTTTCTAAATATCAAGGCCGAAATGTCGTACCAACAGTAGGTTTTTCCAGAATTTCGATTTAAGGACAGTACGTAAAATATAGTTTACGAAAATAGTTTTTCTCGGACAAAACCTATTCTAATCCCTTCAAATCAACTCCAAAGCTAATCTAATCCTACCATACACCTTCTTAGGGTGTCATGGGTTCCTAATCACCATCAAGACCAAAGAATACCATGGGAGTAATTATAGGATGACCATATTGTATATATAACTCAAAAATCATGAAATAAATGGCATAAATCACATAACATGCATATAAGCTCCAAAAATGAAAAGAAACTTATGGAAATGAAGAGGAAACATAAAATGATAAAAACATGCTTACAAGTGAAAATGAAGAGGTGTAGGTAACAAGGATCAAACTTAAATACCCTTGGTTTTATTTCAAAACCATATAAAGAGTATATACTAGATTGTAATGAACTTGATCTTGAAAAAAATGATGATTCCTTGTGAGAACCCTATGGCGGTTCTTGATGTTAGGAAACAAGGAGAGAAAATTTTATAAGTGATGAATTATTGAGATCATGAGGTGAAATGAATGAGATGGAGTATATTACTAACCAAGTAAGAAAAAAAATGACCAAACATTTAATGCAATCACCTTTCCCCCATGGCGGTTTAGGGGATGTGGTTTCAAAATATTAAAATTTTTTTTTTTATGTATTGTGTATAATTTGTGTAATTTGATAAGAAAGTGTAAGAAATTTTGTAGAATATGTACAAGTAAAGGTAAATGGAACTTTTGGGGCAAGTAAGTTCTTAATAAGTCAAAATAGATTGTAATGAGATAATAAAATTGTAAAATACTTTCCTTGTGAAAATTGAGTGATAAAATAATTATCGTACAATTTTTAAGAAACACAACGTAATAATTTAATTTTAACAATTATATACCAAATAATTTCAAAACACTAGTTAAACTCAAAATATAGTTTTACAACTAAATGTAAGTATAAAAATATGTCGGATCATTTTGAAAGTAACGGATTAAATATTTAAAATAATAACTCACGCGATAACGTTTATTAAATATAAAATTTACGCGTTAAATATGAAATGAAATGCCATGAATGAATTAATATGATGCATATTTAATTTAAGAAATGACCGAATTTGAGAATTGTGACATTCTTCCCATGTCGGTGAATCACGTCCCGTGATTCGATTAACGATACTATGGTCCGAACCTCGACAAGAGTTCTAAAAGTTCATGCTCATACGAGCAGTCTAAATGATCATATCAATGCCCATGCGTATGTGTTCCCATTCAACTAAGTGCGTGCCGTGATTAGATTGGATAGGGTAAACTCGCCAATATCGAACGTAGCTCTCAAAGATCTTTAGGTAGTCGATTCTAATTTAATCCCACAACTCATCAAACAAGAACCGCATGAGATTAAACTAAACCGACTTGTGCAAACTTGTCTCTTAGCTTGATTTTCGCAACTCATCAAACAAGAACTGTCACTAGATCAAGCTAGGAAACAAGTTGTTAGAAAGATAGGAATCAACATCCTTGAATGAAGTCTTTTGAAAGATTCGCTCGATATTGGATTTGCTTACACAATCAAATCAAATCAACAAAATATATAACAACTAAGGTCGATATCAATAGGTCTCAAATTAATCAAGGTCGTGAACGTGGTAAAGATTGGAAGGAAGCTATGCACTCAAAATCATGTCGTACAGAAATAAGGTAGTTGCTCGAAAGAATGTACCCGTTCGTCATGGGCTTCCTCGGTGCCGGATAGAATGCTCGACCACGTGCGGGAGGAATTTCAATGTTACGATCTTGTGGGCCTTCTATTGCCAATGCCAAGTTTGGACGATTACCTCCTTGATTGGGAGTTCTTTTCGACTTTGGGCAGGTATTGCGAAGGTGATCTAGACTTCCACACTCGTAACATGCTTTTCTCGTCCTTGATTTCGATTCTGCTTGAGCAATTTTTCGCAAGTGGCCCGTCATCCGCATTTGCCGCACCTTAGGCGATCTCCTAAGTGATGATAATTACATCGAGTGCACAAAGGATGTGGACTGCATATCCTTTGCGTTCTGGGTGGTCGCCCATAGTTACGAGTTATTCACGCCTCTTGTTTCTTGATTACGGTCTCGGTTTCCTGGTGATCCTCCTGTCGCTTTCGTCCATGGTCGCTTGCTTTTGTTAGTTCTTCGACCGATCACATCATTTGTCAAGCGATCGCCATACTCACGTGCTTGCAGAGTGGTTGGTTTTGACAGTGACATCCTCCCAATTTCGTATCAATCCCCATATATATCGGTCAATCAACTTCTCCACGGTGGAAACCATGTGAGGAACCATCCTAGTTAACTCGTGGAACCGGATCGTGTACTTGTCGATCTCTACTCCTACCATCAGTGGTTCCAAAATTCTTCTTCCGGTTTACGACTTCATCTTTTCTCGCAGTACTCATCGCTTAGTAGTTTCTTGAATGCTTCCCAAGATAATGCATTTGCGCCTCTCTTCCTCTAGTCTCAGTAGTTGGTTGTTCCACCGGTCAATGCTCGACCACAGTAGTAGACCAACAGAGAACTCAACCTTGTTTCCTTCAAAGACATTTCGTGATACTAAGCTTCGACTCAACATTCTCGAACCAGTTAGTAGTCCAATGGCACCCTCGGTACCATGAAATTCCATTGGCTTGCATGTCATGAAAGTTTTGTAGTGCATCCTTGACCGATGTTTGAAGTACCTTCTCCGTTGTTGGTTCGCCTAGCATCGAGTTGTGTTATAATTTGGGTGAGTAGATCCGCTATTCCGATGGCGTTGTTGTTTGGATGGTCATTGTTGTTTGAGTTGCCGTTGTTGTTTGGGTTGCCGTTCTTTGTTGCTTCTGAGCGTGTGTTTCTTGCACCATGATCCTACATGGACCAAAACATCGGGTTGAGTAAACGACATTCGAACGAGTCGATGAGGTGCGAGCGGTGGTAATGTGTTATAGTGAATCGAAATATGACAGGATCAGGGACATGCTATGTCTAACAAGTCGAAAGATGGAAAAGAGAAGATATGAACAAGGTACGGTAATGTAGACGTGAACGTAAAAACATGCCATGCATACCCACCCGACCAATGCAACTTCAGGTGACCAGACTCAAAAGACTCGACCAAACATGATTTAAAACTACCACTCTTATCATTGCATGGTTCTTCATAAATTAGACATAGTTGATCAGGCTATGTATAATTTATGAGTAACGATGCAACGATAGGACTAGTTGACTCGGATGATGTTCAATGTTTAATAAAATAAAATAAAATAAAAATTTTTCCGGTTATAAATGTGATTTTATTTTGAAAATCGGCATTCTCTATAACCTTTGGCTCGATACCAATCATCACACCTCATGGAGGCGAAATACGAGGTGTAGCGGAGGAACATAAGCACAAGATAATAGAACATACCAACGTTAAGATTAAAAGAAATAATACTCCATTACAATACTAGTTTAGCCATCATCGGCAAATATATTACAAAGTTTAGATTCCAAAATATGAGTTTTATTACATACAACTTGTAGCGACAAGTGAAAACTTCTTTATGCAAGACTTGATAGAAAAGCTTACTAACGATCACCGAAATGCATGAGAGAAAACGGGTCAACTATGAAAATAGTTGGTGAGTAAACACGTTTAGTGAAATAAGAAAACTCGTAAGAAGTATTCAAAGCTTTCGGTCAACGAAAATAGTTCTCAAAGCAAAGGCATTGTGTATCCACTCGGTTCCAAATTCACCCATACAAAACTTGCAACTGTGTACACAACCCATTGCACAAAAATATAGTACGTCAAGTAGTCGAGTGTAAGTGGTCATAATAGTTCACAACATTGTACCAAATATATAATAATTTAGCGATGCTCCGAACATGGGAGACTTTGCACTGCTCCAACAAGGGAGACTCCTTTGTCACTCGACCACCTAGGCGAGATTTATTGAGACGCTCCACCAATAAGGCGAGACTTTATAGTGATGCTCCGAACAGAGGAGACTCCTTTGTCACTCGACCACCTAGGCGAGATTTATTGAGACGCTCCAC
Organism: Chrysanthemum lavandulifolium; assembly: GCA_022545495.1. NCBI lineage: Eukaryota > Viridiplantae > Streptophyta > Magnoliopsida > Asterales > Asteraceae > Chrysanthemum > Chrysanthemum lavandulifolium. Next base: position 188,872,246 of record CM040244.1, on the reverse strand, counting down.
CAATAAGGCGAGACTTTATAGTGATGCTCCGAACAGAGGAGACTCCTTTGTCACTCGACCACCTAGGCGAGATTTATTGAGACGCTCCACCAATAAGGCGAGACTTTATAGTGATGCTCCGAACAGAGGAGACTTTGGGACAAGGTCATAACATGTACGATTCAACAAGTCATAAGTTCATAATTAAGTCCAAGAGTCTAAGTCCGATTCAAAAGTTCAAGTCTAAAGAGTTCATAGAAGTAATAATCAATTTATTTCAAATATGGGTCATGCATTTCGCCCAAAAATATAGTAAAGCGGTAAAAGGGGAGTGATTACTCACTTGGTAAACCGGTGTGATGACAAAAGTGAGTACACCGAGATATAATGTGATGCGCTCTACGGGACCTATTACGAATGATATGATATGTCATGAGTTGCAATGTAATGTTATGCATGCACTCCATATGTTATTTATACCATTTACGGGTTTTGAAAATATTACTCGTCGTCGAAAATACTCTTTTGACGCCTTGACCCTTCAAAAATGACTTTACATGTTTTTACGTCAAAATGTCATCCTACAATGGTTTTATAATGATTTATAGTGAAATTACTACTTTTAGTCGCAAAACAATGTCGTCGGAAAATCATGAAATTAACAAAATGGCTCGGAAAAGTAGTTGTAAAGCGGTGTCGTCGATCGTTAGAGAACGAACTCGACGGTTTTGGAAAGTTTGTATCGATATCTAAAAGTTTCAGTTCAGGAGTTTTCGTCCAAAAGGTCTCGATCATAAAGATATCAAAGGCTAAAGTTGGTGATTTTTGCTAATTGTGTGCGAAAATAAGTTTCGCCAATGTTTGAACGTCCGTAATTAAATCACTATAACTCCGCTTGACAAACGGCTTTTTGTTTTGAAAATATGGCCGATGAACTTGATTTTACTAGAAGACATTTCGTTATAAAAGTTTCACATCACGGCTAAAATCGCATAAACATAGCCCTTACAACTAATAAAATACTTGTAACGTAATAATAATATAGTTTTTCGTAAAATAATATTTACGGCAACTTTATAAAACGTGCATATATTTGTCGTTTAAATCCGTTTTCTACGTAAAATATGTCCTTAGCTTCGTATCGAAGTAAACTAATATATTTTTGATAAGTCGAAATAATTTGTGAAGCTTAAGGCTCGTTTTTGACCCAAACAATGTAAAAACAGCAAAGCTGAAAATCCTGAAAATAATACGTTTCGTCGTCAAACTTTAAAAATTCACCACGGCTTCGTTATAACTCCGTTTTTATCCGTTCAAAAGGCCACGGATTCGTTTTAAAGTATATTTTCTAAATATCAAGGCCGAAATGTCGTACCAACAGTAGGTTTTTCCAGAATTTCGATTTAAGGACAGTACGTAAAATATAGTTTACGAAAATAGTTTTTCTCGGACAAAACCTATTCTAATCCCTTCAAATCAACTCCAAAGCTAATCTAATCCTACCATACACCTTCTTAGGGTGTCATGGGTTCCTAATCACCATCAAGACCAAAGAATACCATGGGAGTAATTATAGGATGACCATATTGTATATATAACTCAAAAATCATGAAATAAATGGCATAAATCACATAACATGCATATAAGCTCCAAAATGAAAAGAAACTTATGGAAATGAAGAGGAAACATAAAATGATAAAAACATGCTTACAAGTGAAAATGAAGAGGTGTAGGTAACAAGGATCAAACTTAAATACCCTTGGTTTTTATTTCAAAACCATATAAAGAGTATATACTAGATTGTAATGAACTTGATCTTGAAAAAAATGATGATTCCTTGTGAGAACCCCTATGGCGGTTCTTGATGTTAGGAAACAAGGAGAAAAAATTTTATAAGTGATGAATTATTGAGATCATGAGGTGAAATGAATGAGATGGAGTATATTACTAACCAAGTAAGAAAAAAATGACCAAACATTTAATGCAATCACCTTTCCCCCTATGGCGGTTTAGGGGGATGTGGTTCAAAATATTAATTTTTTTTTTTTTTTATGTATTGTGTATAATTTGTGTAATTTGATAAGAAAGTGTAAGAAATTTTGTAGAATATGTACAAGTAAAGGTAAATGGAACTTTTGGGGCAAGTAAGTTCTTAATAAGTCAAAATAGATTGTAATGAGATAATAAAATTGTAAAATACTTTCCTTGTGAAAATTGAGTGATAAAATAATTATCGTACAATTTTAAGAAACACAACGTAATAATTTAATTTTAACAATTATATACCAAATAATTTCAAAACACTAGTTAAACTCAAAATATAGTTTTACAACTAAATGTAAGTATAAAAATATGTCGGGATCATTTTTGAAAGTAACGGATTAAATATTTAAAATAATAACTCACGCGATAACGTTTATTAAATATAAAATTTACGCGTTAAATATGAAATGAAATGCCATGAATGAATTAATATGATGCATATTTAATTTAAGAAATGACCGGAATTTGAGAATTGTGACAAATTGGATCCAGATCAAGGCTAATATTGTGTTTTCATAAGATATCTAAGGATATTTGATCATTGAAGTTTAAAGTCTCAAAATCTGATCCTTATCAGTTAAATGCTTTCAAAAGCAGGCCACGCTTCTCCTCAAAAAGCTTTCAAAAATAATTTAAATCAATTGAGATCACAAATCTCAAATGGTTTGAAAATTGAGATCGGGGGAGAATTTATGATTTAAATTGGATATAAACTGATTATTCGATAAGTGGTTTGTGAAATATAATAACAAGCACTCCTTCTTACATGTGCCAAGTGATTTCAAATTTTCCATGCACATGTTAAGGGGGAGCATTTATCTTAAACCAAAAAGGATTGAAACATGATTGATTTATCCCAAAGTGCAGGTTCCATCTAATATGTATAAAACACTTTCGAATCTCGATGCATATATTGAGGGGGGAAATCAAAAGAAAACCTCATCCTTCCCAAAATATTTTGTCCAAAGTAATTAAAATACTAGATTTGATCGAGAATTGATGATGATCATTTTAGAAAATGTTAATCAAAGATTGGATCTTTCATTCTCAATCTAAGATTTCAAAAGTCCTCTTGCCTCCATGTGCTAAAATAACTTCTAACACTTGAAGCACATGTTGAGGGGGAGCATTTCTAAAATATCAAAAATAATTAAGGTACAAAACGCTTTGATTTTATATCACAAGTACCTTGATTGATTTTCAAATGGTTTTTCAATTGGTTTCGAGGCGGAATGAACAATACCAAAAGACCGATCAATTTAGTTTATGCATGGAGATATAAGGATGGTTAGGTTAGGTATTTGTTCCAACGACCCCGCCAAAGCCGGAAGGATCTACCAGGGACAATCCACTAGATAGTGTAGAAGTCCTTAGGTATGAAAAAAGGAGAAAATGAGAATATGGGAAGAGTGCGGATTTGAGACGAGCTAGTAATCGAATAAACCCAACAAGGTTCTAGTCATGAAGTCTCGGTAAGCATCGAGGGGTTGAAGAATGAAAAGAATTGAATGTGAAAAGGTGAAAAAAATGCCTCCATTTATGCAACCTTAGGCGTAAACCGGGTTCAATTCATATACTCTTGGTTGTTACTAAGGTAACACCGGTATTGAAGACAAGACGTTATGGACCCAATGGACGATCAAGATTAAAATGCACACACCCCAAAATATCGCAGTGAACGATAGTGTCATTGGGGTATGACGTCATAGCACAAAGTATGGATACGAAAACGACCTCTATAATGAGACGTTTTGAAAAGTTTACCATTCGATTTCATATGTTAAAGTTTACACAACAAGAAATCACAAAGTTTGATAATACATAAAGAGTTTACAAAACATGTCGAATGGTAATTGTTAAAAGCACAAGACTCAATGTATGCCATGCACCCAAAAGCTCCATGAAATGCTATCACCTTAAGACCGAGATAAACATGCTAAAAGTGTCAACACAAAGGTTGGTGAGTTCATAAGTTTGTAACAAAATGATTTGAAATACTTTGAGAAATGTTCACACAAAGAAAGGCATTGTAAATCCACTCGGCCCAAGTTTCGCCATACAAAACTTGCAACTCGTGTGTTCACAACCCATTGCCAAAATATAGTATGTCAATCATGTATGCATGTATCATAGTAGTTAAAAGTATAAATGTCACCACAAGAGTCTTCCAACCACTCGTGTTGGGATGTTTGTAAATTAATAGCCTTCCAACAACTTAATTTGGAGCCACTAATTCTTGTATGTTTGTAAATTAATAGCCTTCCAACAACTTAATTTGGAGCCACAAATTCTTGTATGTTTGTAAATTAATAGCCTTCCAACAACTTAATTTGGAGCCACTAATTCTTGTATGTTTGTTCCAAATATGCATATGAAATCAAGTATAACCCAATCAAGTATAAAACGCAATCAAGTCTAAAGTATAGGTAATGTTGTTTGGCAAAAGAGTTTAAATGTTTGGATAAATAAGCATATATCTCGCCCCAAATAGTTTATAGGAATTTAAATGAGTAAAAGCGGGGTATGAACTCACCTGGTGTGATTGATATGCTAACAAAATGAAGTGCACGAAAGTGAGGCTCGGAAACTATCCTCAGCCTAAAATGAATGTTATGATATGTAATGAGTTATGATGTAATGTTATGCATGCATTTCGTATGTTATTTATACCATTTGAGAGTTTTGAAAATAATACTTATCATCGAAAAATACTCTCTTGACGTCTTGACCATTCTTAAATCACTTTACAAGTTTTTACGTCAAAATGTCATCCTACAATGGTTTCGTAATGATTTATTGTGAAATTATCACTTTTCGTCGCAAAATAATGACGTCGGAAATTTCATGAAAGTGACAAAAATGGCTTCAAAAACTAGTCGTAATATAGTGTACGCTTAACGTTAGGAAACGAACTCGACGGTTTTGGAAAGCTTGTATCAAAATCTAGAAGTTTCAGTTCAGGAGTTTTCGACATAAAGGTCTCGAACATAAAGATAATAAGGGTTAAAGATGGTGATTTTGTCTAAAATGTGGTTTAAAATGAGTTTCGCAAAGTTTAAGCATCCGTAAGTAAGTTATTACAACTCCGCTATACAAACGGTTGGTTGTTTTGAAAAATATGCTTGGTGATCTTGATTTTACTAGAAGACATTTCGTTCCAAAAGTTCTACATCATAGTTAAAAACAAATTTCAACATGGTCGTTTTAGTTACCGTAATACTTGTCTCGTAAAAATAATATAGTTTTTCCGAAAATAATAGTTACGGAAATTTTATGAAAACGTGTATATCTTAGTCGTTTCAAATCCGCTTTCACGTATTATACGTCCTTAGCTTCGTATCAAAGTATACTAATATATTTTGATAAGTCGAAATAATTTGTAAAGCTTAGGACTCGTTTTGACTCGAATAAAACAAAACATGTTGTTGAAATTTTTCGAAAATATATATTTCGTCGTCAACTTGAAAATTCATAACTTCTTCGTTATAACTCCGCTTTAATCCGCTCAAGCGCCACGGATTCGTTTTAAAGTATATTTTCTAAATATCAAGGCCAAAATTTTGTGCCTACTGTCGGATTTTCCGAAAAACAAAATAAGGACAGAAAACTTTTTATACTAGTCGAAAATAGTTTTTATCGTACTAAACCTATTCTAATCCCTTCAAATCAACTCCAAAGCTATACTAATCCTACCATACACCTTCTTAGGGTGTCATGGGTTCCTAAACATCATCAAGACCAACATATACCAAGGGAATAATTATAGGATGACTTTATATATATAACACTAAAATCATGTAAAAATGGTATAAATCAACATAAGTCATGCATGTTTGCTATGAAAATGATAAAATACTTATGAAATGAAAAGGAAAGATGTAAAATGAAGTGATATGCTTACAAGTTAATATGATGAGGTGCAAGGAACAAAGGTTTAACCTAAACACCCTAGGTTTTTATTTCAAAACCTTAACAAGAGTGTGATTCTAGATTGTAAATACTTGAGCTTGAGAAAAATTTGATGATCCCTTTGAAAACACCTTGATGGCCGGTTCTTAGAAGAGAGAAAAACAAGGAGAGAAACTTTGCTACTAACTTGAAATAATGAGGTGCATGAATGAAATGGGAAGTGAAGTGTAAGACTTTAAGTATGAGTAAAATTCTAAACAATCAAGAACCATACCACATTAATTACCACCCTCCCCCTTGGTCGGCCAAGGGGGGAGGGATTTGATAGATATTTTTTTTTCTCTCTTTATTTATTATGTAAATACTTATGTAGTTGTAAGAAAAAAAAGTGTAAGTGAAATGAATTCAAGTTAAGATAAATGGTAGTTTTTAGGTACAAGTAATTTTTAATAGATCAAAATAAAGTATAATGAGATCATAAAAATTGTAAAAATACATTCCTTGTAAAGTTTGAGTGATATAATAATTATCGTATAGTTTTTAAGAAAAGTGTCGTAATAATATAAATTTAACGATTTATATACAAAATAAATTTAAAACACTAGGTAAACTCAAATATTGTTTTTATAAACTAAATGTAAGTATAAAAATATATCGGGATCATTTTTGGAAGTAGCGGATTAAATGTTCAAAATAATAACTCACGCGATAACGTTTATTTAATATAAAATTTACGCGTTTAATGTGAAATGCAAAAATCATGAATGAACCGTTATGAAATGATGAATATGGAGTATGAGAAATGACCGGAAATTGAGAATTGTGACATTCTTCCCCTGATAGAAGAATCGCGTCCTCGCGATTCAATCGCTGATACTTAAAGTTCTACCCTTAGGTTTCGCGAAATCAAGTGTATGGTCAAAGTGTTTATGTCAACACTTATGCGTCTAGGTTTCGTATCTAATGAGACTCACCGAATCCTAATAGTACGGTGGATCACTTAATGGTCTAAAAAACGCACTGCTACGTTCGCATTGCGGGCTTCCTCGGTCCCTATATAGAATGCTCGACCTCGAGGTGGACCGATATTGAGTATGTGGTTTGGGTTATTTCCTTCAATTGCCACAGCTAGAGGAGCTTGCATCGGTGGCTTATTCAACTGAGGACAATTATTCCGGAAGTGATTCGGTTGTTACATTCAAAGCAAGTCCTTTGATTATTCCTCATGTTGCCAATCATGTTTTACATCGCTCCTTAAAATGGCCGATCGATTGCAACTTGTACACAAGCGGCGTGGCTTGGTCTTCGGTGATGATAAGCACATTTAGCACATTTAGGATGTGTACCGATACTCTCTTTGTTCGATGCAGTTGCCACAAAAACTCTTGCCCTTTTGTTGTCTCGCTACCACGCCTATCTCGCTTATTTGACCTACTTGCTTCCTTCCTCTTATCACGCTCTTCAAAGTACCATTTCTAACCATCTCGTCTGCTGTGGTTCCCCGCCTCAAGATCGCACTTTGTATTGTAGACGGCTCGATTGTTTTCACAGCCCATGGATTTCGGGACAAGACCATATATGTACCTCGAGATTCTCTTGGATCTGGGGTAACTAGATGAGGAACTAGTCCGCTAACTCATGAAATCGGTCGGTGTAGGTCATGTGACAAATTTCTATCATAGAGTGGTGATAAAATTCATCTTCCAATTTATGCATTTCATTGTCCGGCAGACTCTCTTTCAATAACGCCTTAAATTCGTCCCATGTCATACCTATAGTCGCCTCTGCCTCTAGCTCAGTAAATGTGTTCCACCATGTCAATGCCTTTCCGATAACAAGCAAGCAAGATACTTCACCCTCCGATGTGTGGCACAATTGCGATGTCGATCATCGCCTCGTCTTCTCTACCCATCGAGTATACGCCAAAGCACCTCCTATACCATCAAACTCCACGTGTTTGCATGCCGAAAATTCCTTATATGTGCATCCAATTATGTTGTTGTTGTTGTTGGTGTTGTTGTTGTTACTACCACTACATTGTTGGTGTCGCCAAGATGCCGTTCCGCTTCCGTGGTTTCCGAGTTATTCATATGATTTCCAACTTGTGTGACAATAGTGGGAAGCAAGATTTGAAGTTGTTGAGCGATGATGGCGGCAAAATCGTGGTTTCCGCCGATGTTGTTGTCATTGTTACCCATGTCGCTACCGCCTTCTCTACCTCCACGCCCACCGCTCATTCCACCCTTGTGTAACGCACCACCTCGGCCAAGATCGCGTGTTACCTCTTTGGTGCCATGATCTCGCAAGGAAAGAACCGTTGAATTCCCATTGTCTATGCTTAACGCCCTCAAACATAATACCACGCCACAAATTGGTTCCTAAGGTGTCCACACCGATCTACGTATGCGTGGTCGCATATGTCCACGTGAGTTGTGACGCATTTATAATTATGTTGGCCACCATAATTATAATTGCCTCATTTCACACATGTACATACCACCAAGCATACATGTCTCGGCGATTGGTGTTACTTAAATAGGTAGCCAGTCTATCATCCGATTCTAAACAGTGGAGGAGGAATTTGGGGTAGGTATCTAGGAAGAGTCGCACTTGGTGTATAGGAATTTCCGTTAGGTGCTAAAGTCACTATGAGGTTTAGTCGCCAGCAGTTCCCAAAGTATCCTCAAGAGAACTCCCATCCTCTGGCAAAATCATCAAATCTATCCAGCTTTATAGTGACACTTATTTAGCTCGATCTTGCATCTCATCAAACAAGAACTGTCACGATATCAAGTTAGATAAGTGCTCATTCTCGAGCTCCATATCTTTGATGACCCAACTAGATTTTGGGACTCCCTATTGGTACAAGGAAACCACGTTATCCAATGAGGTGGTTCTAGAAGAAATACTTAAGAAAACATATGCGCATCGAAAAGTGTGTAAGGTGATAGGAAACGAAGGATCGACGTGAAAGCGGTTATAGTCTAGGAACTAAATGCAACCTAGTTCTCTATAACCAAGGCTCGATATTAATCATCACACCCCAAAATATCGCAATGAACGATAGTGTCATTGGGGTATGACGTCATAGCACAAAGTATGGATACGTAAACGACCTCTATAATGAGACGTTTTGAAAGTTTACCATTCGATTTCATATGTTAAAGTTTACACAACAAGAAATCACAAAGTTTGATAATACATAAAGAGTTTACAAAACATGTCGAATGGTAATTGTTAAAAGCACAAGACTTCAATGTATGCCATGCACCCAAAAGCTCCATGAAATGCTATCACCTTAAGACCCGAGATAAACATGCTAAAAGTGTCAACACAAAGGTTGGTGAGTTCATAAGTTTGTAACAAAATGATTTGAAATACTTTGAGAAATGTTCACACAAGAAAGGCATTGTAAATCCACTCGGTTCAAGTTCACTTATACAAAACTTGCAACCCAGTGTTCACAACTCATTGCCAAAATATAGTATGTCAATCATGTATGCATGTATCATAGTAGTTAAAAGTATAAATGTCACCACAAGAGTCTTCCAACCACTCGTGTTGGGATGTTTGTAAATTAATAGCCTTCCAACAACTTAATTTGGAGCCACTAATTCTTGTATGTTTGTAAATTAATAGCCTTCCAACAACTTAATTTGGAGCCACTAATTCTTGTATGTTTGTAAATTAATAGCCTTCCAACAACTTAATTTGGAGCCACTAATTCTTGTATGTTTGTTCCAAATATGCATATGAAATCAAGTATAACCCAATCAAGTATAAAACGAATCAAGTCTAAAGTATAGGTAATGTTGTTTGGCAAAAGAGTTTAAATGTTTGGATAAATAAGCATATATCTCGCCCCAAATAGTTTATAGGAATTTAAATGAGTAAAAGCGGGTATGAACTCACCGGTGTGATTGATATGCTAACAAAATGAAGTGCAGAAAGTGAGGCTCGGAAACTATCCTCACCTAAAATGAATGTTATGATATGTAATGAGTTATGATGTAATGTTATGCATGCATTTCAGATGTTATTTATACCATTTGAGAGTTTTGAAAATAATACTTATCATCGAAAAATACTCTCTTGACGCCTTGACCATTCTTAAATCACTTTACAAGTTTTACGTCAAAATGTCATCCTACAATGGTTTCAGAATGATTTATTGTGAAATTATCACTTTCGTCGCAAAATAATGACGCCGGAAATTTCATGAAAGTGACAAAATGGCTTCAAAAACTAGTCGTAAATAGTGTACGTCGAACGTTAGGAAACGAACTCGACGGTTTTGGAAAGCTTGTATCAAAATCTAGAAGTTTCGTTCAGGAGTTTTCGACATAAAGGTCTCGAACATAAAGATAATAAGGGTTAAAGATGGTGATTTTGTCTAAAATGTGGTTTAAAAATGAGTTTCGGCAAAGTTTAAGCATCCGTAAGTAAGCTATTACAACTCCGCTATACAAACGGTTGGTTGTTTTGAAAAATATGCTTGGTGATCTTGATTTTACTAGAAGACATTTCGTTCCAAAAAGTTCTACATCATAGTTAAAAACAGCCTTCAACATGGTCGTTTTAGTTACCGTAATACTTGTCTCGTAAAAATAATATAGTTTTTCTGAAAATAATAGTTACGGAAATTTTATGAAAACGTGTATATCTTAGTCGTTTCAAACCGCTTTCACGATTATACGTCCTTAGCTTCGTATCAAAGTATACTAATATATTTTGATAAGTCGAAATAATTTGTAAAGCTTAGGACTCGCTTTTGACTCGAATAAAACAAAACATGTTGTCGAAATTTTTCGGAAAATATATATTTCGTCGTCAACTTGAAAAATTCATAACTTCTTCGTTATAACTCCGCTTTAATCCGCTCAAGCGCCACGGATTCGCTTTTAAAGTATATTTTCTAAATATCAAGGCCAAAATTTTGTTCCTACTGTCGGATTTTCCAGAAAAACAAAATAAGGACAGAACACTTTTTATACTAGTCGAAAATAGTTTTTATCGTACTAAACCTATTCTAATCCCTTCAAATCAACTCCAAAGCTATACTAATCCTACCATACACCTTCTTAGGGTGTCATGGGTTCCTAAACATCATCAAGACCAACATATACCAAGGGAATAATTATAGGATGACTTTATATATATAACACTAAAATCATGTAAAAATGGTATAAATCAACATAAGTCATGCATGTTTGCTATGAAAATGATAAAATACTTATGAAATGAAAAGGAAAGATGTAAAATGAAGTGATATGCTTACAAGTTAATATGATGAGGTGCAAGGAACAAAGGTTTAACCTAAACACCCTAGGTTTTTATTTCAAAACCTTAACAAGAGTGTGATTCTAGATTGTAAATACTTGAGCTTGAGAAAAATTTGATGATCCCTTTGAAAACACCTTGATGGCCGGTTCTTAGAGGAGAGAAAAACAAGGAGAGAAACTTTGCTACTAACTTGAAATAATGAGGTGCATGAATGAAATGGGAAGTGAAGTGTAAGACTTTAAGTATGAGTAAAATTCTAAACAATCAAGAACCATACCACATTAATTACCACCCTCCCCTTTGGTCGGCCAAGGGGGGAGGGATTTGATAGATTTTTTTTTTCTCTCTTTATTTATTATGTAAATACTTATGTAGTTGTAAGAAAAAAAAGTGTAAGTGAAATGAATTCAAGTTAAGATAAATGGTAGTTTTTAGGTACAAGTAATTTTTAATAGATCAAAATAAAGTATAATGAGATCATAAAAATTGTAAAAATACATTCCTTGTAAAGTTTGAGTGATATAATAATTATCGTATAGTTTTTAAGAAAAGTGTCGTAATAATATAAATTTAACGATTTATATACAAAATAAATTTAAAACACTAGGTAAACTCAAATATTGTTTTTATAAACTAAATGTAAGTATAAAAATATATCGGGATCATTTTTGGAAGTAGCGGATTAAATGTTCAAAATAATAACTCACGCGATAACGTTTATTTAATATAAAATTTACGCGTTTAATGTGAAATGCAAAAATCATGAATGAACCGTTATGAAATGATGAATATGGAGTATGAGAAATGACCGGAAATTGAGAATTGTGACAAAAACTTCCCAAGATACTCAAGTTCCTCTTAAAATGACTTGTTTTATTCTCACGGGGAACCTACAAAATCTATCGACTTTCTCTTAGAGATTGTTTATATTGAAGAAGGAGACCCTCTCCCTAGTCTCCGGCATAGGAAACAAAAAGTGCACTATTGAGTCTAGAGCCAAGAGATCATCAATAAATCTCATTAGGACACAATTAATGAAGACTCACAGTTTCACACAATGTGGAATGTGAGAATATATTTTGAGATTCCTACACATTATCCTTGTGGTATTTCCAGAACATCCGAGTGATATGAAAATAATATTCACGATGAAGATGGAAATCCTTCTAGAGCCAACATCAAACAAGCTCTTGGTGGGTAACATGTGAGATCTTCTTGAAAGATCAAACTTGTGACAACTGGATAGAAACGATGGGGCGATTCACTCTTGAATTAACCTTGGTCCAGGAAATGGATTGACGGATACCTTTGAAAAACCAGTCATTGTACTCAACAATTCTTTTCTCTAGCACATCGACTGTGTATTAATTTTTCAAAAATAAAAGGGGTATTTATGATAAATAATTAATTTCCCATAAAACCTTCGTTGTATTGCAAAACACTTTCTATTCAGCAATACATGATTTTTTTTCAAATCATTTTATCAATCAGTGAATCTCAATTCGCTGGTTCACTCACTCCGTGCTGTCTTCTTTGAGATGTTCCGGTTTGACAACGGCTTGATTAGCTGCGAAACCCTGTCAAGGAGGTTCTTAGGAATTCTACCTGATCACAGGCATTACTTGTACTGATCAACGGGGAACCGTGGTTCTTGTATCTCTATTCAACGAAAGTGATCAAAGACACCTTCGTGCGCTTTATTGCTAACTGTTGTTTGCAGGGACACTCGACGGTTGTAGCTAATCAGAATTGAGGAGTCAATCAATAACCGCCTGATCACACAGCACACTCACTTCTAAAGAAATCATGATAAAAGCATATCTTCATCAACTGGCTCCGATATTTTCAATCCATGCTTCTGTCACTCTGCTGCAAATATCATGAATCAACCAAAGCTTATGCTACTCTGATAAGAAGATATCTTGATCCAAAATGTGAGCATGTCGATCCAAAACTCACAACCTCACATAATGACGATACAACAAAGGATGAGTCAGAGATTTACTGTGGCTGGTGATCTCTAAACTGGCTCAAAGAATCACCAACACGTGGATCAGTTAAAGACCTCCACTTGAAATAACCAAACATGCAGAACATGAAGAATCAAAGACAACGGGCTACAGAGCAAAGAACTTAATCAAGAATCCAAGAACACCAAAATGTAATATCTTTTTGTAATTGATGTAATTGAGGTGACCTCCCTTAGGGGGAGATTGTTAGGATTTAGAAAATCTGGTAGTTAAAGAGTCGGTCACTTCAAGTATATGTATTTGTTAGAAAGCTCGTAGTCGTAGACATTTAGTGTTAGTAAGTAATTTGTTAAGTAACACCGTGGAGGACGGAACGGGTCTTTACCCATTGTATGCCTGATCCACAGCCCGTAGGAGGCGTTTCATGTATGAACCTATAAATACCCTTTGCCTAGCAAGGCAAAGGGTTGGAGCTTTCATAATACATTTTTCTTTGTCTCACTAAAGTTCCCAACTTTCTTCCACTTTCTCTCTCTAAAACTACAAACCATTCGACCCTATTTGTGCTTGTTTGTGTGATTGTTTGTGTGATTGTGAAAACCAATATGTGACAATGTTTTTGTTTTTTTCATCAGAAAATCCTTTTGGAATAGTCATATAGATATCCTCATCAAGCTCACCATAAAGGAAGGCATTGTTAACATCAAGTTGGAAAAGAGGCCATTTATTCTTAACAACTAAAGCAATAAGAAGTCTAACTGTAGACATTTTCACAACTGGAGAAAAGTTTCATTGTAATCTATGCCTTCTCTTTGGTTAAACCCTTTGGCAGAAAGCCTTGCTTTATATCTGTCTATTTCACCATTGGATCTGTATTTGATATTCCAAATCCATTTGTACCCAATGGGTTTCCTGTTAGCAGGCAGGGTGGTTATAATCCAAGATTTGTTTTCATTTAAAGCTTCAATTTCAGCATTCATAGCATCAATCCAATTACGATCAAGAATGGCTTCCTCGTAACATGTAGGTTCTACACTTTTATTCAGATTGGAAGCAAAGAAGTAACTATCAGAGTCTAGATTAGAATAATTCACATCCTTTTGTTTGCCATATTTAACTTTGCCTTCAACAATAAAGTCATTCAGATTTTTTGGCATTCTAGAGGGTCTGTTGACCTTCTTGTAGTGATGGCTGGTAAGTCTCCTTGTTCAGGATTGGACTCATTAGAGTCAGGATCAAAATTAACATCAGAGTTTATGTCAATGGAGTCTGTTTCAGGGGAAATAGTGCCCTCTGGGTGTGTATTTTCTTCAATGAAAGTTGCAACAGCGTTACCATCCTCATTAAGAGAATTCAACTATGTGCCATCATTATTGGAAGACACTCTCCCTTCATCATTGGGTCTTTTAGGGTTGTCAGTATCAAAAAGGTTTTTGTGGTTTAAATCTTTTGACACACCAGTTTCAAAGACCTGTTTTTGAAGATTGTTTTTCATTTTGAAAGGAAAAACTGTTTCATAAAACTTGACATCTCTTAAATAAAAAACATTTTTTGTTTCCTAGCTTAAGAGTTTATAACCTATTTTCTCATTAGAATAACCAATAAAGACACATTTTTTTCAGACCTGCTATCAAAATTTTCAGAATTGTTAAGTATTGTAGCATAACATAGACAACCAAAAACCCAAATATGAGAGAGTGAAGGGTCTTGCCCATACACAAAGAAGAAAGGAGATTTTCCAGACAACACAAAAGAAGGTAACCTGTTGAAAATGTAAACAGCAGTGAGAACACATTCAGTCCACAAATAAAGAGGTAATTTTCCCTGAAACATAAGAGATCTAACTACATTGAGAAGATGCCTATGTTTCCTTTCTGCTATTCCATTTTGTTGAGGTGTGTAGACACAAGATTTCTGGTGTAATATTCCTTTATTATGAAAAAACTGTTGCAGTCTGTTGTTGACAAATTCAGTTCCATTGTCACTTCTAAAAATTTTGACAATACTTTCAAACTGATTTGATAGCATTTGAGAAAAATTTACAATGGAATCATAGACTTCATCTTTGCCTTTAAGCTTATAAACCCAGACTGACCTTGAGTAATCATCAACAATAGTTAAAAAATATTTGTAACCATCTCTGCTAGTGATTTTATAGGGGCCCCAAACCTCTAGGTGTACAAGTTGACCAATTTTAGTAGATGTATGTTCACTTAGAGGGAATGGTTCCCTGGTTTGTTTGGCTTTGTTGCAAGTATCACAAAGATTATTAGAGTCAGTTGGATTATCAAGTTTGAGGCTGGGTTTAAGGACATGTAAGCCTTGGTCAGAGGGATGCCCAAGCCTTTGATGCCAAAGGTTTCTAGAAATAAAACATGTGGAAATTCAGTTATTAGATACAATCTTACAAGCAGAGTCAACATCAAAGAAGTACAGACCATTGCATTGATTACCAATCCTCACATTCCTTTTTGTTGCAAAGTCCTGAATATAGCATTTAGATTCATCAAATCCAACAAATAACTTGTTGTCTCTAGCAAGCTTATGAACAGATAGCAGACTGGCATTGTACTCAGGCACAACTAAGACATCATGTAAAGTAATGTTGTTGTTGATTTTTAAGTCACCAACTTTAGTAATTAGTGCCTGAGTACCATTTGGGTGTCCAACAGTGAGGCCAAGTTTAGAGACATCAACCACATTGACCAAGAAGTTTGAAGACAGAGTCATGTGTTGGTTTGCTCCAGAGTCAACAATCCAACCCAGACTGATTTTTCCTTTTAAACAGTTTGTGTTTCCATTAAAGTATTTTTCAAACTTTAAGTTGAATTTTACACTTCCATTAAAAAAAGTTCTTGAAAAACATTTACCTGCCATATTGGCATTGATAGGGTTGTCATTAAGAAGACTCATAAGTCTGGCCATCTGCTCATTGGCAAAGAAACAGGAGAATTGATGGTTCTATTTTTAAGGTTAACATCAGAAGAAGCATTGTTACTGGTAGCAGGCTTAGTATTAGTATTGAAATTTCTTTTCCCATAACCAGCAGGGTAACCAACAAGCTCATAGCATCTATGAATAGTGTGACCAGGCTTGTTGCAGTTAATGCATTTTAGGTTAAGATTGGGTCCTCTGTTGTTAGAATTATTACCAGAAGTGGGATTTGAACCTTTATAATTATTGTTATTGTTCACCTTTTTCTTGTTATCAAAAAATTTTGATGCAAAATCAGAAACATTAGGTTTGGTTGATCCAATCCCATAGGAGAAATTCCTATGGGATTCTTCCCCTGAGACAACAGAAAAATCAGTTTTGAAAGATGGCAAAGGGTCTCTCGTTAAAATGTTGCTTCTGATAGGCACATAAGTGTCATCAAGGCCCATTAAAAATTGCATTAACTTGATTAGCTGGTTATGTTTTTCAAAGATCATAGAGTCAAACTATTTCCATAGAGTTAAGCTTATTGTAATAATCAGCAAGAGAGAACCCATTTTGACTCAAAGAGTTGATGTTTTTATGTATATTAAAAACTGCAGAACCATCAACTTTGTCATAGGTTTCTGTTGATCCCAATTGAGCAAACGATCTAATATAGAAACTGACTTAGAATAAAAGCTTATTAAGTATTACGCGGAATTTAACACTTAATCTTAAGAAGAAGAACAAGAAACATTCAACACCTCAATATTATTTATTAATACGAATACTCTTACAAGATAGGGTTTTGCAACCTTGAAGTGTATCGACCTTAGATATAGAACATATATATCTAATCTAACCTAGGACCTCCTTTTATAGGCTAAGGAGTCCTTTACATTATACAATACGTAACCTACAAGATAAATATCTTTCCATATTTATCTAATACAAAATACTAAACCGACTATGAAATACTAGCGGTGGTTTCAATAATCTATCGAGAGTTACACAATACTACTAGCAGCGGTTTGTCATCATCCGTGGTTACATTCTTCCGTCCGTGGTTATATCAACTTTGTCCGTGGTTCCAGATTTTAGAATAATTTTTGATTCAAGGAACCAAAACCCAACAATCCTCCCCTAAACTTGATACATTCCAATGTAATTCTCAAGTTTTTTAAGCTCAAAACATCTGATGGAGGATGTAGCCAAACACTTACCGATTTAAGAATATTCTCATACTTGACAACAAATTGTAAGCTTGACCATCATAGGCTAACAACATCTTGATAATACCGTGCTTCAACATCCGAAAGCAATAATCGCTGGATACTTATTCAATTGAGGATAATCACCTTCTACAATCATATGAATAACTTGTCCAAACAGTTAAAACATGAACTCCACAAGTTTGATATAAAACCATCTAGTAACTTGACCATTGTAAAGTCCTTTCCATTCGTGTTCATCATGAGTAGGCTCAAATAAAATCTTCAAATGATGATAAACCGCCTCTCATGATAATCATTTGAATGTACTTCACCAAACTTATTCTTGTAAAGTATCCAAAGATTCATCAAATCATCTCTATCAAAATATCAAGCATCTGTAAAATTTATTATACTCATAAACTTCATTGTTGAGTCTTTGAATTTTCCAAACTCCTTCACTTCCAACTTTAAGCTTAAACTCATAAGAAATAATTTGATTAACATCTTCAACTACTTTCAGTCTTTTAGAATCGATGTCTCCAACTCGATTTTCTCTTTCTTTACTTTGAATCCATTCATCATCCTTTTAATCCACTCTTCTTCCTTTTTAGAATTCATTGAATGAAATCATCATTATTAATTCTCATACATCTCTCATAAAGCTCATAAACTCTTTCAAATGAACACCTATTAAGATTATCGTGAACATGTATGCCTCAATTCTTAATAATCTTCATTAATACATTCCTCATCTCGTAATCAAGGAGGTTTCTTTCTTATAACTCGCTTCCTTTCTTTACCAACCTTCCTTGCCCATTCACCCAAAGTCTAGCTTTTCCTCATCATCCAACAAAGCCCATTCTTGTGCAAGATACTCATAATTTATTAATTCGTAAGCTTGAAGATAATTTTGTAATTCATACCATGTAGCTAACCATCTCGATCGCTTCTTCTTCATCTTGCTTCCTTTTCTCTAAAGTCGCTTGTTCATCGCCAATAATACTTTTGCATACTCGCATCATAAGCTTCTTGTTCCGCTTTACTTTTAAACTTCACTGCATCGCAACCCCTTTACCTTTTCCAATATCGATTGAACCACTTTCTTCTTCAAAGGTTCACCAATAACTAAACTTTTCCTTTGGGTTTAGTTGCGAGATTGAACAGATAAAGCAGTGCAATGACAGTGTAGAAATAGATGAGGTTTTGCTTAGATTTATCAAGGTACTTGCGCTTCTTTCTCAACTTCTTTAGATTTAGGTGGTGATACGAGAGAGTTGTGACAACATTGGAAGTGGTTATGATAGCGGTGGTATGACAAGAGTGGGTATAATTGCTAAGTCCAAATCTGCAGCGGTGGTTACGAAAGTACTAACTGTGGTTGCGGACTACTACCAAAGGTTGTATCCTGCACTACTTCATCTTCTACAACATTCTTCAAATTTTCAAGAACTGCCTCATTCCCATCTTTATCAGATACCAAAAATTCATTATCTCCACTATCAACATCTTCATCCATAGGTACATCAACAGCCTCCCCTGAATTCATGCCTTCACTCCTCCCCTGTTTGGATACATCCTCCATATTCAGAGCTGGAGAGAAGTCCACCTTCATTTTCTTTCGTCTCATAGCTTTCAAAACAGCAACCCCATGTCTTCTTACTTTTTCCAAAACCAACACTCTGTGCTTCAATCTCCTAATATCCTTTCCCTGAAACACAACCTACTCCTGTAGACCTGAAATTGTATCCTTCATTTTGGCACACTTATCCGTCAATTCATTAAAACGTTCAAGAATATCCTCCCACTTCGACCTGTGTGAATCGGTCCGAGGGTGGTTCATTGGAAAAGTCATCATGTACCGCCTTAGGATTCATCAATTCGGTTTCATGTTCCAAACGATCCTCATCACTTGAGTGTGTTAATCGCTCCCGAGAGGTGAATCTGGATATAGTAAACATAGCATCGACCGGCACGATCATCTATGCACCCTTTAGTAGCCGGTTGGCTAGGATTCTCCACCGTGTTAAGTTCCAAAGAACTCTCCACATTAGAAGTTGCCAAAGGTTGGGTCTTATTTATGTTTCCACTATCCCGACCAAAGATCTAAGCATGAATCAGTAGTAGAAGCCCTTCCAATCATGTCACCTCCACTCCATATGACAGCCTCATGTACAACACCACTAACACCAGCCTGAGGTAGCTTAGTGCCCTTCTGTCTCCTAGTCCATACAATAGGTGTAACAGTGGTTTGGGTTTGACTAACAGTGGTTTGAGGTGTACTAGCAGTGGGTTCATATGTACTAGCAGTAGGTTCAGTGACAATAGGTTAGGATTCAAGACCTTCATCAAACTCAGAATCAGTAGGCAAAGTAAGCATGTGAGGAAACAAAGGAACATCTCTAATCTGTACATTTGGCTTCTGATTCCTCATATGTGCAAAAACCTTAGGAAGCATATGATGTACTTCATACTCTCTAGAATGCTCAACCGGTTCATCAATTTGGCTTTCCACAATAAGTTGAACATACCTAGGATACAAATAGTATTTACCCTTCTTCCTAATGTTTGGTACTAACCCCTCATAAATCATCCTAGACCAATTGAACTTTCTTCCATCAGACAAAGCAACAAGCTATCCGAGGTTGCAGAACTGCTATCCGTGGTTAGAAACACACCATCAGTGGATACATGGTAGCACTTTAACCAAATGTCCAAGAGTTAGAGCAAGTAAATCTGTGTCATAATAAGAGAGATCTCACAAAAATAAGAAGGATTACACAATTTTTTTATTTTATTTTTTTTATAACAAACACAAGCAGCTAACACACCAGCTCCTGTGTACACAAATCCTTCATACCTGCAAGACAAAAACACAAAACAAACACAGAGAAGAAGGTTATTGTTGTCAGTGGTTAGAAAGAGCCATAAGTGGTTCCAAATGACCTATCCGTGGTTTAGAACAAGTAAGTCAATATGGTCAACTTCAAGGATTAATATTAGTCCAACTCCCAAGAATCTCATTAACTCCTCAACCACATTTAAACTGCCCCTCATTTACTTCCATAACCCTTAACTCTGCTTATATAAAGAACCCCGAATCTCATATAACGCACACACCAATCAATATCAAAACCCTAATTACTCCAAAATCCCCAATCAACTACAATCACCATGTGGAACCCTAGTTGGAATAAACCAGAAGTTGTGGATCTAACATCCTCCTCATCATCTTCATCATCAAGTGAAGATTCTAACCCATGGCAGTCCTACTTTCCTCCACAAGAACCAAGACCAAGAAAATCCCCATTTCTTCCATCATCTGAAGATGATAGTGTGGTGGATCCAAGTGAGGCGTCTGAGGACTCTGATGACTCCTCAAAGAAGAGAACTTCAAACCCCCAACCTTCATCATCCCAACCCCAACCAAGACCACGAGCAAGAAATCCACCGCTCCCAAAGGACGTAGAGGTGGTTCTGGTCTTCCGCACCAAGTTGTGGTGCTTCTTCACATATCGTAAGGGGAAGGGAAAAAGGAAAATGGAATGATGCTTTTGGTGAAACCAAGCAGATGAATGTGTGATCCGACTATGTCCTTTGTGCTTCATCTATCGATTCATCTTCATCATTTTCGCTTTCATCAATCCATCCTTCCCATTTTGATCCTTAGCTTGTCATGCATATCCAACAATGAGGATAGTAGTAGGAAATCATGTATAGAAGTAGTCTTTAATTTGCACTGAAGTTTCATTGTGTCGTGAAGTCGTAAACTGCTTTGATGAATGAACAATTTAACTTTGCATTTCTTTAGCTTCTATAATGAACTTTCTTGTATCTGCAAAATGGTTAGTGGAAACATAGAACAACAAGCGATGGTTTGAACAAAACTATCATTGATTAGAAACAAGAATAGCAAAACTAAGATTACATAATAACATCCAATACTTATACAAACCGGTACAAAAAATTTGAGAGTTTAGAGATTAATCATTCCAATACTAACAACAAGATATCAAACCTCCCCACATCAAAAGCTTTGGTGAGAAGATCAAGAACATTGAAATCGATGGATTTTTACCATTTGAATCACCTTTTCTCATTACAATCTCTAATGAAATGATGCCTTATCTCAATATGTTTAGTTCTAGAATGTAAAACAGATTTTAATAATGCAAATTGTATTGTTATTATCAATGTAAATCTTAGTATGCATAAATTGTACCCAAAATCCAAAGAATTGATTCTCGAATCCAAAGAACTTGACCACAAAGAACTAGCAAGCAGCCCACATATTCAAATTTCTTCAGTAGAATTAGCCACAATAGTTTGCTTTTATACCGCCAAGAAATTAATCTGCTTCCCAAGAACTGACATCCTCCAAAGAGTATACTTCCTATCTAAACTAGCACCAAGATAGTCACTATCTGTGTAGGCCACCAAATCAAAAGGGAATCCTTAGAGTACCAAAGGCCCAATTTAGGATGACCTTTCAAATATCTAAAGATCCTCTTAACAAGATTCATGTGTGAGGTATTTGGTGTGACTTGAAATCTTGCACACACATACCGAGAACATAATATCCGCCTAGATGTCGTGAGATACATCAAAGATCCAATCATGGACTGTACAATTTCAAATCAACTTTGGGACTTCCATCATCCGTAGCGAGGTTTCGAGTCTCCATAGGTGTACTTGCACTCTTTACATCTTGAAACCCAAACTTTTCAAAACATCTCGCTACATACTTGTCTTGATAGATGAAGATACCATCACCCTTTGTTGAACTCAGAGTCTCTAAAAAGAAAGTGAGTTCTCCCATAGAACTCATCCGAAACTTGTCATGCATAAGTTTCTCAAAATCCTTGCATAGCTCCTTGTTAGTTGAGCCAAAGATGATATCATCCACATAAACCTGAACCAATAGAATATCATCCTTGTGCTTCCTAATGAACAAAGTTTTATCAATCAGCCCTCTTTTAAATCCATTGTCCATTAAATAAGTAGATGCACTCATACCATGCCCTAGGAGCTTGATGCAACCCATACATAGCCTTTCACCCTATAAACCTTGTCGATGATCGGATCTTCAAAACCGGAGGTTGATGACATAAACCTCTTCATCAATTGTGCCATACAAAAATGCACTTTTAACATCCATCTGATACACAACAAAATTCTTAAATGAAGCGTAAGCCAAAAACAATCTAATAGCCTCTATTCTTGCAACTGGAGCAAACATTTCATCATAATCCAAACCTTTAGTTTGTGTGTATCCTTGAGCAACCAATCTTGATTTGTTCCTTACCACAATACCTCTTTCATCCCTTTTGTTTCTGAACACCCATTTAGTCCCAATTGCCCTTTTTCCATTTGGAAGATCAACCAATGTCCAAACCTCTTGAAGCTTAAACTGTAGAAGCTCCTCTTGCATTGATTCTACCCAGCCTTCTTCTGTTAAAGCTTCTTCCACTCTTTTGGGCTCCTTTTGAGACAGAAAACAAGCAAACAGGCAATTTTGCAGATCTTTATGACTGTTTCTTTTGTGAAGTGATCTTGCAAAGAACCCATGTTCGTGAAAAGGTTCGTGTTCTTTACCCCGCTTCTTGTTTGAACTGGAGTATTCAAGTTTCCAAGTATTTGTTCTTTGGGATGAATCTTGTGAATCCTTGTAGTGGTGATTGGACTTTCATTAATAACAGTTTCCAAATTAGTCAAATCAGCATTGAAGAAATCATCCATGTCATCATCATCAACAGGAGTATCAATTTCTATCAAAGCAGGCATGTTAGGATCATGTGGATACTCATCTTGACCAAATAATGGCTTTGCATTTGGTCCAAAGAAAGTACTATCATCAGTATTTGTAGTCGGGATTTCACTTGACCTATCAGTGGTAGAAAATGGCTTACCAGTGCTTTCAGATGTCTTAGCAAAGGCTTGCAATTCCTCTTCTTTCAATTTCTTCACCAACACCGAGTTATCTTTCAACAACTCATCCTTATCTTGATGATGATCAACATTTCTCCATTATCCAAAGACATCATCGCCAGTGGGACCGTTCTTGTGAATGATTGGTGAGATGCATCACTTTCCACTTTTCAACCAAATAGAATTCCTTTGGAGAATCGCCCTTAGAATCATGTGTTTGCATCGTAATCCTTTTTGTACCGCATTAACATTAGTGGAAGTTCCTCGCAATGATAGGCTCATAATTCATAGATTTGGTTAGCATATCAATGTTAAATGTACCATTCGTCCTTTGGTTTCAACACTAGGAGTCTTTTCACTAAATTGAACATGTAATTTTTCTTCAACAATTTAGTCCTCCTATTGTATACTCTAAAGGCTTTGCTATTTGAAGAATAGCCTAAAAGTATCCATCATCGCCTTGTTCTTGAAACTTGCCTAGGTAGTCTATGGTATTCAAGATGGTAACAGACACCCAAAAGGTTTTAGGAATGCAATCATTGGCTTCCTATCATGTAACAAACTCATGGGGTCTTGTTTGAGGCTTCACTATCTTACTTCTATTTGTCACACCCCAAATTACTGCTTTGCAATGAATGGAATTTCGGGATTGATCATCATAGCATCACAATCATAGTTATATTGAACGACCTAAAGTGTCGCTTGGAAAATACATCGCTTGATTTAATAAAACATTCAGAGTTACAAAGATAGGTCCCAAATGAAAGTTACTATGCACGGAAAATAAGTTTAGTACAAGTCAAACGATGTTTTAAAAGTAAATAAAACCTAGTGAGACGCGTCACCACGACTCCATGATGTGTCCAAATGTATGCCATGAAGTGAATGCCTTAGATACCGAGATAAAACATGCTAAAAGTGTCAACACAAGGTCGAGTGAGTTCATAGGGTTTGTGATGAAATGTAAAGATTATCAAAATCGCTTATGCAAAGAAAGACATCAGAATCCACTCGGCCCAAGTTCACCCATACAAAACTTGCAACCTGTGTGTTCACAACCCATCGCCAAAAGGTGCATAATTTATGTTCAAGTGCATGATATCAAATGAATTCACATTATAGTGCATGACTTAATGTATCAATAAATACTTGACCTAATTATACCAAGACATTCGGCTCAATGATAATCCCAAGACATTCAAATTTCAATGATAATCCCAAGACATTCACCAATGATAATCCCAAGACATTCATTCAATGATAATCCCAAGACATTCAAATTTCAATGATAATCCCAAGACATTCACCAATGATAATCCCAAGACATTCACCAATGATAATCCCAAGACATTCACCAATGATAATCCCACGACATTCATTTCAATGATTCATGATATAAGATATGACTAAACATTAAGTTCGCTTAAGCATGTAGTTTCAAATAATCATGATAGTCATAAAATAGTTGAGCATGTATCTCCCAAAACATTTATGAAAACAAGTAAAAGTAGGGGCTATGAAAACTCACTGGTGGAATGATGCGAAGACAAAAGTGAGTACACCGAGATGTAGTGTGATACGTTAATCTTGACCTATTATGAATGGTATGATATGTAATGAGTTATGATATAATGTTATGATATGCATGCATTACGATGTTATTTATACCATTTAAGTAGTTTTGAAAATAATACTTATCGTTTAAAAATACTCTTTTGACGCCTTGACCATTCTTAAATCACTTTATAAGTATTTACGCCAAAATGTCATCCTACAATGGTTTCATAATGATTTATTGTGAAATTTTCACTTTTCGTCGTAAAATAATGTCGTCGGAAATTTCATGAAAGTGATAAAATGGCTTCAAAAACTAGTCGAATGGTGTACGTCGAACGTTAGGAAACGAACTCGACGGTTTTGGAAAGTTTGTATCAAAATCTAAAAGTTTCAGTTCATGAGTTTTCGACATAAAGGTCTCAAACATAAAGATAATAAGGGTTAAAGATGGTGATTTTGTCTAATTGTTGTGTAAAAGTGAGTTTCGCCAAGTTTAAGCATCCGAATAATTTATTAAACTCCGCTATACAAACGGTTGGTCGCTTTAGAAAATATGCTTGGGGATCTTGATTTTACTAGAAGACATCTCGCTACAAAAGTTCCACATCATTGATAAAAACAAATAGTCAACATGGTCATTTTAGTTATCGTAACACTTATCTCGTAAAAATAATATAGTTTTCTAATAATAATAGTTACGGCAATTTTATGAAAACGCGTATATTTTTGTCGTTATAAACCGCTTTCTCGTATTATATGTCCTTAGCTTCATTAAAGTATACTAATATATTTTTGATAAGTCGAAATAATTTGTAAAGCTTAGGACCTGCTTTTGACTCGCATAAAACAAAAACCCTTTGCTGAAATTTAAAAATATATATTTCACGTCAAACTTTAAAAATTCATAACTTCTTCGTTATAACTCCGCTTTAATCCGCTCAAGCGACCACGGATTCGCTTTTAAAGTATATTTTATAAATATCAAGGCCAAAATTTCGTGCTCATCGTCGGATTTTCCAAAAACAAAACAAGGACAGTAACACTTTTATACTTATCGAAAATAGTTTTTCTCGTACTAAACCTATTCCAATCCCTTCAAATCAACTCCAATGCTAATCTAATCCTACCATACACCTTCTTAGGGTGTCATGGGTTCCTAAACATCATCAAGACCAAAATATACCAAGGGAATAATTATAGGATGACTTTATATATATAAAACTCTAAAATCAAGGTAAAAATGGTATAAATGAACACAAGTCTTGCATGTTTGTTCCAAATATGAAGAAATACTTATGAAATGATAAGGAAAAATGAAAGATGTAAATGATATGCTTACAAGTTAATATGATGAGGTGCAAAGAACAAGGATTAACCTAAACACCCTAGGTTTTTATTTCAAAACCTTAAATAAGAGTGTAATCTAGAGTGTTTTAACTTGAAAATGGAAAAACTTTGATGATCTCCTTTAGCTCCATGGTATGACCGGTTTTAGAGAGATGGAAAACATGAGGAGAGAACTTGACTAAGAGCTATGAATATTTTGATTGAAAAAATGAGTGTGCAAGACTTTGAGTATAAATCTATATAAGATAGAAAAATCTACCAACTCAATAATTCAACCCTCCCCCATGGCCGGTTTCTAGGGGAGGTGTTTCACAATTAATATTTTTTTTTTCTCTTTTATATATTGTATAAGTATTGTAATAAGTGTAGGGAAAAGGTATAAGTAAAATGTAACTTGTAAGGTTTTATATACATTAATGTATTTAAGGTAATTTTAGGTAAAAGAAATTTTTAATAGATCAAAGTAAAGTATAATAAGATCATAAAAATTGTAAAAATACATTTCTTGTAAAATTTGAGTGCTATAATAAATATCGTGTAGTTTTTAAGAAAAGTGTCGTAATAATATAAATTTAACGATTTATATACAATATAAATTTAAAACACTAGGTAAACTCAAAATATAGTTTTTATAAACTAAATGTAAGTATAAAAATATATCGGGATCATTTTTGGAAGTATTGGATTAAATGTTCAAAATAATAACTTACGCGATAGCGTTTATTTAATATGAAATTTATGCGTTTAAAATGAAATGCAAAATCATGAATGAACTATCATGATGCAAATGATGCTAATGAAATGTAGACTAAACTTAGTCCATATGAAATGTTCGTGATGATATGATCATGAATTCGCCGCTAAACCATAAAGGTTACGCGAATTTGGAATACGTAAACCTAGTTTACGATAAATGTTGAAATTGTAAGGCATGAATTGTTTTGAGAAATGACTTGAAATTACGAGTTGTCACACTATTCGCACATAACATGCGCCCTCCTACAAATTTTAAGGTAGTTGTAACTTAGACTCGACAACATGGTCCTAGCAAATTTCAATTAGTGTTCTATTTTTCCTTTCACCTACACCATTTTGTTGTGGTGTTCTAGCAACACTAAACTGCCTATCTATACCCTTTGCTACACGTAATTGATTCATCACATCATTCTTAAACTCGGTTCCATTATCACATCCGATTACCTTGACCTTATGGTTTACTAGATTTTCTATCTTAGTAATAAAACTCTCGAGGATCTCACTAGTCTCACTCTTAGCGACCAAAAAGTATACCCAAGAAAATCTACTATAATCATCATGATAACTAGTCAATATCGCTTATGGTTCAAACTTTAACAAAGGTAGGTCCAAATAAGTCCATATGAAGCATAAACAATGGTTGTGTTATGGTGTTTACAGCTTTGGTCTTACAAGAAGCTCTATGTTGTTTTCCTTATTGACAGCACACACATTTCCTTACACTCAAAACCTTAGAAGGTAACCCTCTCACTAAGTTTCCTTTTACCGCTTTATTGATTGTTTTGTAATTGAGATGACCTAGCCTTCTATGCCACAATTTTGACTCATCTACGGATGCTTTAGCAAACAAACATGTTAAGGACCTATTTGGAAGAACATCTTTAAGATCAAAACAATATATATTTTCCTTCCTAGGTACCCTAAGTTGTATAAACTTCTCATCGTGCATCTTAAACTCGTGGAGACAACACCACACACTCGGCTTCCCCAAAAGTACCCGCTTTTTCTTATCACACATTTGAGAAACACCGAATAGATTATACTTAAGTCCTCATGCTGGATAGACTTTTCAAAGTCTAAATTTCCTGCTCGATTGTGCCTCTGCCAAGTATCTTTCCTCCTTGGATCATTGCCAAATGCCACATATCCTCCATCAAAAGCTTCAAAATCTTCCGTGTTGTTCCCATCCCAAGTCATGCCCAGAGCAACCACTATCAAAACTCCTTTATCTTTTAGCTCGGTTTGTAGATTGCCCGCACATGAAATTAAACAAATTAGTTCTTTTGTGGACCCAAGCCAACACCGACTTGGGTCTCGCCTGCATCAAAATATTCAAATTTCTTTAGGTCCATTGATGCACAGTTGACATGTGGTAAAACCTTGGTCTTAGGCTTCCATTGCCAACTAGTTGAGGCCTTAATAAAGATAAAATGATTTCCAACCACCGTGTCGCTTATCACCTTTGGAATTTTTAAAACTTCTTTTGAATCGGTGGTGATATTTTGCTTAACACTGGTTTGATTCTCGCTAAGTGTTTACATTTTGCTTAGCAAAGGTTGGAACCCATTTAGGTGGAGCAGTGACTATAGATTTTGTATTCTCATTCCTCATTAACACTGCTCTAGGAATCATGTTTTTGTTTGGATGAGGGTTTGTGTTCTTTGAAAAGTTTTGATGATTTACCCTCTTCCAATGATTCCATACTTGTGGTTTGTTTTTATAACAATTTCTCTGTAAGTGTTCAAAACTACCACATTTAAAACAAGCCTTTTTAACACATTGAAACTCAACTCCTAACTTGTTAGAAATTAGACCATTAAAGTTTCTCTGGTTTCCCCTAGGTATGTATCTTTTCATTTGTTCCCTAGGCACTTCCTTGTACTCAACTACTCTCTTAGCAATTTGAGCTCCAACTCTAGGTACAAGGTTGACTTGTCGAGAATCAACTTTCTTAACTTTCTCCATCTCTTCATGCTTAGTTGATTCAGATCTATCTTCCTCATAATCGATTCCCAATCTTCAATTGTGGGAGCATCGATGACTTATCGAACTTATCTTAGGTGTTTCACCTCTTACTTATCCCTTCTACAAGTTTGTTAAACCGAATTCACTACTAAAAGACAGCTTCATTAGCAGGTGGTGCATGTTGCATAAGAGTGGGTGGTGGCATATTGTATCCTATCCCAGAACCCTTTTTCATTAAATGACTCTCTATTGATTTATGAACCAGATCAGAAGCAAATTGTGTTTTAGCTACCCTAACAACATGTTTTTCTTTTTCTTCTAGGGCCTTTTGTTTTACACTCTCTGCCAGTTCAAGTTTCTCTTTAAGCATTTTAATCTCTCTATTCTTAAGATCAATTTCACCACCTAGTATATTGATCTTATCTACATACTCAAACTCACATTTAATACAGTATTTAAGCTTCTCTTCCACACTCTCTAGACCAACTCTATAACCTAAGTTGTCCATAGTCACCTGCCTACTTCTTTCCTCATACTCTCGTTGATAGCTTTTGAGATTCTAAGTTATCATGACATGATTTAAAAGAACAAGTAGAATCATTAGATACCTCATAATCGAACCAAGATGAAGCATAGGCCATTAGAGCAAAGTTATGCTGTTTTGAAGCTTCACTAGCAAGAAAAGTCGCATTGGGACCTTCTTCAACTGATCACTCTAATCATAATCACCAATCCCATCCCGAGCAACCAAAGTCAAGAAGCAGGCTCTTCTACGTAGTCTTCTTTATGCCTTCAATTCTTTTAGGAGCTCGACATTCCCTAGCAAAGTGCCCTTCTTCTTGCGCTAAAGCACTCCATCTTGCTTTTGTCGAACCCACCTCCTTTGACCATCATACTTAACTTGTCTTCCAGTCCTCCTCGAAACTTCCTTGCTTGGAGAGTCAACATTGCCATTTGCCATTGAAGATTAATCTCTTCAAGATCATCGTGATCAATTTGATCCGATCTTGATTCAACACAAGAACACCGGTAGTTAAATCACCGTAAAAGCACAAATTGCACCATCACCGACATTATCACTAATGCTGGTATTGTTTGTAATAGCGTGGTTATACCATAGGCGTGAGTGGATACATCTTGTGGGCTCTTGTGATTAGTGGATACAAAAGCAATCTTTGATTAGCGTAAGATGCATTAGCAAAGTTATTCTCGACTCATAAACCTTCAAGTTGTTGAAGAGATTGTCCAGAGTCATCTTATCAAAGTCCACCTTATTTCTCCACACAATTGTATGAATAGCCCATTCAGATGATAAACTCCTAATGAACTTTAAATTAATATCTTCTTGAAGAACCTTGTAATCCACAGACTTCAGTTGGCTGATAAGTTTTTGAAGTCTATTATATGTGCCATCAAGTTTTTCTCCACTAAGAGCAGTGAAGGTTTCAAATTGATGCTAGAGCATATTCATCCTTGACTTCTTTTGTAGCTTCATTACCAGAAAACCTTATTTCAAGAGCATCCAATAAGTCTTTAGCAGACTCATATTGTTCAAAGTCCAAAGCATACTCATTAGGTATTCCCATGGAGAGAATATCGTGAGCTTTGATCTCCATTTTCCTTTAGCTTTATCAATTTCACTAACAATAGCTATCTCTTGACCATCCTCACCCTTCTTAGGAAGAGTGTCTCCTTTTCAACGACATCCCGTAGAGCATAATCAATCATACGAATGTATTGCCTCATTCGCATTCTCCGATTTGATACTCACCATGCTTGAGCATGGGTACCTTTGAAGCATCGATAAGGTTTTAAAATGTACCTTTTGAGGGTCGTTTAAGCCCTTATTTGATCACTTTTGTATCCGTTATTGCTTAATATCGCTCCTTTTCACTTTTAGGTCTCTTGAAGGCAAACCTCAGAATGGCACTTATTTGGACGAAAAAGGCGGATATATGAAGAAATGGCCAAAGTCAAGAATCGAGACACTCAAGTCGCTAAATTACAAGGGGACGGCCATCGCTAATCATGCGACGCCGGAGGAATTTGTGACGGATCAAGAGAAATTGCTAGTTTTGAAGGACGGCGTCGGCTTTAAAAAGAGTAGGACGCCGCAACCCGGGCGGCCTAGATTCAATCCAGACGGCGCCGGTTAAAGAGGATGGCGTCACAAGCATAAGGTGACGCGTCGCAAGATTAACTTGCCAAGACGAAACCCTAAAGACGGCGACACGGCGTCCACAAATCATAAGTGTGACGCCGCGCACATGTAATCTTATATATAGAATCCGAATTTTTCAGCTTTAGAGAGTAGTCTTTTGGGTAAACTTTGGAGTAAAACCTAAACCAAGCAAGGTCGTATTTTAGGGTTCTAAACCCTATCTTACACCAAGATAAGTTTTTACTTCATTAATTTAATTATGTCTTCAATTATTTGTGTGTATGCTTGCATGTTCTCCATGTCCCAGCTAATTTACTTGTGTGTTTGCTAGGGAATATGAAACTTAATTATTGAATATTGATTGGTTTTTCTTATCTC
Organism: Chrysanthemum lavandulifolium; assembly: GCA_022545495.1. Taxonomy (NCBI): domain Eukaryota; kingdom Viridiplantae; phylum Streptophyta; class Magnoliopsida; order Asterales; family Asteraceae; genus Chrysanthemum; species Chrysanthemum lavandulifolium. The sequence continues at coordinate 188,840,843 of CM040244.1, read as the reverse complement.
GCTTGATTAATGATCTAGTAATGCGATAGGTCATTCGTTGTGTACTTAATGCTTGATTAATCTTTGTGAACCTTAGGTTATAGCACTTTGAGTTGTTGTAAGCTAAACTATCCAAAGAGGCCTTAGAGTTAGAGTTTATCATCCCTTGTGGGTTTTGTAGACGAGACCCTTTGGTAACTTCAAAGAGTTGGGAGAAACGACACCCTACAACTTTAGACACACAACGCAATTAGGAATAAGGACGTGACAATTCAACCACCAATAGGAGATAATTAAGGAGTAGTAAAACCTAAGTAAACACATCTTTAAACTATCATACGAGCACAAATAATTAGACATAGACTACCACCACCTTAGTTTAGATAATTAGATAATAGTAGAGTAATCGGTAGAAATACCAACCCCCAAATCCAAACCCCGAGATTCGTACTTTTCCTTTCTAAAAACATAAAAGATAAAAAATAATCTTCCTCAACCCCAACCATAGCATAGTAACTTCTCACTAGCATTCCTGTTGAAAACTCTCAGACCTTGACAGATCTTAAGCACTCGTGGATCGTTAGTGTTGCCTATGTAATCATAAGCAAACTAAAAGATAGTCTCTAACACTTGTATTCTATAGCGGAAAGTAAACACAAGATGTTATTACTAAGAACACTTAGATCCTCTATGGATCTTTTTATTCACTGAAACTCTATGTTTCGGATAATTATCCTATTACAAACTATATGGTTCCTTTTATAGACAAGGAACCCTAATACTATTACAACTCAATCGTCTAAACATCTTTGCATGCATTAAAAGACTAAAAGATAAACAAATATAGAGTAGTCTAATAATCCGCCCATGCAACCTTGGGCCTTACAAGAATATGGAGAGTTTAGCATTTAATTCATCTCACAGATGTCGATCCTAGTCATTTTCACCCTTCAAAGAAGAATAACACAAAGAACGCTTGTACTCTTCAAGAGAATCACCTCTTTAGCAGATTCTCGCTTCTCCTTCAGCAGAAACCTTGGCAAGAATGTCGTGAGAATCCTACTTCACATAATTCCCAACAATCCTCCCCTAAACCGGAATTTGACTTGATAAGTTCCAGTTCCTCGACCTTGAAAGATCTTTTGACACTTCAAGATTTAGAGGATTGTTTTCACACATCAAGAGTAAAGAACCAATAACAACCTCATCTCTATGATGATCAAACTTTGAAACTCCATGTCTTTGCAAGAACAAATGACATAATGTACATCAATACTTATCGCTTTCAATCTATTCTCATCACATCCAGTGTGGTCACACCCGGAGAGTGAATCATTGAAATTAATCGCTTTGTTGTCTCTTTACCAATAGCCATTACTACCGGAGTAGCCAAATGTTTAAGTTCGAAAACTATGGTACATCGATAACCATCCGATTTATAGGCAAACCGAAACCATATAAACGGATTTGATGTGTCTTTACCGTAGCCGCTTGCTCGTGACTAGTCAATTCTTAGAATTGGTGAATTGATAACCAAATATGGAGATAGTTGCCTTTACCACAATCCATATACTGTGGGCTAGTCAATTCTTGGATTCCAAAAGGAATAGACCATGGTGAATTGATGACCATACAACACTCAAAGAATTAAGCATGGGTGGTTGCAGACCCTATGATTTTGAGCAAACCATTACAATTATTAATGATTTGACATGTCTTTACCAAAGATATACCTTTGGACTAGCTAACTCTTTGATATACACAAGGTATATCCGTGAGTTAAGAACCATCAAAAATACAACACACCCGCAAAAGAAAGTGTTTTTTTTTTTTTTTTTTTTTTTTTTTTTTTTACTAAGAAACTAACAGACAAACAAACCCTTGAGGCATATGCCTCCCCTGAGGCCTATGCCTCCCCTTAAACTTTGCAGTTAAGGGTTAAGCATCCCAATATTGACCATAAGAAAGTGTAACGCTTCAGCAGAAACAGATGGTCAATCTGCTGAAGTGATACACTTCAGCAGTAACCATCAAAGATAAAAATATCTTCGGTAATATTCTAGAAAGTTACTGTGCCAACCACTCGCATTAAATCCCATTGAATCTCGAATCCGTCTATAAAATGATCCCAATGCACACATAACATTTCAAAAAAGATCCCCAAATCATAACAAAACCCTAGTTTCACCAATGTCCCAAAATTAATCACAATCAACCATGAGTAGTTCCAACCCAATCATACTTTCTTCAGAGGACAACGAACCCTCCGTAAGGCTGAGAGAGGTGGAAGAAAAATTATTTGGCAAGTAGTCCAAGGGGCTCATCCTTAAGTTCTTATGTATCTCCTTATGAAGACTCTGATGAGGAAGCAACTTCAAAGAGAGTGAATAAGCCTCCCCTTGCTGTTGTGAAAGAGCCTTCCCATCCTGTTGATGATTCTCGATAACTCCGAAGGAGAGAACAATATACTCCCAACCTCCATCACCTCGCCTTCACGAAGGCCACGAGCCCGAATCCGCCACTCTAAGGATAGAGGGTGGTTCTTGGTCTTTCGCACTGTGTTTTGGTGCATCAACACATCGATAAGGGAAGGGCTAAAGGAGAGGAAGGATTGTATTTTGTTGAAATGAATAGATGAAGCACAAAGGACATATTATTTTCTCCATCATCATGTGTGGTCATCGTCATCATCAACGTTTGCCTCAATCCATCCCTCCATTTTGATCCTTAGCTTCTTCGTCAGATCGGTCATGCATATCTATCCATTAATATAGAAGGAATGGGTGGTTATGCAAGATTTGACAAACGATATCCAAAGATCTAGTGTGAAAGATGTGAGCGATCATGCATATCCAACATTATGTTAGATGTTGGAATAGATGATATGTACTAGATTAGGATAAGTAGAATAGCTCTTTTCTTGTAGTTGTATTGAAGTTGATTGTAAGCTGTAAGCTGTGATTTGAATGAATGAATGAACAATTTTAACTTCAATACTTGTCTTCAGTATTTTATCTTCAGTAGAAACCAATTGCTCACTCCATTACTTAGCTTTCAGAGGAAACAAGCTTTGAACTTACTAGACCATATACCAAAGGACCACACTTGAAGAGAATTAACTGAACAGGGCATGCTGCAAAACAAACTCAGAGAAACACAAGAACAGAAACAGAGACAAAACAGACTAAAACTAAGAACAAACAGGTGTTAGCAAACAACATATACACAAAGTTTACTATAAATCTTCCCGAGGCATATGCCTTCCTTGAGGCATATGCCTCCCTTAAACTTTGCGCTTATGGAAGAGAAAGAACCACCATTGTTCTTGGGTTTCAAAGAAATTTTGGTCTTTTATCCTTCCAAGAACAACTCGCCTGAATTTTTGATGAAGTGCCCCAACCTCCTTTAGTGCCCCAACATCCTTTCCCTTTATTCATAGAATCATTATATGCAGGCCAATAACCATGTTTAAAATATGGGCTAGTGGGTTGCACATGAGGTCTATCAGTTGATCTCCTCCAAGGAGAGTCAGTTCTAGCTTGTGGGACATAAGGTGGAATATTCTTAACATTGGTCCACACAGGTCTAGGTTTCTGCTGAGGAGCACAAGCACCTGATCTTTGTTCATGAAAATCACAATCCTTAATTAAATGAATTTTACTTCCACACACAAAACATGTCTTCCTTTTGGAAGATTGATTCAACAAAGAAGATGTTCTATTACAAGTAGAAGTGCTTAAAACAGAAGTATGAAAGGAATTGTTTTTAACAGACATTTTATTCAAAGATTTAAAAGACAAAGCTTCAGGGGAAACATGCTTGGAAGTGGACACTTCAGCAGCTATCCTAGAAGGCTTGTAAACAGTCTTGGGTGCAGGCTTGGGTGTAGGCTCGGGTGAGGGCTTGGGAGGGTCTGACTTCTCATTTGAATCACAGCTAGCAGAAGACCCTTGATCCGATGAATTGTCACCAGAGAAAGAGACAAAGTCATAAGATGAAGCATCCGAGTCCTGTAAGTCATTTGACTTTCTCGCCATACAAATGGTGTGATCCATCAAAGTCAACAATGATAGATAAGTCAAGGGCATGAATTCACCTCTAATAGGTCCAGGACGCATGTAGATCACCTTCCTTTCTATAGTGTTCTAAGCCCGCAGTGTAGATTTACGCCCATCATACTTAGCTTCGGACCTACATATTTTTGAAATCCTATACCTATCCTAGAGGTCTCAGATTGACTACTATATATTTCATTAGCTAAGTTGAAACCCGCTTTTGCCCTGTTGTGTCTAGCTATTTCCTCCGCAAGTTTCTCTTTAAGCTCTAGATTCTCAAGAATAGTGTCGCCTTTTTCTTTTCAAATGCTTAAAGTTAATATTAGCAATATCTAGATCAAATTGCAAAGACCTTAATCTTTTCTTCATAAGCTATCCGATTCTTTTGAAACCAAACCTTTTGTCTTTCTAATGTTTTTAACGAGAGTTTATAAGCTTCATTATCAACATAGCATGCATTGTACTTAGGTTTCATAGTATCATAAGCTTCTTTCACCATTGTATCTTTCACTACAACCAAATATACAGCCAGCACGAGAAAGACCCATGAAGGCAAACCGATCATGCCTATCCTCCGAAGTGCACCTTGCCAAGAATCCTAGCTTCTCAGACGCAGCCTCCTCAACACAGTGTTCATGTGCACCAGTTGACCCGCTCATCCATGGTTACTAGAGTCAAAGAGCTAGCTCTCTCGATTTTGCCGATAGGAAGTGTAGCTAGTACTCTTTTTACTCTTCCTGCCTTTGCACTCCTCGAGAGTGACCCATCCGATGACAAGAGAAGCACTTGACCTTTCTCCGCCAAACGAAATGGATCCTTTCCTTGAACCCAAACTTCCTTCCACCTTCTCTTCAAACCTCTTGATATCCATCAAAGCATGGCCACCGCCATTTCGACTTCATCTCCTCCATATCAAGTGCTGGTCCACCAGATCAAAGTCTTCATATACCGTATGTCACCGAGAATCATAATCTGCAATAAAGAATGAAGAACATCCTCCAATATACCGCCACTTTGGCTTGAGGATGTGAAGGAGTGGACGATAGGATGATGATGGCAAGTAAGATGGACTTGAAGTATGCATCATCATATTCGAGTGGGATGTCCCAACAAAGGTCGAATGACCGTAAGATGGTGCACGGTAGGAGATCCAACATCGTGTTCCGTAGATCCGAGTTTATTGTATAACTCATCAAAGGTGAGCATGTCCAGCCCACCTTTAGCCTTAAGGGCTATACTCACATGTAACCATGATGGAGGCAAAGATCTTAGGAACTTAGAGTTGCAATCATCATTGTCGCTTAGCATTCACCGATTCACCGACTCGTAATCTTGTGAAACCCGCATATCCCTTGTGGATACCTTCTTCCTCGTAGATGTTAAACTCTTGGAAGTGTTGTCTCAAAGATAGACTTCCTCATCCTCCTGGACTCTTCGCTCCCACCAAACCTAGCTTTCAGAGCCATCCAGATGTCCTTAACATCAACTATGTGGTGAAAATCACCTAAGTGATCTTCAGAATGGATTGAAGAAGGATGGTTCTAACCTTATGTTTCTTTGTACCGCTAGAATCTCTTCAAAGCAGCTTTGGGAGGAGCAATGGTGAACTTACCATCTAGATCCGGGATGGTCTTCTTTAGACTGCTGCCATTCTTCATAATCTCCCATGATTCCAATCAATATTGAGATCTAGTTATGCATCTTCATGGTCCATAAATCATATTCTTCTTTCTTTAGGTAAGGAAACTTACCATTATTGTTGGATAGACTCGGTTGCTACATAGAGGTGGTGTTGTGTTTGACGTTGTTGGTGGTGACTTCGATTCATCATCGGCCCGTGCATTGTAAATATGTTTTGGTTGTATGGGGTGAGGTAAATAAGGTTCTCAAGATCTTAGAGACTCTCCCGAGGCTCGATACCACTTGTTGAAAACTCTCAGACCTTGACAGATCTTAAGCACTCGTGGATCGTTAGTGTTGCCTATGTAATCATAAGCAAACTAAAAGACAGTCTCTAACACTTGTATTCTATAGCGGAAAGTAAACACAAGATGTTATTACTAAGAACACTTAGATCCTCTATGGATCTTTTTATTCACTGAAACTCTATGTTTCGGATAATTATCCTATTACAAACTATATGGTTCCTTTTATAGACAAGGAACCCTAATACTATTACAACTCAATCGTCTAAACATCTTTGCATGCATTAAGAGACTAAAAAGATAAACAAATGTAGAGTAGTCTAATAATACTGCCCATGCAACCTTGGGCCTTACAAGAATATGGAGAGTTTAGCATTTAATTCATCCGTGCATGCCGATCCTAGTCACTTTCACCCTTCAAAGAAGAATAACACGAGAACGCTTGTACTCTTCAAGAGAATCACCTCTTCAAGCAGACTCGCTTCTCCTTCAAAGCAAACCTTCTGCAGAATGTCGCCAGAATCCTACTTCACATAATTCCCAACAATTCCTATTCCCCAGAGAACGATATCAATTCCGTGGCTTACCCTAATACTACACTACAACGATTAGGTTCATCGCTTGGGTGTTGAAAAACTTGCTCGACGAAAAGGAAGTTCCTTTGACCCCGACGCGATGCGTAAGCGTATCAAGTTTTTGGCGCCACGGGAATAGAATAGCTAGTTAGTAGTCCACACCGCTTAGGTTTCTTTGCTTGATTCCTATCAAGTAAACTTTTTCTCATTTTTAGCTTTCTTTTAGTCTATCCCCTTCTTCGTGACCTTTGTACGTAAATCCCATCACTTTTCATCATGGAAGGTGATAACCAACCACCACTCATCAACCAACCACCAAACAAATTGATGAGTGTCTAAATACTCATCATTTTGTACCATTTAAACCGCAAAACATCCGAAAACACTGTAAATGCATCAAAATGATAAAAATATCACAAATAAGTGTTTTATGTGTTTTAAATGCAAAATATCAAAATCTGTGAAAACGATCAAGTTTGCATAATTGGCGCTTTAGTCCCCAAGTTTCAAAAGTTGTCAAAACAGTCCTCTGTAAATCAAAATAAAGAAAACTATCATTTCAAGTCCCTAGGGATTCATGAGTTGTCAAAATTGGTCCTTGAGATTTAAAATTGCAAAATTACAACTTAGGTCCCTAAACTTTGAAAATTGTCATAAATAATCCTTGGAAGTTTGAAAATGTCAAAATAGTCCTTGTACTATTGAAACTTTTCAATTTTGGTCCCTTAAAACAACTTTGGAAAATGGCGTAATTGGTCCTCAAAAATCGAATTTACAAAAGGTCCTTGTTTATCAAACCCTTTACACCCTTTGACCTTGACCTCTTTCATAACCACTGACCCCTCGCCATATAACCTTGGCCCTCCCTTTTTGACCCTTCCACAATAATAGAACCCCGTCAAATATGGTCAAACTCCACCTCCTTTCCCTCCAACTTGTCTCCTTCACCACTTGCCTACAACCTTATCACCTGCAACTCTTCAACCCTCACTCCATCATCATCACACCTACAATATTCCTTCCCTCCAAACACCCCAAGCCAAAGGCATTAAATGCCCCTTTCCCTGTTATCAGAACCACTGGCAAATAATTTTGGCGCCAAAATTGCATCAAACGGCCAATATCATCTCAAGAGATCCAATGGTCGTGATATGAAAGTGGAAATGCTCAGAGGACTAGTGGAAGACATTTTGGTGTATAAAAAGAAGAAAGGGAAGCAAGAGAGAGTAGTACTTAGTTTTTAAATTTCCTATATGTCGTTTTTGTTTAAATGATCTTAGTTTGTTTCTAAAGTTAAAATCCTTGCTTGTATTCTGTTTCCTTAATGTAATTTGAACTCATTTCAATTTCAGTTTCAAGTTTGTGGCATTAATTCTCAAGTTTGCAATTTTAAAGTCGAAATTCCAAATTAAGCTTTGTTAAGTTAAAATTGTTACAGTGGACTGATTAGGCTCATTTAAGCTTGTTATAGCTTATTGTGAGCTTAAATTCATTTCAATCTTAAAAATTTACTCAAATCTTAAAGACAATCAACAAAAGTCAACTGCAGTCAAATAAGAAGCTGAGCTTGCTTAGATGTTGGGTATGCTTTGGAATTGGGTTGGAATTGGTGTAATAGTGAGTGGTGATTGGGTTTAAGTAGCTTGTGCAAGCCATAGTGGCAAGAGAACTTGTAAGTGTCTTCAACATGCTCTTGAATTATCTCTACATAACTGTTTCATTGCATAGGTTGTTAAGCTCTTATTAGTTTGATATAATCTTCATTGTTGCACTAATAGGCTCTCATTTAGTTGATAGATCGAGATTAAACCCCATGTAGAGTAGCATTAAGATTTAGATAGAGTAGATCAGATTTAAGTGGTATGAAGTAGTGTTTGGTTCTAGCCGCTACATTGAGCTAGAGGGTCGAAATCGCTAAGATCCGATGCTTGAGTCTCACTTAGGTATATTATAACCAATTCACCATGAGTTTTCATCCTATTTGAGTAAAAGTCAAAATCCTTCTTAAACTGTCCTAATCGCATAATCATGGAATTTTGAAAATCAAAAGCTTGATTTATGTTTAGAAATCGTTAGAGTAGCTTAATATAGCTTTACTTTAGCTTAATTCATCTCAATCGGTTCACAAATTAAGCTCAAATCTCACAATAGTCAACTTTTCAAAATAGTCTCAAAAGTCAAAAGTGTAAATCTCGCCACCCAACTTGGGTGATTTTTCATAGCTTCATTATTGGTTCAATTCCAGTGAAACTTTGGGCTTAAAACTTCAACTGGTCTAGTTTACAAAAATGATTTTGTTGAATTTTAGTAATTTTGTAAAAGCTCTTAAATAGCTTGTCAACTTGGGCTAAAGTGCACAGACACCGACTCGATTTAATCGAGTGCACACAGTTCTTGCAGAGCTTGTCAAAAGCTCAATTGAGCTTATCTCAGGCTCAGATTTGGTCCATAGGTAGCTAGCCAGGTCTAGTTTAGGTTCCAACATCTGGTTTCAACTTCCAGCTTATTGGGTAGCTTATTTTCAAGCTACAAAGTAGTAGCCAAAACTGTTTTTTGGCACTAAAGTTTAAATCACCAAATCTTTGTAGATTGCATTTCAGTAGTGTAGATTAGTTTAATTTAGTTCATTTCTAGTACTCTTAGCATATTATAGGTTCTGTGATAGTTTGGTGCTCATTTGTGGCCTTTTGCTTAATTCAAGTGCTTATTTATAAGCAGTTTGCACTGCAGTTTCATAATCCTACACATAAGCTACTGTTTTTATATTTTTCTTAGATTTAGAATATTAATTTAGACTTTTCCTGAATTTTTCATATTTTTCTAGCATCGCTTGCTATTTTTCTTCATTTAAAACAGCTTTTAGGCATTTTAATTAGCTTTTAATACAATTAAATCAGAAAAACTTCAAAAAAATAAGTTTTCATTTTTCCTAGGTTAAGAAAAATATAAAAAGTAAAAAAATAATTTTTCCAGATTTTTCTTAGTTAAATTTGTAATTTTTAGCCATTTAATTAGTTTTAAATAGTTTTTAATTCATAGAAAATAGAAAAATAATCAGAAAAATACAAAATTAATTTTGAAAATTCTCTTTAGATATTTTAGATTTTTCTAATTCATAATTTCATTTTTCTAGCTTTATTTCATATTTTCTTACATTTTAGGGTATTATTAAATAGGTAAAAATAGTTTTTAATTAAGAATAATTAAATAAATAGTCATAAAAATAATTTTCTTTTTCTCAAAATTTTCTCTTATCATTAGGTTTGTAAAATGTCATTTTATATTTTTAGGATTAATATTGTTTCGGTTTCACATTTTCTTTTGTACGTTATGTAGTTTTAATTTAAATTTATAAAAGAAAAATAAAAAACATCGATTTTAAAAATAGTGATAGCGTTTATTTAATATAATTTATCTTTTAATTTTCTTTAATTTGCATTTAAGCCCTCGTTATTTATACACTTTCTCTTTAGGTATAATTATTCTTAATCATAACCCTTTTCCGTTCAAACTCTCCCGATCACTATTCGTTTGATTATTCATCGCACACTCGCTGGGACTTAACGACTGGGAAACACTAAACTCCTCTATATCTTAATTGCATTTGGTTCCGCATCGCTTGAAGTTTGTTACGGTTGACCATTCACAAGTGGTCACCAGTGATAAAACTTGACGGTTTGGGAGCGAATCAAATTTTGGCGCCGGGGAGTCAGCTAATTATCTTACGCTTAGCGATTAGTGATTTGAATATTCACTCCTTGTTCATACCATCTATCTATATCTATATATATTTTTCTTATAAAAATCCAAAAACCCAAAACATCCAAAACGTATAAAACACAAAAAAAATTCTTTTGTTTCTATATATATATCAAAGATAAAAATACAAAAGATTTGTCATTTTCTTTGTTTAATAATAACAACATAAAAAATTACCACCGCAAACCAAGGCAAGGTACTACCTAACTGGGTACGACCATAATAAGTTCCCGAACCAAAGATTAAAACTTGCCTTTGTGTCCGTGTGAAAGGGTGTACCTTTTTCAAAGAAGCCATTCATCTTGTGATTATTGGTTTAAGTTCACCGTTGTTTTGCCTCGATATTGTTTTAATTGGATTTGTTGTTATATCTACTTTTCAAAACCGTAAAACTCAAAAAGATTCTTCTTACCCCATTTTCATAATTCTTTTCATAATTCCTTCCTTAACTCGAGATTCCTTAGAGTTAACTCTAGTGTATGCGCACCGCTCTTCCGATCCAGTAAGCCCATTTCGTGAGCTTGTCAAGATTCCAAGAAGGCGTGTCCAGACTTTCTGCCCCATCGATCGGATCCGAGATCCGGATCGCTCACACTACTCCGCTATCATGGCGGAAGAACGTCCTATGTGAAGCTTCTCCAGCACCCATCGACGGGTATGGAGATGTTATTGTTATCCCACCATTGTGGTGAAAATTTTGAACTCAAAACCGGTTACTCGAATCTTGTAACCTCAAGTCAATTCTATGGTTTTGAGCGGATGATCCTCATGCTCATATTCGATGGTTTAACAAGATTGCATCTACCATCAAATACAAGAATGTCCCTACAGATGTTGTCAAGCTTCTTCCGCTTCCATTTTCCTCGAGGGCAAGCCCGGATTGGCTTGAAAACAACCCCTAAATCAATCGAAACATGGGAAGACCGGTAAAGAAATTTGTGAACGAGTTTTATCCACCTTCTAAAACCACGAGTCTTAAAATGAAATCATCAAGTTCACACAAAGTTTGATGAACCCTTCAAGGAATCGTGGGATCGTTTTAAGGAATTACTCCGCAAATGTCCTCACCACGGTTTCTCCGAGTTGATGCAACTCGACACTTTCTATAATGGAGTGAGTCAACTGATCAAGATTCTCTCAATTCCTCCACCGGAGGAAATTTCTTAAGCAAACCGTAAAAGAAGCTTTGACGATAATTGAAAACAAGTCTAAAGTCCGTGACCGCACGAAGCAAACCGGTTGTTTCCCAAGTCGTTGTTGGTCCTTCTATTTCATCGCTCGTGAGTCAATCTAGCACCGATGCTAAGATTGACAAACTCACGAAGCAATTCAAGCTTTGGTTCTCTCCAACCAAAAGAAAGTTTTTTTCCACAAACTTCACCTCTCGCTGAAGTTAAGAAAGTGGAAGTCTGTGTTACTTGCGGTGGCCCCATGCCTACTACAACTCAGATGGCCACCGATGGTAACCCTTTGAAGCAAACGCTGTGGGCGGATTTCTAATCCAGAGGCAACCAATACCGTGCTCCTATAGACCCGAACCACCGCCCTAACCACTACCATGGACCACCCGGTTTCAACCAAAACCAAAACCGTAATCAAAATCGTAATAGAACGAACCAAGGTTTTCAAAACCAAGGAAATTTTAGTCAAAACAACGGTTTTCAAAATCAAAGTCAAAACTTCCAACACCAAGGAAATTTTAATAGAAACCAAGGTCAAGGAAATTTCAACCCATGGTATTTTCATGGCAATAATCAAGGAAATTTCAAAATCAAGGCCCTAATCCAAACAATAGGGCTTAATTTTCCTACACAAGATCAAGCCATTGTTCCAACTGGACCATCATCGATGAGTTGTTGAAGCAATTCATGAAATCCCAAGAGGAAATGAACAGGTTGTTGGTTAGCCGATTTCGACATTAAGAAGTCTTTAAATGATCGACCCTCGCTCGTGTACTTTACCTAGCAACACGATCGCTAATCCGAGGGGCGATGCAAAGGCGATCACAACCAAGTGGTGCTCAGATGATGGACCCGCTATACCTACTACCTCTTCTTTTCTCTCCCGAAGGTAGTGGAAAGTGAACACGAGGCAACAAAGGACAAGGAACTTCCTACTAATAACGGAGGTACCAACAATGTCCATCCTCAAGTTGTCCCAAACCCAAACCAAACCTCGAGTTGTTTTTGAACCTCCAGTTGAAAACCCCAATCCAAAACTTCTATTCCTTACCCTCACGCTTAAATGAGCAAAACTCCATGAAAAGCCACCATCAAATGGAAAAAATTTCAAATTTTCCAAGAACTACATTTTGACATAAGCTTTATGGATGCTATCATGCCGATGCCCAAGTTTGCATCAACTCTCAAACACATGTTAAGCAATAAGGAAAAGTGTTTGAAATGGCTAAAACTCCTTTGAACGAGAACCGCCAGATTACTGTAAAGAAGCTTCCCGAGAAGTTAGGAGATCCCGGAAAATTTCTTCTTCCTTGTGTTTTCTAGGATGATTGAATGCTTTGCCCTTGCCGATCTTGGTGCAAGCATCAATATGATGCCTTATTCAAGATGGAAGAAACTTTCTCTCCGTAACTTATTCCCACCGCATGACTCTTGAGCTTGCGAGATCGTTTCTATATCGCGTCCTCTTGGCATCGCCGAGGATGTATTCGTGAAAGTAGGAAAGTTCCATTTTCCAAATGACTTTGTGGTTGTTGATTTCGATACGATCCTCGGGTTCCCTCATTGTTGGACGAGGATTCCCGAGAATGGGTCGTGTTCTCATTGATGTATTTGAGCAAGAAATCACGTTACGTGTGGGTAATGAAGTCGTCACCTTTAACCTTGATCAAACTTCGAGGTACTCCTCAAATTATGATGTCAATCGGTTAATCGAATCGATTTAATTGATATTGCTTTCGAGGAGTACTCTCAAGAGTTTCTTGGTTATTTTCATAATTCGTGAGTGGGATCCCACCACATCTTCTCAACCAATCATTGCCGACTTTTCCCCTCTCTCACCCGCTTGAGGGAGGTGACTTCTTCCGGAAGAGATCGATGAGTTTCTTGTTATTGATGAATCAATTCCGCCAGAATTGATGGTGTTTATGATTCGGAGGAGATATCCTTTATCTCGAGCAATTGTTAAATGAAGATCCATTACCTTCACTCCTCCGAAAGAGATCACGATTGAGGAAATTAAATCAAGACAAACATCTATCAAGAATTTCCGAGGTTGAACTTAGGACCTACCTCCTCATCTCGATTATGCATTCTTGGAGGTGATGATAAATTACCCGTCATAATTGCTAAAGACTTAACCGAGGAGGAAAAGATCGCTCTCATAAAGGTCTTGAAGTCACACAAGCAAGCAATTGCTTGGAAACTCTCCGACATTAAGGGTATCAACCCCGAGTTTTGTACTCACAAAATCTTGATGGAGGATGACTTCAAACCAGCAGATCAACATCGAGAAGGGTGAATCCTAAGATTCATGAGGTTATCAAACAAGAGGTTCTCAAACTTCTTGATGCCGTTTAATTTACCCGATCTCCGATAGTCCTTTGGTTAGCCCAATTCATTGTGTTCCAAAAAGGGTGGCATAACTGTTGTCACAATGAAGAAAACGAGTTAATTCCAACTCGATTGGTTATGGGATGGCGTGTGTGTATTGACTATCGCAGTTAAACGAAGCCACCAGAAAGACCATTTTCCTCTACCCTTCATGGATCGATGCTTGAGAGACTAGCGGAAACGAGTACTATTGTTTCCTTGATGGTTTCTTGGGGTATTTTCAGATCCCCATTGATCCATCGGATCAAGAAAAGACCACATTCACCGCCCATACGGAACTTTTGCCTACCGACGATGCCTTTTGGCCTATGTAATGCTCCCGCACGCTCCAACGATGTATGATGGCAATTTTCCACGACATGATCGGGAAACAATGGAGGTGTTTATGGATGACTTCTCGGTCATTGGGGACTCATTTCAAACATGTCTCCCATTTAGATAAAATGCTAAAACGGTGTGAAGACACCAATCTTTGTCTAAATTGGGAGAAGAGCCACTTTATGGTCAAAGAAGGCATAGTCCTTGGCCATAAGATTTCCAAAAACGGATTGAGGTTGATAGAGCAAAAGTCGATGTTATTGCTAAATTGCCTCATCCTACTACCGCCAAAGGTATTAGGAGTTTTCTAGGTCATGCCCGGTTTTATCGCAGATTCATACAAGATTTTTCTAAAATCGCTTACCCTATGACCCATCTTCTTGAAAAAGATGCTCCTTTTATCTTCTCACCGAGTGCATCAAGCTTTTGAAACATTAAAGAAAAAGCTACGGAAGCACCTAATCTAGTTGCCCGATCGATTTACCTTTGAACTCATGTGCGATGCAAGTGATTTTGCTATCGGTGCGGTCTTGGGGCAACGAAAACCAAGCATTTTCACCTATCCACTACGCGAGTAAGACTATGATCAAGCTCAAACCCATTACACCACTACGTAAAAGAATTATTAGTCGTGGTGTATGCGTTTGAGAAATTTCGCCATACCTTATCTTGACCAAATGCGTGGTGTATATGGATCACTCGGCTCTCAAATATCTCTTTGCAAAACAAGATGCAAAGCCGAGATTGCTCCGTTGGGTTCTCCTCCTACAAGAATTTGATATCATTATACGTGATAAAAAGGAGCCGAGAACCCGGTCGTTGATCATCTGTCCGCCTAGAAAACCTCACCAGATGTGTTCGAGAAAAGGAAATTAACGAACATTTCCTCTCGAAACACTCAATGTGGTTTCTTTTCGTGGAGACTCTTCTACCTCATGGTTTGTCGACTTTGCAAATTACCATGCGGGTAACTTTGTGGTGAAAGGATGTCGTCCCAACGTAAAAACAAATTCTTTAAAGATGTAAACATTACTCGGGACGACCCTACTTATTCAAAATTTGCGCGGATCAAGTCATCGCGATGTGTGTATGGTCGAAGCCAATGATATTCTCAAGGCTTGCCATTCGACCTCACTGGGGACATCATAGCCCCAATTACACCGCCAAGAAGGTGTTTAATTCGGATTTTATTGGCCCACGATTTACAAGGATGCCTATGAATTTGTCAAAACTCGCGACGCTTGTCAACGTCACGGAATATCTCATAAAGAAATGAAATGCCGCAAAACGCCATTCAAGTGTGTGAGATTTTGACATCCGGGCATTGACTTTATGGGGCCATTTCCATCATCTCGAGGAAACAAATACATACTCGTGGCCGTTGACTACTTGTCAAAATGGGTTGAAGCGAAAGCTTTACCTACCAACGATGCCCGAGTTGTTGTGAAATTCTTAAAATCTCTTTTGCTAGGTTTGAAACTCCACGAGCTATAATCGGTGATCGTGGTAGTGCGCATTTTGCAATGACCGGTTTGATAGAGTCATGCAAAAGTATGGTGTAACTCACCGCCTCTCATCGCGCACCACCCCAAACAAGTGGGCAAGTGGAAGTTTCCAACCGAGGATTAAAAGAATTCGGAAAGGACAGAGGCGAAAACCGTGCCTCTTGGTCGGATAAGCTAGATGACGACTGGCCTTCCGTGACAATTTTATAAAACACCCATCGGTGTACTCCATACAAGCTTGTGTACGGAAAGGCGTGTCATCTGCCGATTGAGCTTGAGCACAAGGCATACCGGGCCTTGAAACATGCCAACTTCGATATTCAGATACCGGTGATCACCGGAAAGTTCAAATGAATGAATTAAATGAACTCCGTGATCAAGCATACGAGAACTCTTTGATCTATAAAGAAAAGACAAAGAAGATTCATGACTCAAATCCCGCTGGTCTGGACCATTCACCATCACTAAATTATTTCCTTATGGAACCATTGAGTTATCCCAACCCGATGGTCCAAACTTCAAAGTGAATGGTCATCGATTGAAGCATTATTTTGGAGAGGACATTCCTCCCGTGGTTGTCCGGATCTACAAACTTTCCCATGAACCAATGAATGCGGGGATCGAGTCAAGCTAGCGACTCGGGAATCAAAATAAGAGCATGCCATATGGGTTTTCACCCATATTTCGACTTATTTCTACTTTCTACCACCCTAGTGCGGGGAGTTGCCCCACTGTTGTATATAAAGTTTGAAAAAAAAAAAAAAAAAAAAATCTTTCAAATAATGGCCGTAGTATTTCCCTTTTCGTTCTATGTTTCGCATAACCGCGGTACTTTGAATATTGAGGGCAATATTCATTTCTAGTGTGGGGGAATTCTCACTTAATTTTATCATGTAATTATACCGCCTAATTCCCCCATTTTGGCCAAAATATTTTTTGGAGTAAGTGTTTTACACTTACTCGACTTTATGGTTATCATCCACCATGTCTAATAAACAAAGGATCGCTAATCCAGAGCAAACGGCTCTTGGTAAAGATATCTCAAATCCGTTGACGACTTGCAATTTGCTCCAAAATTGTATGGTGTTCATTTCACCATATCTTTAATTAGTGAAGAGTTGTCTAGCCCGCAAGTTTATGGCTTGTGGTAAAGGCAATGGAAAACCATAATTGGTAATCGACTCACCAAAGATATTTTATCTAAGAGTTGGCTAGTCCGTAGCAAACGGCTCGTAAAGACAAATCAAATCCGTTGAAAGTCGGTGATTTGCTCAAAATCATTTGGTTATCATTGTACCAAGGTTCTTACTTGAACTGAAACAATTGGCTACTCCGAGTAATGGCTTTTGGTAAAGAGATGAAATCCATTAATTTTTCTCAAAACATTGCTAGGGACTAGCAATATCTTAGTGTGGGGATTGATGAGTGTCTAAATACTCATCATTTTGTACCATTTAAACTGCAAAACATCCTAAAACACTCGTAAATGCATCAAAATGATAAAATATCACAAATAAGTGTTTTATGTGTTTTAAATGCAAAATATCAAAATCGGTGAAAACGATCAAGTTTGCATAATTGGCGCTTTAGTCCCCAGTTTCAAAAGTTGTCAAAACAGGTCCCTCGTAAATCAAAATAAATAAAATATCATTTCAAGTCCCTAGGATTCATGAGTTGTCAAAATTGGTCCTTGAGATTTAAAATTTCAAAATTACAACTTAGGTCCCTAAACTTTGAAAATTGTCATAAATAATCCTTGAAGTTTGAAAATGTCAAAATAGTCCTTGTACTATTGAAACTTGTCAATTTTGGTCCCTTGAAACAACTTTAGAAAATGGCGTAATTGGTCCCTCAAAAAATTAGAAATTGCAAAAAGGTCCTTGTTTATCAAACCCTTTACACCCCTTGGACCTTGACCTCTTTCATAACCACTTGACCCCCTGCCATATAACCTTGGCCCCCTCATTTTGACCCCTTCCACAATAATAGAACCCCGGTCAAATATGGTCAAACTCCACCTTCTTTCCCTCCAACTTGTCTCCTTCACCACTTGCCTACAACCTTATCACCTGCAACTCTTCAACCCTCACTCCATCATCATTACACCTACAATATTCCTTCCCTCCAAACACCCCAAGCCAAAGGCGTTAAATGCCCTTTCACATTATCGTAACCACCGCAAATAATTTTGGCGCCAAAATTGCATCAAATGGCCAATATCATCTCAAGAGATCCAATGGCTGTGATAGCAAGTGGGAAATGCTCAGAGGACTAGTGGAAGACATTTTGGTGTATAAAAAGAAGAAAGGGAAGCAAGAGAGAGTAGTACTTAGTTTTTAAATTTCCTATATGTCGTTTTTGTTTAAATGATCTTAGTTTGTTTCTAAAGTTCAAATCCTTGCTTGTATTATGTTTCCTTAATGTAATTTGAACTCATTTCAATTTCAGTTTCAAGTTTGTGGCATTAATTCTCAAGTTTGCAATTTTAAAGTCGAAATTCCAAATTAAGCTTTGTTAAGTTAAAATTGTTACAGTGGACTGATTAGGCTCATTTAAGCTTGTTATAGCTTATTGTGAGCTTAAATTCGTTTCAATCTTAAAAATTTACTCAAATCTTAAAGACAGTCAACAAAAGTCAACTGCTGTCAAATAAGAAGCTGAGCTTGCTTAGATGTTGGGTATGCTTTGGAATTGGGTTGGAATTGGTGTAATAGTGAGTGGTGATTGGGTTTAAGTAGCTTGTGCAAGCCATAGTGGCAAGAGAACTTGTAAGTGTCTTCAACATGCTCTTGAATTATCTCTACATAACTATTTCATTGCATAGGTTGTTAAGCTCTTATTAGTTTAATATAATCTTCATTGTTGCACTAATAGGCTCTCATTTAGTTGATAGATCAGAGATTAAACCTGCCATAGAGTAGCATTAAGATTTAGATAGAGTAGATGGTATTTAAGTGGTATGAAGTAGTGTTTGGTTCTAGCTGCTACATTGAGCTAGAGGGTCAGAAATCAGTTAAGATCTGATGCTTGAGTCTCACTTAGGTATATTATAACCAATTCAGTCATGAGTTTTCATCCTATTTGAGTAAAAGTTAAAATCCTTCTTAAACTGTCCTAACTGCATAACTGTTGGAATTTTTGAAAATCAAAAGCTTGATTTATGTTTAGAAATCAGTAGAGTAGCTTAATATAGCTTTACTTTAGCTTAATTCATCTCAATCAGTTCACAAATTAAGCTCAAATCTCACAATAGTCAACTTTTCAAAATAGTCTCAAAAGTCAAAAGTGTAAATCTCAGTTTTCACCCAACTTGGGTGATTTTCATAGCTTCATTATTGGTTCAATTCGGTGAAACTTTGGGCTTAAAAACTTCAATCGTCTAGTTTACAAAAATGATTTTTGTTGAATTTTAGTAATTTTGTAAAAGCTCTTAAATAGCTTGTCAACTTGGGCTAAAGTGCCATGTGCACTGACTCAGTTTTAACTGAGTCTGCACAGGTTCTTGCAGAGCTTGTCAAAAGCTCAATTGAGCTTATCTCAGGCTCAGATTTGGTCCATAGGTAGCTAGCCAGGTCTAGTTTAGGTTCCAACATCTGGTTTCAACTTCCAGCTTATTGGGTAGCTTATTTTCAAGCTACAAAGTAGTAGCCAAAACTGTTTTTTTGCACTAAAGTTTAAATCACCAAATCTTTGTAGATTGCATTTCAGTAGTGTAGATTAGTTGAATTTAGTTCATTTCTAGTACTTTTAGCGTATTATAGGTTCTGTGATAGTTTGGTGCTCATTTGTGGCCTTTTGCTTAATTCAAGTGCTTATTTATAAACAGTTTGCACTGCAGTTTCATAATCCTACACATAAGCTACTGTTTTTATATTTTTCTTAGATTCAGAATATTAATTTAGACTTTTCCTGAATTTTTCATATTTTTCTAGCACTGTTTGCTATTTTTCTTCATTTAAAACAGCTTTTAGGCATTTTTAATTAGCTTTAATACAATTAAATCGAGAAACTTCAAAAAAATAAGTTTTCATTTTTCCTAGGTTAAGAAAAATATAAAAGTAAAAAATAATTTTTCCGATTTTCTTAGTTAAATTTGTAATTTTAGCCATTTAATTAGTTTTAAATAGTTTTTAATTCATAGAAAATAGAAAATAATCGAAAAATACAAAATTAGTTTTGAAAATTCTCTTTAGATATTTTAGATTTTTCTAATTCATAATTTCATTTTTCTAGATTTATTTCATATTTTCTTACATTTTAGGGTATTATTAAATAGGTAAAATAGTTTTTAATTAAGAATAATTAAATAAATAGTCATAAAAATAATTTTCTTTTCTCAAAATTTTCTCTTATCATTAGGTTTGTAAAATGTCATTTTTATATTTTAGGATTAATATTGTTTCGTTTCACATTTTCTTTTGTACGTTCGTAGTTTTTAATTTAAATTTATAAAAGAAAAATCAAAAACATCATATTTTAAAAATAGTGATAGCGTTTATTTAATATAATTTATCTTTTTAATTTTCTTTAATTTGTATTTAAGCCCCTGTAATTTATACACTTTCTCTTTAGGTATAATTATTCTTAATCATAACCCTTTTCTGCTCAAACTCTACCGATCACTATTCGTTTGATTATTCATCGCATGTACTCGTTGGGACTTAACGACTGGGAAACACTAAACTCCTCTAGATCTTAATTGCATTTGGTTCCGCATCGCTTGAAGTTTGTTACGGTTGACCATTCATGTGGTCACCGTGTGATAAAACTTAGCGGTTTGGGAGCGAATCACAAGTACCCACCGCTGACCCACCTCTACCAACCAACTTCGAGCCCGTATTATTAGCGAAATTGGAGAGCTTAGGAAATTAAATAAGATAATTGAAAATACGCCGAGGAAGCCTTTAAGGAATCGATCGCCACTTTGGATAGTGATTCGACCACAGTGATTCGGATGATGATCTAGAAGAGGAGATTATAAGGTATTAGAAATTATGGAGGGTAGTAAGGAGGAGGAAGAACTTAGGGAGTATTTTGATTCATACCCTAAAGGAAGGAAACCGCTTATCACTATAACGTGGTTAACTTCCCAAGACCACCTTTCGAGCCTCGCATAAGGAAGGAAACCCTAAAACATCAAAATACCGTGCATGATTGGATACTTATATAGGGATCACACCTACATTGACCGTTGGGAATTATGTGAAGTAGGATTATCACGACATTATCGCCAAGGTTTCGCTAAAGGAGAAGCGGAATCATCAAGAGGTGATTCTTCAAGAGTACAAACGCTATTGTGTTACCGAAGGGTGAAAGGCGACTAGGATCGCATGCGCAGATGAATTAAATGCTAAACTCTCCATATTCTTGTAAGGCCCAAGGTTGCATGGGCAGTATTATTAGACTACTCTATATTTGTTTATCTTTTTAGTCTTTTAATGCATGCAAAGATGTTTAGACGATTGAGTTGTAATAGTATTAGGGTTCCTTGTCTATAAAAGGAACCATATAGTTTGTAATAGGATAATTATCCGAAACATAGAGTTTCAATGAATAAAAGATCCATAGAGGATCTAAGTGTTCTTAGTAATAACATCTTGTGTTTACTTTCCGCTATAGAATACAAGTGTTAGAGATCGCCTTTAGTTTGCTTATGATTACATAGGCAACACTAACGATCCACGAGTGCTTAAGATCCGCAAGGTCCGAGAGTTTTCAACATTGACTATAAGGCACCCATGAATTTAATGTCTAGGCTCTATTACAATTGGATCATGAGCAAAAGCTAGAACCCATGAGGACCCTTTCGCCTAGGAAAACAAGTAACTATGTGGGGAGGGTTAAGGGATTGCATGTCTTCATAGGTAACTTCACATATAGGTGTGATTTCATGATTTTGGAAAATGTTAAGGGCATCATTGATGGGTTTTAGGAGATGTGATACTTGGAAACCATTTATAGAAGAGTCTAAGATGGTTTATGATCGAGAGAAGGGAATAGTCGAGTTCTCAAATGAAGCCGAGTGTTAAATATATAATGCCCCACAAAAATAAGAAGTTTGAAGGCATGGATAATTTAGATGTAGATAACATTCCGGCATTCAAGTAGATGGAAGAACAAAGTCTACTACATCGCTTGTCTTGAACTAGGCCCTTAATATATTCGTGATGAGAGAAGAGTTAAGGAGATCGAATGGGCCTCTAAGATTAGGGCAACGTAGGACACGACTACGAGTCTAGCTACAAGACTCTTAAATAAAGAAAAGCGCTTCGGGAGGCAACCCATGTTTAATTGTTTGCTTGTTTGTGTCATATATCTTTTATTGATTGTTTAATCTCATGTTTAAATTTGTAAAATGCTTTATTTTGTTTTAATCTCGCCTTAATTGCATATAAAGGTATTTTACATAAAGGATAAGTGTAGGGAGGATTACACACGCTTTCATAAGAAACGTAAACATGAGAATAACAATTAATTAAAAGATATATTTGCGTGTTTGTTCGAGTCAAATGCTTGTATCGAGTCATAATGGATGTTTTGCGTAAATTTTTCCGATTCTAAAGATGTAAATTTTCCGAATTTTTTTCGTAAAATCGCAGACCGCTTTTTGTCGGGATAACTCGACGGCGTCAGATTGCAACCGACGGCGTGTGAAGGAGTAAAACATCGATTACTTTTTCTCGTTTTCTCGAGCTACTTAAAATTTTTGGAATTTTCCGGTCTTAATTTTCTTAGAAATTCAGTAAACATCCATTCCACAAGCCTTATATCCTAGTTTAGTAGAGTCTTATATATATTATTACCGCCGATTTTACGCGAAGGTTTCGTTTGTTTTAAATCAAGTGTGTGTTTTGTTTATCAAGAAGATACATAAAGTTGGAAGGAGCTTTTCACGCATACATTCTTCTTGGAAATGATTTAACCACTACTTCACACACGGATCCTACCGAGCTAATCGGGGAGTATTAGTTTCTTCGTTTTTGATTACCTTCTTTTATCATAACTTTGATACTTCGAGGGAACATTGGGACAATGTTCGGTTTAAGTGTAGGGAGGAAAAATAAAACGGAACTTTGAAACTATGCTTATCCTTGATTATTTGCTTTGTCCAATTGCATTTGCGTAATAAACCATGAGAAAATGTCGGTTAGGGTAATTTTGGCACCAAATTTAAAATTTTTCATGACATATAGGGTGGGCCATTAGTCTTAACAAAAGCGCCTCACGGATAGGAAGTTATATGACTAGCACAAACCCTTTACCACTTAAATTCCACCAAAATGTGAGGATCGCCTTTAGATTAGTAGGAATTAAAGCATTCATCTTTAATGCTTAGAGTGTGAACCGTAGTATATTAGGTTCTAGAACTTGTTTTGTGATGCATCCCGAGATCGCTAGTAAGACTACACTTGTGTAGTTAGGAATAACTAAATGATAAGAGGCATTAGGATAACCCTTGTTTGATACCCGTAATATAATTACTTCTTCCACATCGGTTAAGTAATTCCCCACACCCTTTGCGTTATACTCATCTTTAGTACACGATACCCTAGTTAACCCCTCGAGCCTATCCTTTCGCGGTTCTCGTGATGTTTCGCTTTTCCGGAATATCAATGAAGAGCATTGTTTACACCCCACCCCCAAATTTACACCCAAATCGCCTAAGTCTACCTTGTATGCACTCACTTTTAGTGCATTATTGTTATCACCCAAAACCCTTAGTTCAATTATCTAGTTGCTTGCATGAGTTGCTAAGTTGAGTCATATATTTTGTACACAGTTTTGGGACGATTGGGACTCATGGGAAAAGTTAAAGTCTTAAATGACTAAAAGGGAACGCCAATTCCCTTATTAGCGTAATAATGTACCCCAAGTGTTTTGATCTTTTCAATTCGGGTCAAATTAGTGTTAGAGTAATAAAACTCAAGTGTAGGGATGTGCCTATAAATCCTATCATTTTGATATTACCGTAGAGGATGGTAGAGTAAAGTGTATGAAAAAAACAAAAAAACAAAAAAAAAAAAACAAAAATCGAAAAAAAATATAGAAAAAGAGAAA
The DNA here is from genome assembly GCA_022545495.1 of Chrysanthemum lavandulifolium. Lineage (NCBI taxonomy): Eukaryota > Viridiplantae > Streptophyta > Magnoliopsida > Asterales > Asteraceae > Chrysanthemum > Chrysanthemum lavandulifolium. The sequence continues at coordinate 188,817,097 of CM040244.1, read as the reverse complement.
AAGAAAAAAATAGAGTGATCGAAAAAAAAAACATACCGGCTACCATCCTACATCTATCTTTAAATTTATGTTTGTTTATTTCAGTTATATAGAGTTTAGAGTGTCGAGTCTTGGCTTAGCAACGCCATTCTTCGTATGCATGTAACATTGAGATTTTTGACTTGCCACCACTAAATAGCCTATCCCACCAAACCCTTTGTTTCTCTACCGTAAGCCTAACGTTACAACCCTTTAAAGACCTCTTTGATAGTCTTTCCTAGGTGCTTACGCCAAAGCGATGGAGGTTTGATCTATTCTCAAGCCTATGGTAATCTATGTACTAGGACCGGTTAATGAGTGTTTATCTTCCATTTCCACTTTGTTATATTTCATATACACCCGAGAGATGTGAGTATCCAAACACCCCATGTGAGGTGCTAGTATGTAATTTTCGTGCTTGTTATGACTTTTGCGGGGCTTATATGTGTTGTGGACTGTTTTAAACCAATGCTTCATGACCCCTAACTTATAAATTAATTGGCTAAAGCACATTTGCTTGAGGACAAGCAAATACCAAGTGTAGGGATATTTGATAAGGTTTTAAAATGTACCTTTTGAGGGTCGTTTAAGCCCTTATTTGATCACTTTTGTATCCGTTATTGCTTAATGTCGCTCCTTTTCACTTTTTAGGTCTCTTGAAGGCAAACTAGTAATGGCACTTATTTGGACGAAAAGGCGCGATATATGAAGAAAATAGCAAAAGTCAAGAATCGAGACACTCAAGCTACTAAATTACAAGGGACGGCGTCATCGCTGTCTGCGACGCCGTCGGAGGAATTTGTGACTACTCGTAAGAGAAATTGCTAGTTTTGAAGGACGGCGTCGGGCTTTAAAAGAGAGTGCCGTCGCAACTCGGACGGCCTAGATTCAATCCAGACGGCGCGGAAGCTAAAGAGGACGGCGTCACAAGCATAAGGTGACGCCGTCGCAAGATTAACTGCCAAGACGAAACCCTAATGATTTGGGACACACGGCGTCACAAATCATAAGGTGACGCCGTCGCACATGTAATCTTATATATAGAATCCGAATTTTTCAATTTTAGAGTAGTCTTTTGGGTAAACTTTTGGAGTAAAACCTAAACCGAACCAAGGTCGTATTTTAGGGTTCTAAACCCTATCTTACACCAAGATAAGTTGTTTACTTCATTAATTTAATTATGTCTTCAATTATTTGTGTGTATGCTTGCATGTTCTCCATGTCCCATTAATTTACTTGTGTGTTTGCTTAGGGAATATGAAACTTAATTATTGAATATTGATTGGTTGTTTCTTATCTTAGTTGATTAATGATTTAGTAATGCGATAGGTCATTCGTTGTGTACTTAATGCTTGATTAATCTTTGTGAACCTTAGGTTATAGCACTTTGAGTTGTTGTAAGCTAAACTATCCAAAGAGGCCTTAGAGTTAGAGTTTATCATCCCTTGTGGTTTTGTAGACGAGACCCTTTGGTAACTTCAAAGAGTTAGGGAGAAACGACACCCTACAACTTTAGACACACAACACAATTAGGAATAAGGACGTGACAATTCAACCACCAATAGGAGATAATTAAGGAGTAGTAAAACCTAAGTAAACACATCTTTAAACTATCATACGAGCACACAATAATTAGACATAGACTACCACCACCTTAGTTTAGATAATTAGATAATAGTAGAGTAATCGGTGAAATACCAACCCCCAAATCCAAACCCCGAGATTCGTACTTTTCCTTTTCTAAAAACGAAAAGATAAAAAAATAATCTTCCTCAACCCCAACCTTAGCGTAGTAACTTCTCACTAGCATTCCTATTCCCCAGAGAACGATATCAATTCCGTGGCTTACCCTAATACTACACTACAACGATTAGGTTCACCGCCTAGGTGTTGAAAAACTTGCTCGACAAAAGGAAGTTCCTTTGACCCCGAGCGGCTGCGTAAGCGTATCACATCACCATGTGAGTTTCATGACATCTTTACTTACTTGAATAAAGCTTACTGTAACTTCTTCTTGGTTACGCTTCTAGATCACAAGCTCGATACCACTTGTTGATCCCAATTGAGCAAACGATCTAATATAGAAACCGACTTAGAATAAAAGCTTATTAAGTATTACGCGGAATTTAACACTTAATCTTAAGAACAAGAACAGTAAACATTCAACACCTCAATATTATTTATTAATACGAATACTCTTACAGTATTAGAGTTTTGCAACCTTGAAGTGTATCGACCTTAGATATAGAACATACATATATCTAATCTAACCTAGGACCTCCTTTTATTGGCTAAGGAGTCCTTTACATTATACAATACGTAACCTACAAGATAAATATCTTTTCCATATTTATCTAATACAAAATACTAAACCGACTATGAAATACTAGCGATGGTTACAATAATCTATCAAGAGTTACACAATACTACTAGTCGCGGTTTGTCATCATCCGTGGTTACATTCTTCATCCGTGGTTATATCAACTCGTCTGTGGTTCCAAAGATTAAGAATAATTCTTGATTCAAGGAACCAAAAACCCAACAGTTTCTTTTAAATCATTCCACATTTCATACGCAGTTTTAGAATATATATGGCACCAGCAATAGTTCAGGACTCAAAGAGTTTAAGATCCAGGTAAGAACAATAGAATCACACATATCACATTGATTAGCAAGACTAGCATTAGAAACATTCTTTTTACAGGTTCCATCAATAAAACCAAGTTTATTGTGATTTCTTAAGGCAAATGTCATAGCAATACTCCATATTTTATAATTTTCAGAACCAGTCAGTTTCACAGACACAATGGGAGTACCACTAGTATCATTAGGGTTCAAGTAAAGAAAGTCACCAAAGCTAAGTTTTAAATCAGAAGAGGAACTTATGTTAATCATAGATTCATTATTATTAGGTTCATCATCACTGTCAACCATGGTGACAACACAGAAGAGAGGAAATAAGCGTATAAACAAGAACAGAGAGGGGCAGCAAGAAACAACCATTACCACTTAATAAAAATAAACCCAAAACAATATCCAAACTAACTTAACCTATCCTCCTTCATACTAAAGAAAAATAAGGACAGAAAGTAAACGACTCACGCCCACGATTCAACAAATACCAAGCCTTTGGATTGGGGTAGGCCAGAGCATATATTCATATCACTCAGAAGGTGGCAGATCAAAGAGTTAACCTACCCGTTTGCACCCACTCAACTCGAATATTGTTGATCAAAGAAAGAGAGGGGAACTTAAAGTGCTTTGCGCAACGGAATTAGAAAGGACCAGTCACAATCACCCTAGATTCACTTAGTCTAGGGATGATTATGATTAATTAGTACCAGAGAGCATTCCAAGATCAAAACCCCAATTCAAAGAAAATTAGGGTTGTAGGAACAAGCCCTAATTTTTCAACTAAGCTTCAAAATACTCCAAGAGCAAAAAACCTCAACTCATAATCAATTAGGGTTTCAGAAACAAATGCTAATTATTTTTCAATTGGGCTCCAATAGAATCGATTCACCAATCCGACCACCACAGACGTCCCAAAACATAATTAATTACCACTGGAGAGATCAAGAGCCAAAAAAACCCCAATTTCTAGTAGACCCTAGAAATCCGGATTTGAAGATAATCAATAGCCTATGGCTCTGATACCATGTGCGATGGTATCAAGGAGATAGATAGATTAACAAATGAACCTTTATGCAAGAGTAAGATATAATAGTCGGCACAGATTGCCTAAGACAATACTCAAACTATTACACAGAGAATAAGATAGATCAACTGATCATAATACACAAACGTTTAGAGAGAAAGAGAGAGCAACTTTGAATAAAGCTGCGTATGTTTGGTGAGATTAACCCTAGGATGGGCACCCAATATAAAGGCCAGATGATACATAAAGCCCCTTCAACTTTTTATTCTTTTGCATAAGCAGCAACTTTAGATCCTTTATTGAAAAGAGTTAAATGTCCAGCTTTAGCCCTTCTGCTAGAGCCTGCACACTTGACACATAAGTGAGACAACAAAGACGAACATGTTTCAGAGACCGATTACTTTGGTATTTTGGAACAAGTATATATAAATACATACTAAGATTAAAAAATACACTTTAGTAAACTTGTAGCTAAAAAAACACAAATAAAACAACAAATCGAACACGGTTGGATCAGCCGTTTCCGTCTACTCGTGTTAAAATATTAGTCCACGTGAAATATTACAACAAATCGAAATCGTATTTTTAAAATATTAGTCCACGTGAATATAATTCCGAAATGTATATGTCTTGGTCAAAGTTTTATATCTATTGGTCCAAACATTGAACTAGAAATTTAACAAGTATTTTAGCAACGTGGTGTTTGTATTTTTTTTTTAAAGATTTTATTATCAGAAAATGTTGCATTAATTGTAGATATAAATAAATAGCTCCTTCTAACGGTTCATATATTATCGTTACTTTTGGTTAATATTTTAATTTTTAGATATTTCGTTGTTATAGAAACTTTGAAACTCAATATATAAACTTTGAAACTCGAATATGTCATTTACAAAGTGAAAAATATCTGGGAAATACTACCTTAAGTGGGAAGCTGAACAAAACTTGGTATGTGTTATTTGATAACACTTTTAATTTACCGGATTGGTGTTCATATTAGGGCATCTACAATGGGTATATGTAACGATGTATAATAGAATTAATTATGCGTTCAATGCATTGTAGAATTTCCACCTCACTAGTTCATGTAATATGAGTGATTCTGTGAACACACATTAAATATACCAACTATGATGGGCCACAATTAGGGGTGTCAAATATCCTGACCCGACCCGGACCCGAACCCGAATAGAGATAATCGGGTCGGGTTACTCGGGTTCAAAATCCAAATCGGGTTAATCGGGTCAACCCGATTAACCCGAATACGAGATAGGGTCGGGTCTCGGGTTCAAAATTTCTTATTCGGTAAGACGGTCAACCCGACTAACCCGAGTTTTTTTTTTTTTTTTTTTTTTTTTTTTTTTTGTATGTATCTTTATAAGTTGACATATGAATTTATCAAATCTTTATTTCAAGGGAAGCCCAAGTTGTATATGCTTTTGTTTTTCTGAATCTTTATATGTTTGGTATATGTACTAATATGAGTGTTTGGTAATATGTATTTTTTTATATGTCTGTATCTTTTTTGTTTGGTAATATGTATTATATTACATATGTCTGCAACATGTGTATTAGTCTAATCTTGGTGTCTTGATTATATGCTTAGCATATAATGGGTAGATCATGTGTCATTCGTATGGTCTGGTCATTTAGGTTGTTATATTTGTAGTAAAATTGGCCCATTTTCTATTTAATTTTTTATGTTATTTTTGGCTTAGAAATTATTTGATTTTAACTACTAAGTTTAAGAAATCAAATTATATGATTTTGTAAATTGCACAGACCCGAACCCGGCATGACCCGACCCGACTTGACCCGACCTGATTTGACCCGAACCCGACTAACCCAAGTTCAAATAGGGTCGGGTTCGGGTATGTTATTTTTACCCTAGACCCCGACTTGGACCCGACCCGTTTGACCCGAACCCGACCAACCCGACCCGATTAGCACCCCTAGCCACAATGTCCACTTATTCTCTACTTACATTATTTATTAATTTTAAATTGTCCACTTACTCTTTTGTTTTATTTTTATTAATGTTTAATATTAAAAAATGAATAAACTTATGGTGATGTACTGATGTGGAAGTGCATTAAACTATGTAAAATTTAATGCATTGTGAGAGTTTTTATAGAATAATGAGATGCTAATGTAGCAGTGATGTGTCAATGTATTAAACTGTGTATTGCACCCAACATTAAAGATGCTCTTATCGTTATTTGGAGTTGAGAAAAAACATTCGTACTTGTGACCACGCCATGTTTTCCTTTTACCAATGGCGTGCCTTCAGCAGTATTACGTTTTCCTTAAACATGGAACGCTAGTTTTTCGATATCTTTTTAGCTTAAATGCTCATATGATATTTTAATATTTGATCGGTAATCAATTTTTGGGGGTAATGATGATTTATGACAAGCCGACGAATCTATCATATTTGAGCTCACCGTCACAGAGACTTGAAGTTTTGAGAAGATTGAAGTGATCACTTTGGAATTGTTCACAGTTAAAAGGATTTGAACTTGAGCCATCTCACATCTATGATAGTCACATCTATGATACTCATAGGCACATCTATGAGTAGTCTCCACCGAAAGCTGAAATTTATCAAGCAAAATTTAAGGCGACATGCATTAGTGCATAGGTGTTGACGATTTCTTCACTTATATCAGTTGCTCGATCGTCATTAAGTATTTATTCGTTTAGATTTTCAAAATATGATTATTTTTGAATCTTTTATATATTGGCGGATTTTTATGGCTGTATTAATTAACTTTACAAGTGTCTAATTATTGATTTCATGTCAATCACATCTTTTGCTTAATCATCAAGCTGGCTGGGTTTGCGTTATGCATCTATATAGGCATATGATCAGTGGTTTATTAATCCAAGGTGATGAGTTCTAGTGTCGACCAGTTAAGACATATTGTTGCGAGCGAGTAATATTCGTGCTTCTAAAAAACATAAGGAGAAAAACAAAGTAGAGTATATACTTTTCTAGTAGCATAGGAGCTCGTTATGAACTTCCCAAAAACCTTAATAATGGTGGATCTTGGATGTTCACCTGAACCATATACTTTTCTAGTAGCATAGGAGCTCGTTATCAGGCTTGAGTAAGTACATGATGAATCACCCGAGATCCAAATCTACCTAAATGATCTCCCACATACTGATTCCAACAACATTTTTCTCCCAGTCTCGGAGTTTATAAAGAACCTAGCAAAACAAAGTAGAGTACCTAAATCGTCTAAGCCACCTTGCTAAGTTTTGGTGTCCCTAGATCGTTTATACCAGACTTTTTCTCAAACAAAGTATTCATTGTAATTTGTCCAGTATTCTTCATATAGTCTCATGTGTCTCTCCCAAGTTGGCTCTCATATAAATTTGCTTCCATGAGTAATAGTTTCGTAATTATTTATATCGTGATAATAATAATAATAATAATAATAATAATAATAATAATAATAATAATAATAATAATAATAATAATAATAATAATAATAATAATAAATGTGTCGTTGATCAAGACAAACAGAACTGGTCAAGACGATCTAAATGTGCGGATATTGGATATGGGTTTCTCCCTCTTTTTCTTCTTTTGGATAACTTGAAAGACGCATCACCTTACTTAAGCGTGTTCGACGATTCTCTATGACCCGTGACATTGGAGCGCGTCAGTAGCTCATATCTTTAATAGGATTGGTTTTACTATTCTTTAGAGAGTGTGGAGGCTCATTGATTTCGAGGCTCCCCACTAATTTTTCAGAATCCTATGAGTTTTTAATAAAAGTTTGATTTATAAAAAATAAAAATAAATAAATAAATAAATATATAATAATAATAATAATAATAATAATAATAATAATAATAATAATAATAATAATAATAATAATAATAATAATAATAATAATAATAATAATAAATGTGTGTATTTGATATATGAATGCATTATTTACAACCACAATAAAATTTTGTTGACACGCTAAAGTTTAAATTCGGTCCGTACTATGTAGTCATGTGTTTCATGCACGTAACATAATATCTAGTTATGTGTTTCATGTGTTTTACACACATAACATAATATCTAGTCATGTGTTTCATGTGTCTCGGACATTTTAGCTAGGGGTGAGCATGAGGCGGTTTATAGCAGTTTTTGTTTAAAACCAAACCGCGACCGAAAAACTTTGGTTTTTGAAAATTGTAAACCGTTCGGTTGTAGTTTTTTCGGTTTTAGTCTTGGGGTTTTTTTTTTAACTAAATTGGTTCGGCCTCGGTTTCTTTTTTGGTTTTGTAACCTTTGGATTTAACGATAATAAACTAGTTAGTGTGAACTATCATAACTCTTAACCTATTTCGTTATTCTTTCGCATTGATTTCAATCAAAAATAACAACTAGCAAAATCAAACATTGAAATTTCGTTTTCAAACAACATTATTCAAACTAGATTAATATTAGCATGGATCTAAAAAATCCAAAACTATCATATAAAGCACGAAATAACAATATAAAAATTTATAAAAATATAAAATGCAAGTCTTGGCATTTTAAACAATTTTTGCAATAGTCCAAGAATTATAAGGATTGTTTTCTTTGAAATAATTACGTAGAGAGAATTATTTCAAAGTTTTGAAAATTGATAAACGTGGGGCGAGATGATTTTTTTCGATTCGGTTTTTCATATGCAACCAAAAACCACCCCAAACAATCGGTTTTCGAAAACTCAAAACCACCCCATCGGAATTTCAATTGGTTTTTTTTTATTTTATTTATTTATTTATTTTTTTTTTTTGCGGTTTCGATTTTCTGTTTCAATTCGGTTGTCAGTTTTTGTGTGCACTCTTAATTTTAACGGTGTAGTGTTAATTTTTGTAACAAGTCTCGAATTTTTGTAAATACATATGGCCCAAAGAAATTGTGTTTCTAATAGTTTCTCGGTATATACTATAGGGACCCTTTATAAATCGATTATATAAATCACAAGATGAAAGATAATACTGCGATCGCACACAAAGACAACTCTAATGCATGCAATTATTGAAAAACCCCTTATAGGGGGTCCGTATAAAGTGCCCCTAGTTTTTCTTAAATGCAATTTATCTAATGGTTCTGTTCTTGGGTGCTGATGGTTCAGAGTCATATATAGTGACATAGAATGGTGTGTGTTTGAATATTCAGTGTTAATCTCGAATTTTAAGCAAAATAAAATCTCATTCACATAACTTTCGACACACTTAGGATTTTTTTTTTTTTTTTTTTTTTTTTTTGGGAGAAAATTTTATGATTCATTAATTTAATACTATTTCTTTTTTAAAATACACATCATTTCTCTTATTTGCAAGGGCCGACCCAAAGCATGTGGAACAGGGGCAGGGTCCATCAAACCAAAGGGCCTCCATTTACATGTACAGTCCAATATATGTCATATGGCCCGTATATAACTTTTAAAAAAAGTTTACTAATTTATGGAAGAGTTAATTGCATTTTGGTCCTTGTGGTATGGCCAAATTTCGATTTAGTTTAAAACTTTGAAAGTCTTGTGGGGCATGGTTGTCGGGATCCCGATCCCGATCTTGGGATCATCTGATTTTACGATCATCAGAAGCGAACGATCCGGATCCTACATGTGATCTTTCGTGTTTCAAGATCTTATAGGATCCCGATCTCGACCATACGATCTTCACGATCTAATCCGATCCGATCTTACTCTTCCGGATTACAAACTAAAAACTACAAATTTATGGGTTGTTTGTTTGTAGAATTCAAAAACAACATGTTAATCTTTTAAACATTTTATAATCATAATTTAGGACAACATTTATATGAAACATTCATATATTTTGTGGTTATAATGTATTAAATTTGTAGATTTGTATAAAATTACATAAACTATTAAGAAATAACATTAGAGTAGGATCTTAAGATCCCGATCCGATCTTCGATCACGATCTTGAAGACGAAACGATCCCGAGTAGGATCCCGATCTTGACAACCTTGCACCGTAGGTCCTCATTTTCAAGTTTTCGTTGCATGTTTGGTCCCTGATCCACACACTAAGGGTAATTTAGACATTTGATATTGTCTTTTCTTTTCTATTTACTTTTTAGTTTTCTTACATAAATAGTCCCTGTTAGAAGGGTTTTACATATTTAGTCCATACATTTTTTTTATTTGCAAATCTTCTTCCTATTGTTTTGACCCGTTACGGGTTTGGTCCCTTAACCACTATTTCATTAGTTTGACCGTCAGTGGATGTTTTGTCCGTTTTTAACGTTTCGTCCGCTTTATATGTTTTCGTCTGGTTTTTACGTTTTCTCCTTTTTACGCTTCGTCTTTATTTTTACGTTTTTTTCCATTTTATATGTTTTCGTCCGTTTTTATACGTTTTTGTCTGTTTTTATACATTTTAGTCCTTTTTTTACGTTTTCGTCTGTTATTTTATGTTTTCGTCCGTATTTATACGTTTTCATCCATTTTTTTAGGTTTTCATCCGTTTCGTCCGGGTTTATACATTTTTGTCCGTTTTTATACATTTCCGTCCGTTTTTTACGTTTCGTCTGTTTTTTTATATCTTCGTCCGTCTTTATACGTTTTTGTCCGTTTTTTACATTTTTATACGTTTTCGTTCATTTTATATGTTTTAAATCCGTTTTTACGTTTCATCCATTTTGAACGTTTTAGTACGTTCTTTTACGCTTTCATCCGTTCTTATACGTTTCGTCATTTTTACGCGTTCGTCTGCTTTTATACATTTTCATCCTATTTTTACGTTTCATCCATTTTTACGTTTTCATCCGTTTTTACGTTTTCGTCCTTTTACGTTTTCATCCATTTTTACATTTTATCCGTTCTTATCGTTTTCATCTCATTTTTGCGTTTCATCCATTTTTACATTTTCATCCGTTTATACGTTTTCGTCTCATTTTACATTTTATCCGTTCTATACGAAACGATAAAACGGACGAAATGTATAAAACGGACAAAGTGAAAAAAACGGACGAAAATGTATAAAATCATACGAAAATGTAAAAAAAGAAAAAACGATAGAAAGGATGAAACTAAAAATGATTTAAAATATTTAAAACATACGAAACATATAAAAGCGGACGAAACCCATAAACGAAAAAGGCATTTAAAACGGATGAAAACATATAAAATGGACGAAACGTAAAAAAAACGGCGTAAAACAGATGAAAACATAAAATGGATGAAATGTATAAAACGGACTAAAACGCATAAAACGGATGAAAACGAATGAAAACGAAAACGGAAGAAAACGAAAACGGACGAAAATTAAAAGCGCACAAAAGCGGAAGAAAACGTAAAAGATAAAAACATATAAAACGGACAAAACGTAAAAAGCAGATGAAAACGTAAAAATAAGACAAAAACATATGAAAACGTAAAAATGATGAAAACATATAAAACGGACGGCGTAAAAATGCACGAAAACGGATGAAAACGTAAAAAGGATAAAACGTAAAATGGACAAAACGTATAAATATTTTCGACAACGATAAAACGGACGAAACGTGTACAAACAGTTGAAAACGTATAAAAGCGGATGAAAGCAGATAAGAACGAACTAAAGCGTATTAAAATGAATAAAACGTATGATAACGTAAGAAAACTAATAAAACGTATAAAATTGACGAAAACGATATAAACCGGCGAAAATGTATTAAAGCGGATAAAACGAATGAAAGCGTATAAAACGGATAAACACGATGAAAACGTAAGAAAACGTATAAAAGCGGACGAAAACGTATAAAATGGACGAAAACGATAAATAAGGACGAAAACGGACAAAATGTAAGAAAACGGACGATAAAAATAAGCGAAAACTTATAAAAGAAATATAATACTAATATTAATAGTTAAATAAATAATAAAAAAATTAGACTAAATCAGAAAACATGGCAAGACACAAGGACCATTTATGTAAGAAACTGAAAAGATGGACTGAAAAGAAAATAGTAAAAAAGAAGACAAGGGTATTTTAGTCATTTGATGTTGATCAGGGACTAAACATGCAACGAAAACTTGAAAATGGAACCTCCGGTGCACTTTCAAAATTTTAAGGACCAAATTTGCAATTTGACCATACCACATGACCAAAAATGCAATTAACTCTTTATGGAAAGTTTCTAACATTTGACTATTACGGTCTGATTATAAAAAGTGTCACCTTATTAATTTTCTCTTAAATCTCAATGGTTAAAACTTGCTTAACGATTTACAAAAGAAAGAAAACTACGTTTGTTAAATGAAAGCCCTTATAAAATCTTAATACCTTATAATGCATTTAGGACTATTCTAAAATTAGAAGGCTTAAAAATTCAAACTTTTTTACTTGCTTATTATGGAAATATATGTGTTTTGCTTACTTGCATAACCTAACTTAAAAGTTCAGCAATATTTGTTACATTAGCAGTCATTGAAATGCAAATATAACTGGAAATTAAATAGTCCATTTATAGCTATTTATAAGTTACAAGCCATTTACACCACCATTTGAAACAACCCATTTAATTAATTTGTAACAGCCATTTAATCTATCATTATCATTGTTATTTAAAAAATAATAATAAAAAAAAAATAAACGTCCAGACCTTAACTTTCTTTTAATGTATGCATTATAATTGTCATTCATATATAAAGCCTATGCAACTACAAACCAAACACAAAGAAAAAAAAACATACTACCTTCTCCCTTACCCTTGTCGGTCTCTTTTTCTCTCGATAGCCACAGTGGTCGGTTGACCGGCCGGGTCGCCCCTGCGCCGACCAAGTCACCACTGCAGGTAGATGAAGGTCGGTCTCCCAATTTCACAAACCCGTCGTCCCATTGACCGAGTAAACAATCCATAAATAAACAAAAAATAGTAGCTATCCGAGTTAAAAAAAAAATGAAAAAAAGTCTTCGAACACAACTATCATTATCATTTCTATTCTAAATCAACAACCAACAACATATATCTTAAAACAACAACAGTCCCAATTCAAGAGTCAAAACAAATACACATGTGACCTCAGTATCATTCATAGATCTTTAAAGATCTTATGTGCTTGAAGAAAAACACATCATTTGTCTTGAACTCAAATCTTAAACGTAACAAAAAAAAAAAAACAACAAACCTACCCGAGATCTTATTCAAGAACTTGAAGTCATTTAGCATATTTACGCCGAAACACAGTGGGATAAACATATATTTAGCTTAAGGTGATAAATAGGGTTAATATACAAAGAAGTTACTAAACTTTCAAAAAAATTTGTGCTAAGTCACTAATGTTTATCTTCTGTCATCTAGGTTACTATACTTCACGGGTTTTTCACATATGTTACTAAACCTTTTTATATGTGCCACCTTAGTCACTACATGGAAGGGCAACCGGTTGTAGTATGCCACATAGAATACCTATACAAACAAGTCACTAAACTTTGCGAAAAATTTGTCCTGAGTCACTAATGTTTCATTTCTGTCATCTAAGGTACTCAACTACACGAGTTTCGTCCATTTTCATCCCCTTTTTACGGTTTTCATCTGTTTTTCTTATGTTTTCTTCCAATTTTTGTCCGTTTTTTTACGGTTTCGTCCAATATCATCCCCTTTTTACATTTTTATTCATTTTCAACCGTTTTTATACGTTTTCATACGTTTTTATCCGTTTTCGTCCGTTTTTCTTACGTTTTTGCCTATTTTCTTATGTTTTCACGCTTTCATCCGTTTTATGTTTTCATACGATTTCGTCCCTTTTTACGCTTTTATACGTTTTAAATGCATTTTATATATTTTCGTCAGTTTTAAATGCGTTTTGCTCTGTTTTATGTTTTCATACATTTTCGTCCATTTTCTTATGTTTTGCCCTTTTTCTCGTTTCACGTTTCATCCCTTTTATATTTGAAAACATAAGAAAATAGGCGAAACGTAAGAAAATTGGACAAAACATAAGAAAACTGACGAAACGGATGAAAAAATGGGACAAAAATGGACGAAAAAATGGGACAAAAACAGACGAAAACGTATAAAAACGGACGAAAACGTAAAAAAACCAAACAAAAACGTATAATAACGAATGAAAATGAATAAAAACATATAAAAGGTGTATAAAATCCTATAAAACGTATAATTTTAAAGGTTCGGTAACATGTTTAAACAACTCCGTGACACCTGACTAACCACAAGGACCGTTTTGTACTAAAAAAAATGTGCAATGTCATCATTTTAAAGGTTCAGTAACATGTTTACAACTCGTGAAGTTTAGTACCTTAGATGACAGGAATGAAACATTAGTGACTTAGAAAAAAAATTTGCAAAGTTTAGTGACTTATTTGTATATTAACCCATTAAGGTCAATTTACACGTCAGCATGGAACCGGTAATAATAGGTTGCAAAACTAGTGGTATCCAATATAACCGGTTACGTGAAGTATAGTAACTTAGATGACAGAAGATAAACATTAGTGACCTAGGACAAATGTTTTTGAAAGTTTAGTAACTTTTTTGTATATTAACCCAAAATATTCATTTGGTTTTGTTCAAAGTTCGACCAGTGGAGTATGATGTGTGTATTGTTTGAGTGTTCGGTTTCTTTTTGTAGTTATAAGGGAGGAGTTTATGTGTGATCGTTGTGCATTTTTCAAAACGAGATATAAGGAAGGTTTGTGTTTGTTATGTGTCTTAAGGAGAAATAATGAAGGTAATATTATGTTGGAGTGATAAAGAAGGGGTTTTTGATTTGTTGTTGTAACTACCTCGAGGAGTAATAAGGTAAGAAGCTGCGTTTGATTTTGAGAAATAAAGAGGGATTTGTTGCGTTCTGAACGTGGAGTGATAAGGAATGTGTTATAATGATGAGGTAGGATTGTCTTTGATTTTTGGGAGGAAGGTGTACAATAGATGGAAGTGCGATTCGTTTGAGATGTGCGAATGAAAGAGCTTGACTGCAGTTGGAATGATAAGGGGCGTCTATGTGTGTTAGATGAGAGTGTTTTTAGGGTTTACAAATTGGTGAGGAGTATTAGGGTTTGAAATTTATATAGCCTAATTATTAGTGTATGATGATTAGGCTGGGTTTGTTTACTTAAGTTGAATGATGCTTGGGCCAATTACAAGAATAAAAGGGGACGAATTTTCATTTATTTGGAGGTGGTATTGGGCTGTGAAACTTGATTGTTATAGGGCTTATCCGAATTTACTATAAAAATGGTTGTTTTAATTTTATGGTATAATGTTTGGAGTTATAAGGTGTGTGGTGGCTGTGCGTTTTCAAAAGGTGATATAAGGAAGGTTTTTGTTTGTTATGTGGCTTTAGGAGATATAAGGAAGCATTGATGCTACCCTTTCTTTTTTTTTAGTAATAGCGATGGTGTAAGGTGGAGTATTGCTGCATTTTTTTATTCAAGGGGTAATAAGGATGGATTATGTTTTTGTTTTTGAAGTTATAAGGAAGGAACCTTATGTTTATTTAGATGTGAAATAGTTTGCATTGTTATGGTTCATAGTTATTTTAATAAAAATTTGTCATTATTTCGTAAAGTTATTATTAGAAAAAACATATAAATGAACAACATTTGCTCATCATAAAATTTAATTGCGGCACCGCACACAGCATTCACATGCAGGCACTCGCTAGTTAATTTTAATTGATGGAGTATTTTATTTTAAAAATCCTGCTTGAGGGCCTCTTATATGAATATTTCACAGGGCCACAAAATTTCATGAGACAACCCTGCTTATTTGGTCTATATCCTCAAAGCTTGAATTATGATGTCCTTCTCAATAAGTGACTTATATAGATATGGACCCTTATATTTATAAGACTCTTAGTAAAAAAAATAATAAAAAATAAAAAATAAAAAAAACGCCCCTTACTATAGTTCTCAAGAAGAATCACTTGTAGATAGATTGTGATTCTCTTTTTTGTGTTACTAAATACATTTGTTTAGAGTAAACTCCAAAATACATAGTTTTTAGGTTTTTAAATTTCACAGTTTATATCCTTGTTCGAAAAATTAGAACATCTACATTCATTCGTCGATAAACGTTAGACAATATACATCCCCAAGGATGAATGATGCAAATGTTTTCCGTTGTTTACTAACGTGGTTCTAACATGAGGGATATTTTCGTCTTTTTTCTTATAACATGGATTTTATTTGCAGTTTACTCTTATTATTATTGTTATTATTATTATTATTTTCTTTTATTATAAACATCACCTTATTAGAAATTTAAGAGATTTACAAAAACTTAGTGGAAAACCGAGATCCTATCTGGGCCCCCACTTTTTTAGCTATCGTAAAGCTAATCCTACTAAAGATATGAACAACAGCTCGAGCTCCAATGTCTTGAGTCATGAGGAACTTTCAGATCCAGTTCAACAAGGCAATAGCATTCTTCTCTAATTCCCCTAAAGAAGAGAATGAAAATGAGAAAAAACGATATCCAATATATGCATACTTAGCCTCATACTTGACACATTCACATTTTCCGTATCAACCATGGCACGACCGGGCACAAAATCAAGCATTCTAGTTTGGGTTAAAGGCGAAGACCCAATTAGATCCACACAAAGTAAATTTTTTGAAAACATAAATAGTCTTCTAAATTTTGTGATCCTTCTTGATATCTAAACATACATGCTAAATTTTGAAATAGAAATAGCGTAGTATATTATAAACAAAAATAGTCTTAAGTTACGATGAGCATATTTAATTAATCGGATTAAACTATTATATGTAACAAAAATTCAAAACTGAAGTATACATATAGAACGTGTGTAAACTTAACTTTTTATAATATTTTTATTTATAAAATAGCCTGAATGCTCTATAATAGTTATATTGATTATTAATTAAAGATTAAAGGTATGCGAAGTAAATTCAGTGTCATGTGATAACATCAAATTTTGAATGTTTATTTCTAAGTCGCAACACTTCGCATGTGCTAAGTCATGAATTACGATAGGAGACGAGATTGACGTGACTGATGTAATAGTTACTCATACACCATACAAAGTGATGAGAAAAACTACCAAATATTATCATATCCCGACCATTGTTGACAGTCACCATGTTATCGTCATATATCGTGGGTAACCAGATGTGTTTTTGTGTTTTCAAAATTCAACCTAAAACCATATCGATATAAATCTCAATTTAAAGAGGAAATTATTTTGGATTGAATGGTATAGTTTTTTGAACATAAAAATTAACATAACTAGAGATGTCAAGGTTTTAATCGACTATAAAGGTGTGACAAGTAAGAAAGAGATTTAAAAAAAAAATTAAAGGCTTTTTCGGTTTTAGAATTATGAAAATTCAAAAAATGCATTTTTAAAATACTCGTGTGAGAGAGAGTGTATAGTGGAGAATCTTTCTTCAAATTTCTCAATGCAAATTCGCGGCTCATCATGTGTTAAAAATAACTATCAGTTCTCACGATAACTTTTAATTTTTGTAGTAACTTAAGGGTTTCTATCATTTTCTTCGACTAATCTACGGGGTATGCTTTTATTGTCACATAGGCAAGAACCATGTTAAGCCATCTTTTTTTTTAAAGGTTGGCATGATCAATTTCGAATTGTTTGTACGTAGCATGAGTTTAACTTAAAACCTCTCACAATTTTACTATTTTAGTAAGGATAGACATCAGCATTTTTATCACCAGGCCATTCAGTTGGGCTATGGCTTGAGTACACAAACAATGAAACAGGAGCAATTTTAGGCCTGCCTACAATAGTATGGGTCTCGACCCATTCATACAGTATAGCTGACCACTTCTTTGATTTAATTAACAGTGCCAGTTTACTTTAGTTTCGTACTTTCCGTTAGGTAAACAAAATAGTTATTGCGTGACTAGATTTTGTGAACGTTACTTTGTTTTTAGCCACAAGACAGAATATTAAATTCTCATGTGATATTGTCTAGGAAGATAACACGATCTGAAACGTGTGAGGTATTTGGATGGATATTTTCGTGATGATTTGTGTAAGGAAGAAAATTTTCGAGATGATTAACTATGTTGTTTTAGGAAGAAAATATATATATTTTTTTCTAGAAACACTTATATATAATAACTAGAGGAATTTTCTTTTGCTTACCCTTATTTTAGTGCTTATCAATGGACAAATCTCCACCATCCATCTAGTTTTAAGGATTAACATCCATGTTTTTTTTCTTGTCTTTTTGTCTTCCTTTTTTATTTACCTTTTTTTATTTCATTTTTATTTTTATTTTTATTTTTTTTGTTAATTCCGATTTTTATAAATGAATGTTTTTTTTTTTTTTTTTTTTTTTAATTCGTTGTTTTATTAGTGTTTTAAACTTTCATACGTTTCATCTGTTTCGTCCGCTTTCCAACGTTTTGCTTCATTTTCATACGCCGTCCGCTTTCGTTCGTTTCGTCCGTTTTTACGTTTCGTGTTTTCATCTTTTTATACGTTTCGTCGGTTTCCAACGTTTTCCTCCATTTTCTTACGTTTTCCGCCGATTTTTACCGTTTTCATACAATTTTGTCCATTTCATACGTTTTCGTGCTTTTTATGTTTTCATGTTTTCGTCATTTTTATACGTTTCGTCCGTTTTATATGTTTTAATCCGTTTCATAGGTTTATATCGATTTCAATCCGCTTTCATATGTTTTGTCCGGTTTTATATTTTCTTTCATTTTAGATCGTTTCGCCGCTTTCACGTTTCATACGTTTTCGTTCGCTTTCATACCTTTTAAATGCTTTTTTAGGTTTCATGTATTTTCGTCTTTTTAGACGTTTTGTCTCTATTTTTATGTTTTCATGTATTTCGTCCGTTTCATCGTTTCATCTGCTTTTCGTTTTCTTCCATTTTAGGCGTTTTCGTCTTTTCGAACGTTCTCGCCCGTTTTATACGTTTTCTTCCGTTTTATAAGTTTTGTCCATTTTCAGACGTTTTTGTCCGTATTCATACATTCTTATCGTTTTCATTCATTTTATACGTTTTTGTCCGTTTTCGACGCTTTCATTTGATATTTGTAAGTGACACTTATTTATCTCTTGTGATATAACACCGTAAAAGATGAAGAGTATTACATTCTTTATCATGATTAGCGGTACCACCGTAGCGATCGTGCATGGGTACTCAAATAAAATTTTAATGAACCATGCTTTATAATCAAACGTTTATGTGACGATAAATTTGCGGATGTCAAATGTTTCACGTCGCGTATTTCAACTTTAGAATATTATAGTAGGCATGCCACACGTTGCGATAGCGGGTATCAAGTAATAAAATTTTCGGCAAAAATGTTTTCAATTTTATATTTTCTCTTACACTAACTTTACCAATAATAAAACATAATTAGTTTGAGTAATTTATAAAAAATGGATTGATAATATCAAACTAATTCATATAAAACAATTGAAAGTGGCGTGATTTTGCGTTGCGGTAGTCAATAATTTTATGGGTTATGGTCAATTAGTTGATAGTGGTCAGTAGTCAAAGTAAGTAGAAACATTTTTTTATAAAATATATATATATTTTGAACATTTTGTATCATTAATATTGTTTATTACACTTTCCCATATATATAAAAGATATAAATAAAAGAGTACTTAATGTATACATCTTGTAAGTATATATTTATGAAAATGTTTGATTCTTAAATATTGTTTATAACACTTGTCCCACATAGATAGAAGATATAAATAAAATAATTTTTATAATGTAAAGAAAACTCACATGTTTAAACAATCATTTAGAGTTATCTATGAAAAGTATAATAATTAATATACTAATATATTAATCATTGAATTAACACTTAGCACTTTACACATTTGCATCATTTGTCTTAAAAAAATTGTCCCAACTTTTACAAAAAACTATTTATTACTTTTGTGGTTAATTTTATTTAAAATAATTCAAAATTTATTTAGATTGGTTCTCGAAACACTCTTACGATATAAAAATAGTTTTGGAACTTTGTAGTTTTGCATGCATTTTAAAATCATATTCATTTATATGTGCATTTTGCATTAAACTAAACTAATTCAAAAGAAATAATAAATGAATCATTAAAATATTGTGGAAGATAAATTATTAAAAGCAATTTATTGTGTACATTATGCATTAAAAATCAGAATGCTTAAAAACACATTAATGACATCTTAAAAAAATTAGAGAGAGTGAGGTCATCCCTCCATTATAAGTAGTATAGATATAGATATGTGTAATATGTATAAAAACAAATAAATTATCACTTGAATTTACATCTTGCATCATTTGTCTTAAAAAAAATTGTCCCGACTTTTACAAAAACCGTTTTTACTTTTGTTGTTAATTTTATTTAAAATAATTCAAAATTTATTTAGATTGGTTCTCGAAACACTCTTACGATATAATCATAGTTTTGGACTTTGTAGTTTTGCGTGCATTTAAAATCATATATTCATTTATATGTGCATTTTGCATTAAAACTAAACTAATTCAAAAAGAAATAATAAATGAAGCATTAAAATGTTGTGGAAGATAAATTATTAAAAGTAATTTAATGTGTACATTATGCATTAAAATTGTAATACTTAAAAACACATTAACGACATCTTAAAAAAATAGGAGAGAGGTCATACTTGATTATAAGTAGTATAGATATAGATATGTGTAATATGTATAAAATCAAATAACTTATCACTAGTGAATTTACATCTTTGCATCATTTGTCTTAAAATTGTCCCGCTTTTACAAAACCGTTTTTACTTTTGTTGTTAATTTTATTTAAAATAATTCAAAATTCATTTAGAGTGGTTCTCAAACACTCTTACGATATAATAATAGTTTTGGAACTTTGTAGTTTGTATGCATTTTAAAATCATATTCATTCATATGCATTTTGCATTAAAACTAAACTATTTCAAAAGAAATAATAAATGAATCACTAAAATGTTGTGGAAGATAAATTATTAAAAGAAATTTATTGTGTACATTATGCATTAAAAATTGAAATGATTAAAAAACACGTTAATGACATCTTAAAAAAAATTAGAAGAGAGGGTCATCCCTCCATTATAAGTAGTATAGATATAGATATGTGCAATATGTATAAAATCAAATAAATTATTACTTGTGAATTTACATCTTTGCATCATTTGTCTTAAAAAAAATTGTCCCGACTTTTACAAAAACCATTTTTACTTTTGTGGTTAATTTTATTTAAAATAATTCAAAATTTATTTAGATTGGTTCTCAAAACACTCTTACGATATAATAATAGTTTTGGAACTTTGTAGTTTTCATGCATTTTAAAATCATATATTCATTTATATGTGCATTTTGCATTAAAACTAAACTAATTCAAAAGAAATAATAAATGAAGCATTAAAATGTTGTGGAAGATAAATTATTAAAAGCAATTTAATGTGTACATTATGCATTAAAATTTTAATGCTTAAAAACACATTAATGACATCTTACAAAAAATAGGAGAGAGAGTCATCCTCCAATTATAAGTAGTATAGATATAGATATGTGTAATATATAAAATTAAATAAATTATCACATGTGAATTTACATCTTTGCATCATTTGTCTTAAAAATTGTCCCGACTTTTACAAAAAGTCGCTTTTACTTTTGTTGTTAATTTTATTTAAAATAATTCAAAATTTATTTAGATATAATAATATTCATTTGTATGTGTATTTTTGAATTAAACTAAATTATTTCAAAAGAAATAATAAATGAAGCATTAAAATGTTGTGGAAGATTAATTATTAAAAGCAATTTATTGTGTATATTATGCATTAAAATTGTAATGCTTAAAAACACATTAATGATATCTTAAAAATTAGAGCGAGGTCATCCTCTATTATATGTAGTATAGATATAGATATGTGTAATATGTATAAAGTCAAATAAATTATCACTTGTGATTTTCATGTTTGTATCAATTGTCTTAAAATAATTGTCACGACATTTACAAAAACCGTTTTTACTTTTTGGTTAATTTTTTTAAATAATTCAAAATTTATTTAGATTGGTTCTAAAACACTCTTACGATATAATTATAACTTTGATACTTTGTAGTTTTGCATTATTTTAAAATCGTATTCATTTATCGTGCGTTTTGCATTAAAACTAAACAAATTCATAAAGAAATAATGAATGAAGCGTTAAAATGTTGTGGAAGATAAATTATTAAAAGCAATTTATTGTGTACATTATGAATTAAAAATTATAATGCTTAAAAAACACATTAATGACATCTTAAAAAAATTAGGAGAGAGTGTCATCCCTCCATTATAAGTAGTATAGAGATAGATATGTGTAATATGTATAAAATCGAATAAATTATCACTTGCAATTTACATCTTTGCATAATTTGTCTTAAAAAAGCTGTCTCAACTTTTACAAAAACCGTTTTTACTTTTTGGTTAATTTAATTTAAAATAATTCAAAATTTATTTAGATTGGTTCTCAAACACTCTCACGATATAATAATATTTTTGAACTTTGTAATTTTGCATGCATTTAAAATCATATTCATTTATATGTGCATTTTGCATTAAAACTAAACTAATTCAAAAAGAAATAATAAATGAAGCATTAAAATGTCGTGGAAGATAAATTTTTAAAAGCAATATAATGTGTACATTATGAATTAAAAATTGTAATGCTTAAAAAACACATTAATGACATCTTAAAAAAAATTAGGAGAGAGGGTCATCCCTCTATTATAAGTAGTATAGATATAGATATGTGTAACATGTATAAAATCAAATAAATTATCACTTGTGAATTTTCATCTTTTTATCATTTGTCTTGAAAAAATTGTCACGACATTTACAAAAAACCGTTTTTTACTTTTTAGGTTAATTTTATTTAAAATAATTCAAATTTATTTCGATTGGTTCTTGAAACATTTTATTACGATATAATAATAATTTTCGAACTTTGTAGTTTTGCATGCATTTTAAAATCATATTCATTTATATGTGCATTTTTGCATTAAAACTAAACTAACTCAAAAAGAAATAATAAATGAAGCATTAAAATATCGTGGAAGATAAATTATTAAAAGCAATATAATGTGTACATTATGCATTAAAAATTGAAATGCTTAAAAAACACATTAATGACATCTTAAAAAAAATTAGGAGAGAGGGTCATCCCTCCATTATAAGTAGTATAGATATAGATATAGATATAGATATGTGTAATATGTATAAAATCAAATAAATTATCACTTGTGAATTTTCATCTTTGTATCATTTGTCCTAAAAAAATTGTCACGACATTTACAAAACCGCTTTTTTTTTTGGTTAATTTTTTAATATAATTCAAAATTTATTTAGATTGGTTCTCAAAACACTCTTACGATATAATTATAACTTTGATCTTTGTAGTTTGCATGCATTTTAAAATCATATTCATTTATACGTGCATTTTGCATTAAACTAAACTAATTCAAAAGAAATAATAAATGAAGTATTAAAATGTTGTGTAAGTTAAATTATTAAAAGCAATTTAATGTGTATATTATGCATTAAAATTGTAATGCTTAAAAACACATTAATGACATCTTAAAAATTATGAGCGAGGTCATCCTCTATTATATGTAGTATAGATATAGATATGTAATATGTATAAAATCAAATAAATTATCACTTGTGAATTTTCATCTTTGTGTCATTTGTCTTAAAAAATTGTCACGACATTTACAAAAACCGTTTTTTACTTTTTGGTTAATTTTTTTTAATATAATTCAAAATTTATTTAGATTGGTTCTCGAAACACCCTGCGATATAATTTTAACTTTGATACTTTGTAGTTTTGCATGCATTTTAAAATCATATTCATTTATACGTGCATTTTTGCATTAAAACTAAACAAATTCATAAAGAAATAATAAATGAAGCATTAAAATGTTGTGGAAGATAAATTATTAAAAGCAATTTATTTTGTACATTATGAATTAAAAATTATAATGCTTAAAAAACACATTAATGACATCTTAAAAAAATTAGGAGAGAGGGTCATCCCTCCATTATAAGTAGTATAAATATAGATATGTGTAATATGTATAAAATCGAATAAATTATCACTTGCGAATTTACATCTTTGCATAATTTGTCTTAAAAAAATTGTCTCGACTTTTACAGAAAACCGTTTTTTACTTTTTTGGTTAATTTTATTTAAAATAATTCAAAATTTATTTAGATTGGTTCTCGAAACACTCTTACGATATAATAATAACTTTGGATCTTTGTAGTTTTGCATGCATTTTAAAATCACTAGAAGGGTACCATGAATGCGGCGGGTGCACCGATGACCATTTTTATGGCGAACAAATGTTTTTCGTGTGAACTTTTAAGCACAAAGAAGGCGATCGGCGCTTTTTCAACCATTACATAATAATTCAAATACATTTAAAAACATTACAAGTAAAACTTCAAATAAAATGACTAAACTACTAATCCATCAACACATTTACCATAACTTTACAATAAATTTACAAATGATGATAGTTTTAAGTTGGAATAACTTTAAGCAATAACAAACTATTTCATATAAAAATAGTAGGGTACAAGAGTGATGCAAATACAAATGACAATAGTAGGGTGCGAGTGATGCAAATATGATGCAAATACAAATGACTCGGGAGGAACTTGATAGACTTTTAATAGAAACATTTGAGATCGGGAATAGAGGAATCATGGAAACTTTAGAAAAACTACGGATTGGTCATTGTGGTTTTACTTGGCCGCGCCCCACACTCTCACCATTTTTGAAATTATATCAATTTTAAAGAGTAAAAATACAAAAATCGTCCATGTGGTATATATCTCCACATCTCACACACACAACACATATTATCACCATCATCATCAAAAAATCTCTCTTTTTACCCCAGCATGGCCTACTTCAAGCCACCACCACCACCACACCGCCGCCACCCATACTACACCACCCTCAAAACACTCCCACTCTCCTCTCTACCCGATCTCCTAGGTCACGCCTAAAACCCTCCCCACCTCTCGACCACCACTCGCGCGCCACCTTAATAAAGACCACGAAGCCACCACCGGTCTTCTTGTGTCAAAACAAAGGTAGGTCAAAAACCCACGAGTTTTGACTCGGGTTTCTTGATAACTCGTGGTGAGGTGGTGATGGGTTTTAGTTGTAGATTTATGGTGATGTCGATTGTTATTGTTTATGTGATGAGGTGGTGATGGGTTTTAGGTTAGATGGATTTGTTGTTGGTGAGTGGTTATTGTTTTTCGTTTTTGGGTTTCTTATCTTCTTTTTTATTGTTTTTGTTGACTGTTCGTGAGTTGGGGAATTGATGTGAGTTGTTGTAAGTTTGTGTCATTGTCGACTGTAGGACAACCGAAAAGACACAAATACCAACACAGTTGTGGCAACGGTAGAGATGTGTTCCGATGGCATGTGGTTGTGTTTATGTGGTTGTGTGGGTATAAGTGATTTGGTGTGTTTTATTTTTTAGTTTGGGTTATATATAGTTGGGAGGTTACGGAGGATTAAACATGGTGATGATGGTATCGATGGGCGATTACAACCTATCCGGTTACAACTTATCAATTGATGAATGGTCATTACAATTGTTATGTTAGAAGTCTCAATTGCTACTTTATTTATGAAAATTGTGATGGAAGCTATTAGTAAAAAGTCTCGGTTGATTTTTAGCCCTTTTGTGTAACATCAATTTTGGACGTGTAAGTTTAAAGGGAGCTATTAAAAGCAGTAAGCTTTTATTACATGGCTTTATTACATGGCTTTTATTTCGTAGAGAATTTGGACGTGTAAGTTTAAAGGGAGCTACTAAATGAATTGTTGTTTCTTTATTAAGAAATGTTTTTGGTCTTACAAGTTTTAAGACTACTTTATTTAGCAAGTCCCAAACCTTTATAAAGTAGTATAGATGTGTTATCGGTTGGGATAATCAACTAAGAATGTGATGATTCGATGATCGGGGTTATTTGTGTTTTGAAAATACTTAGGAAGATTTTTGTGTTTATGATATTATAAAATATTAGAAAAGTTTTCAAGCGAAAACAAGAGATGTTATGATACTTTTATTAGACTTGTGGTGGATTTTTCTATTTAATAGATACATAGTGCATGTTCGATGGGTTTTATCGCGGGTTTGAAAATATCTATGGTTGAATAAGCAAACTAAAGCAGCATGGTTGAAGAAAGCACATCTTTATTAACAAGCGAGGAAGCTCAAACACCGTGATATGACACATGATATCACGGTGATATCACCTCACTTGTAATATCACATGATATCACACGTGATATCATGTGTGATAACACAGTGATATCACCGTGATATCATATGTGATATCACCGGTGGTAGTATGTGATATCATGGTTTATATCACTTGTGATATCACGGTGATATCACCTGTGATATCATGTGATATCAGCGGTGATATCACCGTGATATCATGTGTGATATCACGGTGTTTGAGCTTGCTAAGTTTGTTGTGCTTTCTTGAACCATAGCTTCTTTAGTTTGTTGATTCAACGATGATATTTTAAACCTCTATAAAACCCATCGAAACATGCACAATGTATCTACTAAAAAGAAAATGCCACCACAAGTCTAACCAAAGTATCATAACATCTCTTGTTTTCGATTAAACACCTTTTAATATTTCATATTATCATAAAACACAAAATATTCCTAAATATTTTCAAAACACAAATAAAAATGAACAGTAATCATCACGTTGATATAATAAGTGATGTATATTATTATTTCTTTCATATATACTTGGTAAAATACTAAATTCTTATCACATTTGGTAAGAATGTAATACTTCACATTCTTAGTTGAGTATCAAAATTGATAACACATACATGATGAAGAATGTAATACTCTTCATCTTCCTTACAATGTTATATCACAAGAGATAATAAGTGCCACTTAAAAATATCAAAATGAATAAAATGAAGCAAACTATGAAAATAGAGATTTGAAATATTCTCAAATTCAAACAAGTGTTGCATTAAATTAGCATTTTTTGAACAAAATAAGAATTCACCTAAAGAGACTTTAACCATTTTATTTCTACTAAGAGTATAATATCACAAGTGATAGATAACACCTGTTGCATTAAAAAATATACGCTTGTCAATTGCGATGAAAGGTACAAAAACTATCATATAATCAAAATTATAAAAATATTAGAAAACACATAGGTGATAATATATAAAAATATACGTAACGATGAAATATCTCGGTGATATTAAAGGTTAAAAAAACATGCTTGTTTGTTTATGAAATATTACAAGTGATATTAGACATTAACTTTTTTTATAAAATATCACAATTGATATTAGACATGTAATATAATAGAGTTTAATAATAAGCATGAAAACGTATGAAAATAGACGAAAACGTATAAAAAAACTACAAAAAACGGACGAAACGTCTCAAAACGGAAAAACGTATAAAAATAAATGAGAAGCGTATAAAAGCGTCTTAAAGCGGACGAAAATGTATAAAACGGACAAAATGTATGAAAGCGGATGAAACGGATTTAAACGTTCGAAATGTACGAAAGCGTCTAAAATGGACGAAACGTAAAAAGCGGACGGCGATATAAACCTATGAAAACCGATGAAAACGTATAGAAGTGGACGAAACGTCTCGAAACGAAGAAAACGTGTAAAGCGGATGAAAGTACATGAAAACGTAAAAACAAGCGAAACGTATGAAAATGGACGAAAAAGTATGAAAACGGACGGCGTATGAAACAAACGAAACTTAAGAAAGCGGACGAAACGTATGAAACGGACCAAAACGTAAGAAAACGGGCGAAGCGTCTAAAACGGACGAAACGTATGAAAGCGGACTAAAACATATATAAACCTATGAAAATCGATGAAAACGTGTAAAAGCGGGCGGCGGACGAAAACGTATAAAAGCGGACGAAAATACATGAAAGCGTATGAAAGCGGACGAAAATGTGAAAAGAGCGAAATGTAAGAAAATAGACGAAAACATATGAAGATGGGCGAAACGTAAGAAATGGACGAAACAGAGGAAAGCGTATGAGCGAAAAAAGCGAAAAAATAAACGTGAATAACGCAAAAAAAAAAAAAAAAAAAAAAAAAAAAGTTAATTCATAAAAACGGAAATTAATAAAAAATGATAAAAAAAAAATAATGACTTGGGTTTAAGTATTAAATCTTGGGTTAATCCCCACCATTAGATTATACTATATGGATGGTGGGGATTTATCCCTAGTAGCGTGGATTTTAAGTAAGCGAAAATAAAGTCTGGCCTTAGATTTACAAAAGTAATTCGAAAATTCAATCATACTATGTTATTACCACAATTCTAGGTTTTCTTAATTTAAACATTTGGTTGGGACATGATGGCTCTTCTAGTCTTCTATATATGAAGCCTTCTATATATGAAGCCCATTATGTGCATAGCTAATACAGATGGCCCATATTTCATGGTTTATTGATATAGCGACTCACATAGTCACATTTGGCTTTGCATATGATATTATGATGTGTGACCATAAATCATTGAATCCAATCAACACTTGAGATGATGTCGTCGAGGTACCTTGGCCTTACGTTAAACCTAATGATTAAATTGTTGAAAATTACATTATACATTGAAACTGGTTTTCCTAGATATCTTTGGTTAATTCCTATTAAATAAAGTAGCTTTCGTCAAACTTTGTTCATGTTTAGAGGCGTGGTGTGGTCACATTTGGCTTTGCTTATGATGTGTGACGATTAATCATTGAATCCAATCAACACTTGAGATGATCTCGTCGAGGTACATTGGCCTTACATTAAACCTAATGATTAAATTGTTGAAAATCATATTATACATTATAAAACTGGTTTTCAGAAGTATCTTTCATTAATTCCTATTAAATAGAGTAGCTTTTGTTAAATCTTGCCGGTATAATTCAGGTAATTAGATGAGATAACTTGAAATCTTCATCTACATTTACTCTAAAACCAACTAGACAATATTACGAAGATATTTATACCGAATTGATTACTCCCTTTTCGTTTGGTTGACACTTTGACACCTCCATTTCAAAATACCTACATTTCTACAAAACATGTTTATAAAAAGTTGGAGTTGCTTGAAAGTGAAGATTTAGGCATAATTGTTTGTTGTTTTTGAGTTAGAATATTTTTTGTTGCTTCAATGATATTAACATAACGTTGTTTCATGTTAAGCATGCTATTGTCTTTCATATGTATTTTATTATATGTTTAATAAATAGGCCCAAGCCGGGTGTGTGTTTAGGGTCTGTTTAGGGCTTCTAGAGTTTTATTACTTTATGTATTAGCACTATAAATATATGATTAATGAAAGATAATAACATTTTCATGATTTTAAGTTAAAGGGTGTCGAACTTGGCGTCAAAATTATAATGAAAACATCGCCAATGATTTTTTTTTTTTTTTTTAATAACAAATCATGATTCAACCTAACACTATAATGAATAAGAAGAACAAATTAAATTTAGAAAAGCACAATTTGACAAGTAAATTCAATTTATTGTTATATTTGATTGTTTAAGTTGTTCGTTTTTGAACTTTAATCAATATATCTATATGATTTAGGAGGGCCGATTGCAAAAATTATTAAAAAAAAACTAGCTATTGTATCGAATAATTAATAAATAAGAGCCAATTAAAGATTTAAGGATGGTCCAACACTCACTAATCACCTTAATAGTTTCACCCTTGAACTTACAGGGTTTTCATTATCTAAAATGCTTGTTACTTGTATAAAGAGTAGAAGAAATTCTTCGAACACTTCATTAATGTGTACCTCAGACCTTTACGTTGTATTCATCATGTTTTGTATCTTCGGACTTTTCATCGCATATACAATGAAATATACATTCTTAATGATAAAGATCTTGTGCGATCAGATATATATTTTCTTTCCAAATTTACACCAATCACTTTTTTCAAATCCACTAATCAAATCTAACCATATAAACCGATCACTTTTTCAAATCCGCCAATCAAATCTAACCATACAAGTAGGCTTGCGAATTAAGTATAAGAATCATTTCCTTTTGCATTTTAGTCATAGCAATGGTTTTGATTGCTTAAAATGAAAAACAGGGATTACCGATGAGCTAACAAATTTTTTTGTTTATTTTTTGTTAATTGTCAATTGTTAGAATAAAAGATCGTGTGTCCAATGTCTATTAAGTGAGAACGGTACGTTTTAGGTCGGTTTTAAGTAAAAGTTGAAATCGAACCTAAATATTCGGCTTTTATAAAACCTAAATTCGAAACTGATTGGAATTTGTCAGCTCGGTTTTTCAGGTTTTAGGTCTCGATTCGGTTTGTGGGTTATTTTGATTTTTAACCGCTCATATTTGGGTGTGGCCAATTTTTACTGACAATCTTGTTTTGCGTAGAAAAAAAATTGATTACTTTTCTTTATTCTTTTGTTAATTCAATCCTAATATTATTATCCGTAAATTCTACACATATAACACACACACTTGGAAGTCAAGCACACATTATATGATTATTATTGTCGAATATGTATTGATATATTGTCAAATAAACACACGTTAATCACACACATAAACGTTAAGACAAATTTATTTAAATACACCCACAAAATGAATATGAGTTTGTAAATTTCATATATTTAGTTACAGTATTTATTTATATTATATTATATATTGTTATTGTGTAATAAAATCGATTCAGTTTGACTTTTTTAACAAAAACCTAAAACAAACTGAATTTTTTTGTTTTTAAGAAAGTAAAAACCTAACCATCGAGTTTTAGTGGCTCATTTGTCCGGCTTGATCTTTTTCGATTTCCTTATTTAGTTTCGATTTTTCCGGTTTTTTTCCCAACCCTATTCCACCGTCTTCAAAACATAAATTTGTGAAAAGAATATAGAAATAGAAAGTTATATATCTAGAAAAGGTTAAAATAAAAAATCAAGTGATAATGAAGCAAACACATCAAGTAGGGCATGAAGAAATTAAAGAATTTGTCTCCTCATGCCAAAGGAATTCAAACTTGACCTTGAAACACAAGAATTATTGCAATTCCTAGCACAACACATGCAACTCATCCTTCTATATGATTATTATGATTATGTTGTTGTTGATCTGGAATTCAATCTTTTGGTTCATTTCCTACATTCAACGTATTGCCGATAGATACACATAAGGTATTTATCCTTCGCATGACTCTCAAGTCTTCTGTATATATAGAAAATGCGACGAGAACTCGTTTTCTTCATGATTGATGGGAAGATATATCAGGAGATTAACAATATATAGAATGAGATTAATGAATCGATGAGAACTCAATTGACAAGTGACAACCATGCATGTTTAAATAAGTACTTCATGTGTATTATATCCTTAAATCATAATCCAAATGGTCTCTGATCTGACTTGCATTATTCTTTCGCGACAAGAAAGATATAAACCAAGGGTCCCTATTGATTTACCAAATATTAATTGTCGACATGTGAAAATGTACAAAGTGGTTATCATTTCTTTTTAGGGGTAATGGTTAAAAAAAGTACTAAACTTGCCACCCTTCCTTCTTCAGGGTAGCGAACAAATTTTTTTATTTTTGAGGGTATTATACTTTCAATTCATCTTCTTTAGGGTATTTTCTTAAACAGTTGGACATTTTGCCTTATTACCCACAAGAGAAACGATGGCAAGTATGATCTTTTTTATCATTCATTTCTAGCTTTTTATTATGTTAAATTTTGGATATGTATTAAGATAAATTATTTAATGATTTATAATTGTGTTAAATCTATGATAAAAATGTTTTGTTTTAAGTTTACACTATTTACTTATTAAGATAATTTAGTTCACCACCCACTTCCATTTCAGCGACATGTACTTCTCAATTGAAAATGGAATTTAAAGAATAAATAATGACTAGGCCGTCACGGAAAGCGTGTTTTGGCTAAGAAAGCGGAATAAATTAACAAGGGTAACGATTTGTGATAGGAAACTAGATGTATTTTGGCGAATTTGATCGTGACGATCAAACTCAATAGGTTTATGGGTTAAGATCTTGGAATTGATCGCTTTGATGCTACTTGATATACTCTTCTGAGGAATCAACGAGATTCAAATAAGAGTATAACTAACCAAAAACACAAACAATAAGAATTGAGCTCAAGAATTAGTTAATGGGATTTGTTATACCATCGACTTGTAGAAGTTTATTACAGAGAGAATTACAAAATCAAAACCGCTTTACAAATGTGAAATGAATTGTGTTATATACAAATGAAATGATGAAATGGTCAGAACTGACTTTTCCGCTTAAATGGTAAGGTTAAAACGCTTATTTGAACCCCACACGCCATGCCACGCCAGATACTATATTTAAACTCATATCATGTTGACTCGAGACAAAACCAAACACAACACTAATCGAGACCAAACCGTGACCCACACGGGTCTCGACTTGAACCCACAAGAGCTATTAAGACTGACTGAGAACAAAATATGCACATTCAATATCTATTAACCAAATCTCCAAATAAACCACGAATTAAAGCTAAACATAATAAGCCGAAAGTACATACGCTCGAACAAACAACACCCACTCAATTGAGAAGTACATGTCCTTTGCAAATGGAAGTGGCTGGTGGAACTAAATTATCTTAATAAGTAAATAGTGTAAACTTAAAACAAAATATTTTTATCATAGATTTAACACAATTATAAATCATTAAATAATTTATCTTAATACATATCCAAAATTTAACATAATAAAAAACTAGGGCAAATGATAAAAAAAAGTATCATAGTTGCCATCATTTGCTCTTGTGGGTAATAGGGGCAAAAATGTCCAACTGTTTAATAAAATACCCTAAAGAGGATGAATTTAAAAGTATAATACCCTCAAAAATAAAAAATTTTGTTCGCTACCCTAAAAAAGAAGAGTGTCAAGTTTAGTACTTTTTTTAACCATTGGTTGTATATCAACCAGGCTAGAATCTATTTTTCTTCTTCTCTCTAACTCTCTATGCCAAACAGACACGTGGTGGACTAAAACATGAGGAAATTTAGTTAACGATGCTTTTTTTAGCGAGCTATACAAATGAATTTGATATCGACACAAATCAATGAATCATGACACTACACATATGTTGTACATATCTTAATATCTACTATTTGACGTCCACGCAATGCGTATAACCAGGGCCGTCCCGTGGATTTTGGGGGCCCCGTGCCACTATTACATATTAGGCCCCTTGAGCACACGAAAAATTGAGTACGTGCTGAAAACGCTTAATTAATGTTGCAAGATTTGCTATAAAACTATGGTACGTGACATAACTTTGCTTTAGCCATATCAAATTCTTCTTTCAACTTAGGAGCAAATGATGTCTTAAAAAATTAGTAACAACATAACAAGTACTTAACTAATGCTTAAGAATCTAAATGCATCAAAATAGAATTTGTTAATTACGTCTTTCTATTTCTGTAGTTGTTCCGTTGGTTTTAATATAAAAAATGATTTCCAAATTACAAATAAACTAAATAAAATCCCAACATGTGCTTCATTGTGCTAGAAGAAGCAACACAGCAATACAGAAATTGGAAAGAAACTCAAGCGGGCTTGTTTCCCAAAATTAGGTACAGACATGGATAAACTTTTGAGGCCCTACAGGATATTGGGCCCCGCTTGCTGATCACTTTGCACAGCCCAAATCCGCCCTAAGATATAACCTTCAACGCACCATAAGTATGACACGAGTTAATTATATTTGAGTTTTCTTGAGAGGTTCAAATCGCCTGAAAAAATCTGACACCATATTTTATTTAGATGTCAACTGACATTTCTTTAAAAGTTTAGTCCTAGGCAGTGAGCACCATTATTGGTGAAGGTTGCGATTGAATTCACGGGTGTTGTTGGCGTATATGTCCGGAAGACATGCAGTCCGACAACATTACTGGCCGGACGGCATTGTCTAAACCGTCCGGACGTCAAACGACAATATCCAGCTTTTAAGGATTCTCACCACGTTGCCTATCAACTAGGGTGGCTATAGGCTTGCAAGGTGTAATATAGGTCCGCACGAACAAAGGTATCTACAAAGGATTATATACATAGTTGGGGTAGTATAAATACCCCAACACATTTAATGTTTCATAATATACACACACTTACATCAACCAATCGTGCATTTATTATCATCTTTACCTCCAACACTTTCACGCCGGAGCTTGGTCCCGGACATCGCCCGCGCGAGGCTAACGGTGTTGCTTATGTGCGGGAAGGAACACTTATTTCCTCCAAAGATCGTTGATTGCGATCGGACTCTCCATCCAAACCGGACGGGAATTTGCTTCAACAAATTGGCGCCATCCGTGGACACGTTATTCATTCTACGGAGAATTGGATGGCGGTTCGCAACCACCACCTCCGCTGAACCCAACCCTCCGGAAACGAGGCGGAGTGGAGTCTTCAATAGGCAAACCTCCGAATACCGAACAACTACAAGCCCGATGGCATCTTTAGAGACCCTCCTCGTAAAGTACAATGCAACCGCCCCGAGTCATCAAGCCTATCCGGCTCTCTTTCAAGAAGAGGACGAGCAAGAGGAGGTCTTGAACCAAACCCAAAGGACGATCTCAAAGAAACCCCATAAAGAAATTGCTCGATAACCCTTTACACGAAGAATAGTAGAGTTTCTTGTCCAAGTACATCATGCCCACCAATCTAAAACTATACGATGGCTCGGTGACCGGACGATCATATCAACCGCCTGGGGAGCAATAATCAAGGAGAATGGCCAATGCCGTGTGGTGCCGAATGTTCCAAAGAAACCATGGACGGAGCGGCACAAGGTGGTTCAAAGAATTGGAGCCGGGTAGCATTGACAATTGGGACGAACTCAGGGAGCAATTTACCGTCAAGTTTGCTCTCCGACAAAAACACCTGAAAGATCCTACAGAAATCACCCAGATTGTCAGACAGGCCAACGAAACACTACCGGCCTTCAAAGAACGGTGGACCGACGAGGCCACTCGGATACCAGGAGTTCCCGAACTCATGAAGATATCGGCGTTCATGAATGCACATCGGTGCCTGATTTGGCTAAGAAGTTCTCGATCAGTCCCAAAATGTGGAAAGAAATGATGACCGGGTAGAGCGATTATATCCGGGCGAAGAGGCTTATAAAACACCTAGCTTCAAGGGAGAAACCCATGACCTATCCGGAAGCCAAGCGGTCAAGTCTCAAGAGATAGGAATCTCGGGAGGATTCAATGACAGAAGAGGGCGACCACGGCCTTGGGAAAGGAATGATTCTCGGCGGAGAAAGTCTTCTCCTTATGTCTCTCCAAAAGTCAAGCACGACCCCAAAATGAATTCGACGTAACGACTTCAATAAACATGATGGTTCTCGGATCTTGCTCTCCGCCTTACTAAATGCACCCAAAGAAATACTTTCCACCGAACACCACCTAAACTTGCCCCCACCGCCCTGCTACAAGGAAACCAAGCAAAGAAAATGAGGATCGGTTCTGTGAATATCATGGAGAAAGAGGCCATCTCACCAATGACTGTTATCATTTAAAAAGGCAATTGGAAGTGGCCCTTGAATCGGGGAAGTTAGATCACTTGGTTAAGAATGTCCAGCAAAAAGGAAAGGAAAGGCCGAGAGGCCACAATGGAAAAGGAAAAGTGATCAACATGGTCTGTCAATACTCGGAGGATCATAAAAGAAAGGGCAGGTTCTACAATGAAGACTGGATGAATATCCCTATATCCTTCCCCCAAATAAATACGGACGACCTGTCTGACGAGCCGTTAATCGTAGAGGCCGAAATAGAAGGATATTTTGTAAGGAGGGTGTTTGTAGATGAAGGCGCCTCCGTCCAAGTCATGTATGAACATTGTTTCAGAACTTTTGTCCTTCCATCCATCCCTTGCAGAAGAAACTAGTTCTCCACCGGTAGGATTTTACGCGAAGTCATCCGGCCGATGGGAAGATAGAACTAGAGGTACGCATGGGGATCATGGTCTGTTCCGGACGGTGATGATGGCGTTCACGGTAGTGAAATCGCCTTCTCCTACAACATAATCTTGGGCGAACGGGTCTCAAAGAATTAAGAGCCATACCTCTACTATCCATGCAATGATGAAGTTCCCACTCCGGAGGGATAGCCACTCGATCGCCAAAAGAGCGGTAGTCATGGAATGTAGGAGATTCGAGGAAGGGCGGGACCCTCGGAGAAGTCAGCTTTCCGAGAGGAAAGCAAAACTTGGGATCAAGAAACTCAAGAAGGTCAAGAACAAACGAAAGATATCCTAGTTAACGCAGCCTACCCAGAGCAACGAGCAACCATAGGAACCAAGTTCTCACGAGAATGCCGGAGGCAACTCATCGAGATCTTGAGGAAGAACAAAGATATTTTTTCCTGGGAGCCGGCAGACATGACCGGGGTGCCAAGACGCCTCATAAAACACTCTCTCTGCGTGAACATCTCCGACACACCGGTGGCCCAAAAAAGGAGAATATTCTCGAGAGAAAAGAACCAAGTGATCAACAGAGAAGTGGAGGAATGGGTCAAGGCCGGCATAGTCCGCCCAGTAAGGTACCGACATGGATATCCAACTCGTGTTGGTTAAGAAATGTGACGAAGTCGAGAATGTGTATTGACTTCAAAATCAACTCCTCGTGCCCAAGGATTACTATCCTTGGGAGATAGATTGGAAGATTGAATCCGTCATGGGGTATAAGTATAAGTGCTTCCTTGACGCCACAAGGGTTATCACCAAATCCGGATGAACAGGACGATGAGGAAAACGGCATTCTACATGCACCGAGGAACATATTGCTATACGAAAATGCCATTGGGATCAAGAATCTTTGGTGCAACCTATCAACGATTGGTAGACTTTGCTTTTCAATCACGAGATAGGGAGAAATTTGGAGGCATATGTGGACTACATGGTCATAAAAAGCCGAACAGAGCGAGAAATGATCACTGATATCGCGAAACCTTTGACAACCTTAGGAAGATAAACATGAAGTTGAACCCGCGAAAGTGTTCTTTCGGGGTGGAGGAAGGTAAATTCCTCGGCTATATGGTGACATCGGAAGGAATAAGGGCCAACCCAAGGAAAACAAAGGCTATAATGGAGATGAAATCTCAAAACCTTAAAAGAAATGCAAAGCACGAGTGGGAAGCTTGCGACTTTAAATAGATTCCTATCAAAGTCGTGAGAAAGAGCTCTCCTTTCTTCGACACGCTAAAGAACATCACTAAAGAAAACAAGGACGAATACCGATGGACGAAGGAAGCCGAGTTGGCTTTTCGAGAGATGAAGAGGTTGATACTCAATTACCTTCTTTATCCACACCAAAGCCAAGGAACAACTGTTCATATATCTCTCGCTTCAATAGGAGCCGTAAGTCGCGGTACTCTTGGTAGAAAGAAACGGAGATTCTGGGTGCACTATGTTAGCGGACACTACATGAAGCGGAGAAATACTACGCCCTATAGAAGTTGGCTTTGTTCCGCTACACGCCTCGGAAGGTGAGGAGGTATTTCGAGGCTCAACCTATCCGGGTCATAACTGATCAACCCATCAAGCAAATCTTGAATAAACCGAAAGTCTCGGGAAAATTAGCCAAATATCTTTGTGGAGCTAGGAGCATACAATATCACTTACACTCCTCGTAACGCAACAAGTCGAGGACAAGTCTTGTGGATTTTCTAATGTATACCGTGGAATCTAGATGCAGGAAAAGTCCGAACGTGATGGAAATAGAGGAAGGAGAATGGTTATTATATCTGATTTGAGCCTCAAATAGTAAGGGATCCGGAGCGGGTTTAGTTCTCATCGGCCCGTAAAAGGTAGAAGCGACCTACGCCCGCGGCTAAACTTTCCTAGCACCAACAACGAGGCAGAGTACGAGGCCCTGCTAGCCGGCCTAAGGATCGCAAGAAAACTCAAAATCAAGGCTTTGAGCATGCGGGTAGATTCAAAACTGGTGGCCAGTCAGATCAATGGGGAATTCACGGCCGCCAAGGAAAGCATGCAGAAGTACCTAGCCCAAGCAAGGAAATACATATCCGGCTTCCAAAACTTTAAGATTCGCAACATTCCGAGGGCCCAAAATCAGAAGGCGGATATATTAAGTAAGCTAGCGTCAGTGGCCTTCGATCACCTGACCAAAAAAGTGCTTGTAGAAGTCCTGGAAAGGCCGTCAAGAGATGAAGAAATAGTTAATACCGTAGTAGAAGTGGGAACGGACAACTGGATGACGCCGATCATCAAGTGTCTGGAAGAGGGTGTGTGGCCGGAAGATCCCAATGAGGCTAGAAGCTTAAGAATGAAGATTCCAAGATGTTATGGAAGAAGGTGTCCTCTTTAAGAAAGGTTACTTGGCACCGATGATGAGATGTGTAGGGTCGTTCACAGAAAATTACATAATCCGGAAGTGCATGAGGTCGCTGGGGATGCACGCCGGACCGAGGACCGTCGTGCCAAGCTTTATGAGGCAAGGATATTATTGGCCTACCATGCACCGGATACCCGAGAAGAAATCAGAAATGTGACTTTTGTCGATACACTCTCCGGCACCCAACTACCCAAGACGCCACCGACGTCCATCATGTCCCCGTGGCCGCTTCTACCAATGGGAATGGACGTGTTAGGCCCTTTCCTAAGCACCCGGCCGCATCAAATATGTGATTGTGGCAATTGACTATTTTACTAAGTGGATAGAAGCGAAGCCGTTGGTCAAGACGACGGCAAATATGTCATAAAATTTGTGTACTGAAAATATTATATGCGGTATGGTTTGCCGAGGATCATAGTCACCGATAATGGAACCAATTTAGTGAATGACCCATTCAAGAAATGGTGCGAGGGGTTAAAGACCAAACAAATAAACACAGCCGTTTAGCATCCGCAATCTAATGGATCGTAGAACGGGCAAACCGAAGCCCGATTGATGGGATAAAAACAAGGTTAGGAAGGAGAGAGCGGGATGGCTAGATGAGCGCCCAACGCTTTATGGGCGCCGGACGACTCTCAAAACATGCAACGGAGAAACCCTTCACCGACGTATGGCGGTGAGGCGTAATCTCGAAATAGGGATGCCCACACCTGACGATGATGTTCCGAGAAGATCGAATGAGGAACAAGAACGCACAATTTAGACCTCTTACAAGAAAGAAGGGAAAACGCGCCATCCGTGAAGCTAAATACAAGATGCAAGTAGAACAATACTACAATCGGAGAGTTAAGCCAATGAATTTCAAAATAGGGATTTTGTCTCACCAAAGAATGAAGCAAGCCGGTGGAAAATCAAGGAAAGTTAGGACCTAATTGGGAAGGCCCTATCGTTATAATAGAGCAAGTGAGAATGGCTCTTATAAGTTGCAAACAATGGAGGAGAAGGAGGTCCCCTGACTGCACGCTATAAATCTTAGAAACCGCTTCTTATAGTTGCTATTGTGACAGAATCCTCTTGTCATTGTGTAATCCGAAAGGACTATGTATGATCAATTAAATGATGAAAGTTTCCCTGCAGTGGGGAGACAATTTTCCAAAACTGATGTGATAATATAATGATTCCGACGGCTAGCCCCCGTCGAGCATGAAAAATAACAACCGATGTGATAATACAACGATTCGATGGCTGGCCCCGCCGAGTATGAAAAGTAAAAACTAATGTGATAATATAACGATTCCGATGGCTGGCCCCCGTCGAGTATGAAAACATAAAAATACCCAAGTGATGGATACCCTCAAACTTTACGAGGATGCCTGGAAACCGGATGCACGGCCTATGCGGCCGGATGCCCTTAGAATAACATAAGGAAGACATCTACCCAAGTGATGGATGCCCTCTAACTTCATGAGGATGCCCGGAAACCGGATGCCCTTAGAATAACCTAAGGAGGACATTACGAAACCAAAAGAGAGAAAGAAAAGGCGTATGAATACATGTCAAGCAAAAAGAGATTCATTCACAAAACTAGTTAACGGTAAACAAACATTGTTAATTATTACAACGACATTATACGAATAATTGTTCACAAAATACAAGTCCCAAGAATGTCCGGACTTAAGCATTCTCCTCCGCACATCTACCGGAGTCTCGGTGGTATGAGGAGCCTCGGATGGTCCGGCGTGTCCTTTCTCGACAGAACCTCCGGCTCCATTCATTAGATCCCAAGGGCAAACAAAGAAGAGTCGGCAAGCTTCGACTAAAGGGATACTCAGCTTCAAAGAGTTTGTCATATTCAGCCCTCCACAAGTTCTGGAGCATCCCTGTTGACCTTCCGGATTTTTTGCAAAGCAACCTCCATCTCTTCCTCGGTCCTGTTCACCTTGGCCCCTGTCACAAACCCTGCTTGATAGGTCAAGCTGTACACTTTAGCCATACTATTTTTGTACTCGACGCTCCCAAAAAACCGACGAACAACCGAAGGCAATAGCATCCGACACGAGATTCTCGCTTAACCACCTCACTTTGAGCAACCTCTGCCAATTTTCCGCTTTCCACCATAGCGGCTAGAGATTGGTCTTGCGCACCAACTCACTTTCTAATTTCCTTATTTTTTCGGCCGAGCACCTAAGTCTTCATCCACTCAGATCGTATTCAGTGATACTTGAGATTAAGGCCATGATCATCAAATCTATCAGACTTCAAAGGTCAAGCGACTCCGCCCCTCAAAGACTAACTCCAACTCTTGCCCTCATCAAGCTCCGCAACAGCTGAGGGGAGAATACTCGTTAAAGAAACTCCTCTTCACACCGAGGGTAGCAAACACCACCGCCTCTCGTGAACTCCCACATCATCTGCACCAGCCTCAAATGATACCCATCTCCTCACTACCACCACACATCAACAACAACACCGACGGTCATGACTACAACCCCACCCTTAGTTGCATCATCTTCCTCGTGTCAAGACAAAGGCAAAGGCAAAATGACAACTGCTAGCCCGAGAAGATTCCTACAAAATCGGCGACATCGAATACTGCCACACCACAACAAATGAGTAAACATCTTGCTAAAGAAGAAAGAAGATTGAAATTAATGAGGAAGAGAAAAGAACAGAAGCACGCAAAGGTAGTCGCCAAGAAGCCGAGAATATGGGATTAGATGCAAGCAAGCTCTAAAAGGGTCGAGCAGACAAAAGTTCAAGGAAGCTCAGTCGCTCGGATGGTTTGAAATGAGAAAGCATTGGAAGAAAGAGAAAGAAAATCAAGCTCTCGCAAAGCGAGTCAAGGAATACAATCGACAATGACCACCAAGGCTTCCTGAAAAATCACGGATGTCAAGATTATTCCCAACACCAAACCATTGGCTATGAATGTTTATGTAGGGATGAAAAAGACACTTTGAGGTTCATGATCCCCTAAAATTCACCGACTTTGGGATCTTTGAACTCGATGAACTTGGTCCGATCATTGGAAAGAAGCAAAATAAGGTGGTCAAGGAGTCGATGAAGATGCTCAAGAAAAGATATGAAAGGTCGAGAGATGCACCAAATTAACCGAATTCACCGCCTTGACTGCACCACAAGGATCTCAACCACAAGCATCCACCGGCAAAATGAAAAGAGTTGAGTTCCAACCGAGATCAAAGAACATGGCTTAGAATGCAACAGAGCCGCCTAAGGGTGTAAAATTTGTGAACTGTTTGGTAATTGAAGAGCCCGAAGAGGCTATTCTACATTGATGTCTATGGAAACCCAGATTTCAAAGATGGAGTGATATTGATCAGTGGTGTGGTCAGCAATGATCGACTATATTCCAAAGGCTCTCAAATCCAGCCTCAAGAAACAACGAGTTTCGCAAGACCGAATGCAAAGATAAGAGACCATCCCGACAGGGAAACACTCATCACCAAGAAAGTGAAGCTCAAGCACCTTTGGGTATCCATCTCGACCGACATCATATTTATCTTTCTTGTACTAGTGATAGGAGCTATGTAATCGATCAATAAAAGATGTATGTTTTGTTAAATTACTCAAAGTTCCTTATTGTATTCATTAGTACATTTAGTGTAAGAAGGCCATTAGCTCACTTGCACCGATCAAACACTTAGGCTATTTGATATCCAAATAGGGGAGACTGCTTGGTTCAAGAATACCCAAACCCTTAATCTAGGATTTGAATAGAAAATAACCCAAGTGTTTAATCCGTTAAACACTATCGGTCACCGAGTGCATAGCCTCTCGGTGGGCCATCTTCAGGATACTTAGTACGAGGCAATGAAGAAGCCTCTCCACCAAAGAAGGCGGAACTTAATGGGTGAAGACTAAGTCAAGAAGAAGATGGTGGATTCAGTGAGAGATGACAATAACTCATCGAATACCTAAGACTCATCTCCAAATCATTAGCATCAAGACAAACCAAGGAAGAGATCAAGGCTTTGAAGATCAAGAATGAGCGGACTAGGCGGAAACGCTTACCCGTATAAAACTAAGTCCCCAAGTGTTTTACCCGATAAAACTAAGTCCCTATCTACTAAAGCCATATCTTCCCATTTATAGTAAGCGGCGATACTAAAGGATTCTCATTATGGTTAAGTCATCACCGACTATAAATAGCAAAATAAACGATAAATGAATATATCTATATTCGTGGATTACCGTGATCAATGTTTTTGTCTTCTAGGTTAAAGTTAAATATCCATACTTGTATAAATAGTATAAGAGAAGGAGTGAAAAGTTTAAGCTTGTGAATTGTAAAACACACATACACACAAGCCAACTTTTCACTCCTCCAAATACAACTTTATCCTTGAGCTAGCTCGGTGGGTTCTAGAGTTGTGCTCGGACTTAGCCCGAGCTTAGAGAGAGTCACCCCAAACTTTGTCATTTCAATCCCAAGTACTATTCCGCAAGTACTTGGGTAACGTCAATATTTGATTTATTTCTAATAAGAATATGATGTTGAAAATTACTTAGTGTGCTTTTCTTATGTCAATTTCAGTCATAGTTCACTATTAACTTGTTTTATATACTTAAAATGTTTTAAACGATAGTGAACAGGGAACAACAATAAGGCATCAAATTGATACTTGCGCCAAGATCAGCCAAAGCATCACATTTAACATTATTCCCGAAAGTACATGGAATAAGAAAGCTCCCAGGATCTCCGAGCTTTGGTGGGATCTTGTTTTGGACAATAGCTGAGCATTCTTCGTTAAGAAAAGTTCGATATTTGCTCAAGCTTGCTTTTGTTATTAAGAAGTTCTTTCAAAAATTTCCGTAATTGGGCATTCGGTTAAGACATCAACGAGAGGAACATTTAGTCTAACCTCTTTGATTATTTCAATGAACTTCTATAACGCCTTCCATCTTTTCTTTCTTTAGGCGTTGAGGATAAGGAATTTTTGGTGTATACGCCTTGAC
This sequence comes from Chrysanthemum lavandulifolium, assembly GCA_022545495.1. NCBI lineage: Eukaryota > Viridiplantae > Streptophyta > Magnoliopsida > Asterales > Asteraceae > Chrysanthemum > Chrysanthemum lavandulifolium. The sequence continues at coordinate 188,774,022 of CM040244.1, read as the reverse complement.
GGATGGAATATTTTTCTTTTGGTGGTTTGAGTTGTGTTTGGTTCCTCGGTTTCATCCTCACTATCAATGGTGACGGAGTATTAGGATTTGGTGGTGGATCGTGACGAGAGACCACTTCTGTGAAACGGCATTGATATGCTCATTTCTTGTTTGTGGTGGACTGATGACGTCTTATCATTTGATGGTTTTGGGTTGGATTGGGTATTACTTGGCAATGAACCGGATGGTCTAGAGGAATGTTGGTCGAAAGTCCGCTAAACTTGTTTTCAAGATCTTGGATAGATGCTTGATGATTTTTCGTCCTTGCTCAACTTTGGCTTTGAGATTGAAAACCGATTTTGATAAAATCATTTGCGGATTTTTGACCGACCACAATTCTCTCATGGTTTTCTCGAATTCGGTTTCTTCCATCTTTTGTCGGGATTTTGTGGTGGTGGATCGCCGGTTCGTGGTTGAGAATCACGGTTGTCATCCTCGGTGGCGATCTTGCCAATTTCGAATTTTGACCGTAATAATTACTACGATATCCTCCTCCACGGTATCCTCTCGAGCGTAACTCGCTTCTCCTTCCTTCGGTCCACCCATAGGTTTATCGCCGCACTTCGGACGATGGATGATTTCCTCCACAATTGTTGCATCCGTCTCGCATTTCCTTCACTTCATCTTTGATATCTTTATACCATGAAGTCGATTTTTAGGTTAACGCCCATCTTCTCCATGAGTTTTGAGGTATCGATGTTTTCGACAAAAGCAACGAGCTTTTCGGAGAGGTTTGGTTTTGGAATCTTTGGACCAATCAAGTTTGAGAAGTACTCGATCTTGAGCAATTGATGTGCATCATTGGGGTCTTATAGAGAAAATTCCTTCAAGATCAAGGATGCCTTGAGAGATTTCATCTAGTCCATGGTAAAAGATTTGGATAATGGTTCCTTTTGATAGTCCATGTCCATGACAACTCTGAAGCAAATATTTCATTGAAGCCAAGCTTCGACAAATGACTCGCTTGGGTTTTGGTTGAAAGACGAATTTCTCCCATTAATCGATCAAACATGGCGGTGGAAAGAATCGCTTACAAAAGCTTGCCTCATCTTCTCCCAAGTATTGATGATTCACAGGGTTAATTCATTATACCATACTTTAGCATCTCCGCGAGTGATGATGGGAAAAGTTTGAGTTTGATTTGCATTGACATCGGTGTCGCCATAACGGAACATGCCGCAAATTTCGATGAATTCAAAGAATGTGCTTGTACAGATCGGCCACAAGACTGACCATCGAATTGACGGTCTTTGATCATAGAAAGGTGATGTCCTTCACGGTGAAGTTGTCACCAAGATTGACAGCAACAATAGCACTTCCGGGGGTTGGTGCTATGGCTCGGTTGGTTCCCCACATGGGTTGATCGTCCGCCATGGGAAAAGGTAAATTGGTGAAAGGGTTGTAAACAACTTTGGCTTCTACGAGGTTATCAAATGGTGGGTTTGGTACTCTTGGTACACGATTTTCCAATGGTATGAAAAGTGTTCTTCTTCTTCGAATCAAACGTTCGGGGTTGGTAAGAGGTGTAATTGGTTCTATTCCCGCTGCTCGAGTGTTCATACAATGTCCTAGAGAATCCAGAAATATCTAAACACACGGACAAACAACGAAAACAATTTTATGGGTCGAGTGGGTAACCTGGATCGGTTGCGGGTTGCGACCGATCGGTTAGACCAGTTGAGTTATGGTAAAATCGTAACCGATTCGGTTGAAGGAAAACCGGATCCGGTTAAGGTTTCGAGAGAAAATTTTGGTTGAATCGACCGAGGAAATTCAAAACTTGTTGAAACACAATCAAATCCCTAAGAATAAGCACCAAAAACTTGATGTGCTACATGTGTACAAGTTTTAAATTTATAATAGGTGAATTACCAATATTACCAATAACACATACGAGCAAATATACTCAAATCCGTTATAGCAAGATTATGAAGGTAAGTCGGGATCGTCGCAGGATTTGAGTGAATCTAAACACAATTTTGAATTAACAGAGTCTATCCAAAACATATAATAAAGCAAATAGGTATAATGAAATTCGATGATTAAAAACTACACTTGCTTAAACTAGTTTCATATCATAGATTAATGTGATTGTGTTAACCTCTTAACATGTTGGTTATGATAATTAGTTGGAGGACTAATCTATTGTTCTTACAAGTTAAACCTTCACAAGATTTTAGTTCATAAAAACAAGCATTACGTTTAACCAATCAATTCAAGATCAATTCAAGTTTCATAAGTCTACATACATAAACTTAAACACAAAAATATCCACTTGTTCATCAAATTGCTTAAGAAATGGTCAATACAAAGGTAACCGATCATAGACAAAAGGCTACAATTGATTCTCAACAACTAATCTTACGACCTTTTAGATGTTTCCAACCAATCCGATTTGATAATCAAAAGCGTTTCTATTACAACCACACCTTAGTTCCTTTGTATAATCAAGAATAATGGGTAAAACAATCATCCATAGACAAATGATTATGACTAGTTGAATAACAATAAGTTCTTTCGACCTCAACGATTACTACCAATTAGCCAAACTTGATTAACAAATGTCACTACTGAAACTTTAGCACAATTGGATCTTAGAATCAACTTGAAATTGAATTAAAACATGTTAAAACAATCACTAACTAATCATATGATAATCAACATCATTTAAGCCAACAGTATAAAGAAACTAGCCACTCATAGCAAACATGAACATAAACTCGAACTTTGAACATTAGAAAACATGATTAAAAGTCTTACAATGCTTGGAATAAGATTACAAATGGTGAAGTAATGATTCCCAAAGTATTGGGGTACACTTCTTGGCGATTTGGCCTCCAAATGTGGAACTTCGAACTCCAAACTTCCCGGACTTCTAAGGACGAATTTTGAGAGCTTAAAGCTTTGTTTGATGAGTAGAGATATTTGTATTTGAGGTGTGTCTCTTATGCTCACAAATGGCCTCTATTTATACTAATTCCAAAGCCTAAGGTATTAATTCTTGAACTTGGCCTCCAAGGAGTAAGGAAGGACTAGAATACACCAAGAGAAGGACCTAGAATCGTTTGGATGCAAAGGAGAAACTTAGTGATGAAGATTTGGCGATCGACTTCTCCAACCGGATCGGTCATATGACCAACCGATCCGGTTGGTATTCTAAAGTGGCCAACCGTTCCGGTTGCGGGAGGCGACCGAATGGTTGGTGATGGTCAAAATGGCTTTTCTGGTCATATTCCAACCAATCCGGTTCTGCTTGTAACCGATCCTATTGATTTCGAGTTACTAAACTTGATCTTTTCTTCTTTATTTTGTAGAACTAGGTTCTTCAATCACTATGGTCTTCAAAGGTCCTTGAGATCTTGATTTAGGCTTCATCAAACGGAATCTTCTATTTGTCAACATTTCTTTATTTTCCTTCTGCTTCCTCGCACTTGGTTATAAACACTAGATAAACATCTTTTGATGCGTTTAAGTACTATAATCACGCAAATATAACCAAATAACAAATATAAAAGCACACATAACGCTACTAAAAACATGCACAATCTGAGCGTTATCACCTTGCTAAAAACCTCGTCAAGTTGTTTCTTAACCAACTTTACCGACAAGCCTCACAAGTCGTGTGCAATATTCTCCCTTGTTGCTATAAACCCTTCTTGAAAATCGAATTAATTAGAATAATTCTAAACCCTCGATTTCGAACAAGCAAACCCGATCGTTAACTTAAAACCCAAGCAAACCACGATCGATACTTGAACCACAAGAAAACCCGCAAACAAGAACCTTCGCATTAATCGAATTTAAAAAAACGATAACCCGAAGTCGAATTTATTATACTATTGATTGAAACCCTTTTGACAAAAAAAAGACAAAATCAGTTTGTTACCTTTGTAGTACTACACACGTGATTAATAGAATTAATTAATCTTATTATTCTTGGCTTCTGAAAAACCAATAACCACGTCCACTTCGTCTTCTCCGAATAAAAACATGCAATTCCAAAAACGATTCGAAACCTGAAACTGTTTTCTTTGCTGTGGAAAACTAGAAGGGGGGGTTGAATAGTTTTACCAATTTAAAACTTCCTTTTAAATATTTAGATCGACTTATGTCAATATATTTGGTTGTTTATGTTGGACGTTGATAGATAGATATATAAACGTGTAATGAAAGATAAAGAGTAAGAAGCACATCACCACGACACAAGTATTTATAGTGGTTCGGCTACAAGGACGCCTTCCTTGCCCTACTCCCTCCCGAGTCACCTACTCGAGAGTTCGTAAGCACTACACCAACTCCTTATGGCGGAGAAGCCTTCACAACGCCGCTTAACCTTTTCCCAGACAAAGCTAAATACCGAGTTCCTTCACACCAAGCGAACCACACTTAACACAACGTCGCTTACCCTTTATACGGTGCTAGGCTAACCACCGAGTTCTTTCACACCAAGGAGAACTAATCCTATCACAACGTCGCCTACCCTTTATTAGGTACTAGGCTAAGCACCTAGTTCCATTACTATGGAGGAACTACTACCCTTCACAACACAACACCTAATCTCAAGGAGATCTACTCCTTGTTACAATACCATCAAGGATATCACCATCCTTGGAAATAAACAAATACTTATATGTATAACGATGCACCTCATCGATTATACGACCTAGGCATTCTTCCCAAATGCTACTTGATTTGATTCTTGGCATCCTTCACTAATGCCTTTGACACAACGCTTGGCACCCTTCACTAATGCCTTCGCTCTTGACACCTTTAGCATTCTTCACTAATGCTTTGACACGGACGATAAGCACCTTTCACTAATGCTTTCATCTTGACATTTTCGGCATTCTTCACTAATGCCTTCAACCCAACATCTATGGAGAAAGAAAGAACTATCAACAAGAGAACCTTGGTTGTCTTGATGATGACGAAGCATAGCAACTCATGGACTTGAGCTTGCTCGTCTTCAAAGTGGTGATCTCGCCTTTAAGAGAACCTAGAAGATCACACAAAACAAAAGACAAACTACATAGATCACTTGGATCCGAGGTTAGAGGTTATAATACTTGGGAAGTATGTGTGTAAAGTGATGAGTAGAAAGGAAGAAATGGCTCTCTATTTATGAGGAAATTCTCATCGTTCTCGGATCCCGCGGATCCCTCCCACAAGGATCCGCTAGACAAAACCAGGGATCCGTGGAACGCTCCTCTTCGCCTATGGGTATTTTTGGTTATGGGTCATGGGTCATGGGTTATGGGTTGATCCATGGTTTTTTCTAGATACAATGTATCTCAAGGATACAATGAACTTGGTTAAGTGGTATATATAAAACCATGGGTTATGGGTCAATACCATTTGCTAGTTTTTACCCATTTAGTATATACTTGTTTTTACCCATTTTAGTATATACTTGTTTTTACCCATTTTAGTATACTTAGTTTAAGTATATGCAAACCCAATATGTAAACACTAGTTGTTGTACATATGTTTTTAAATCATAAAATCACTTATACTTGTTTTAGTGTTTTATGTGAAAACGTAAGTGTGTTAGAAAACTATTGACTCAAACTATTTACATATTCTATTTGTTTCGTTTAAAAAGATTTTACGTTTGTTATCGACAAAACATTAGAAGATCGTAAAATATAAATAAACGTTTTTACGGCTTATTTGTATTAACATTTGCTCTAACCTCGAAACCTCGATCTAGCACTCGAACTTCGATGACCACAATAACCGCGGCTCTGATACCACTTGTTGGACAAAACCGCCAACAACCCGAAGCTCGATCGCGAGTTATGTCGAGCACACGTAGCAAACACGAGAGGCACGATATACTACAAAGAAACGATAAGAATACGCACACGATATACCCTCGTACCAAACCTTTATTATAAACCTAATAAAGTTATTACAACGAGGAAGAAGAATGAATAAAACTAGCATCCCAACATCTCTATTTATAGAGATGAGGGGGTAGAAATATTTCCTAATTCAAATAGGAAACATCATTGGCTTGCACTCCAAGCTACCTAATCCTAGTTTATGTCTAACACCTAATCTTATTACAAAGTACAATTAAGTCCCTAATCTATATTTAAGTTTACTACTAATATATAACACATAATCAAGAGAGTGTAAAGGTTTTGAGCCAACATTCTTTCTAACTAAAAGAAAATTAAACAATTCATAAATCACTCGTTTTTTTTTTTTTTTTTTTTTCCTACAAGTTTATCCAAATTACAAACGACCATTGTTTTTATTCTAAATGAGTGGATTTGGGAACTCAATGGCATCTATTCTACCTTTATATAGAAGGTATTGTGCACGTCCTATTAGCTTATATTCGACCACAATTGTGTAGCTCAAAAGTCGAACATTCAATTTAGCTTATGATATTGTACTTGGTTTCTTATCTAATTCGCAAAGTTATGCAATTGAGACGACATGTGAATATATGCTATGATTATTATTAACTTGGAATATATTCCATGGTTGTTTAGACCATATTATACTAGTAATGTCAAAAGGTGCACTTGAAATCTGTTTTACGACTAGTATTATACTTCAAGAGTTAAACAAAGTACTCGTACAAGATAAAGCAATCCCATGCATCCTTAACTAACTCGGTGTATATATACGACCTTCGATTATTATCTAACACGAGGCATTTACCAAGGTCAACGTTTAGGTTAAGTAAAGCATAATTAATGAACGACTTTAACATTTTGCTCTTTCATATATAAAATCAATTGCTGTTAAAAAAAAAAAAAAAAAAAAAAAAAAACTATTTCAATCCCTTATTGTTGTCTCTAATAGTGTAATTTGCTTTGTGTTTATTCCCCCTCATTGACCAAGTTTATGTTTGTTTTGTTGCAAAATTAGAGCCCATCGATTATTGTACAATTATATTCTCTTTCTTTTTGTAAATTAGAAGAGTTAAATACTTAGATATGAACTTTAAATGGTTACTATATAGTGGTAGGGTTTCATTTCAATATTCAAATAAAAACATAAAACCACTTTTGCAGAATTAATGGATCACAAAGAACAGGCATTAAGAGAATATCGAAGAACTTTCGATATAAGATGCATAACCCTAATGATGTTTATTTGGTACCCACCACTTCGTCAAAATCATTTAATTTGTACACGCTAACACTATATCTTTTCAAATATTATAGATTCTAGTTTTTGGTCTACTATTGCCACTTAAAGATAAATGCAAACAATATCAAACTAGGCATGAGAAAACCAATCATTCTCAAAGACCACAATAGATTAAAGTCAGCCAAAAATGAAACTCATGAGTTATCAAAGTAAATAAGGACTAATATATGTATCAACTATCTTTATTATTCTTGTTCTTGTTATACAGATATTTTTTTGTGTTACCTGCGAGTCTGTGACATGCTATGAAATAATTGTTTGATGTTCGATTGCAAACGCGACTTGGCTCAATGCTCTAAATGGTGGAAGCTACACAACCTTCAAGTCTCGAGTATGTTAGATATTACAACTCTTGCGGATCAAGCAAACCTCCCATCGCCTCTATCATATCCCCTTATGTAAATTTTCCCGTTCAAAAAAATATGGTTATAAAATATTAAAATGTAAATAGTTGAAGCTCAAATCGATTCATTTTTATAAACGAGTTAGAGTTACACAATGTTAAAGATCATAAGTATGAGCAAATGAAAGACAAAAGGACATAAAAGGGAACAAAAGAATGTAATAAGATTAAGATATGGGCCAATATGTTTGACATAAACATGTAACTTTTGGAAGGAAGATGGAAAAATGATGTGTTAAGCTAACTTTTAGCATCCAATGACATAACTAATTTACTTCTAATACACCCTTTTTATCTTTCATAGTGGAATTAGTCATCATAACGCCCCCCATTTTTATCAAATAAACAATTAATTATCCAGATTGAGGACCGAAATACACAATAAGTTATATTTTACAAAAAAAGTTAGATTGACCTTTATCTGTTTTTAAACTTTAAGGAAGTTGGGGAGCAAAGTGTGGCATGGCGATTCATAATTACCCCATAATTTAGCTTCGTCATGAGGGTATGTTAACTTTATTATCCAACCATAACTGTATTTAATCTTATGACATTTGCATTTTTCGTACCCTCTATTAACATAAACTTGATAATTTGGTTTCGAATGCACAACATTTAAGCAAAATGGAACTAGCCCAACCGAGGTGTTGGGAGTCCTTGGTCATTCGAACAATCGTCAATCTTCACAGATAAACAATTAAGAGCAAGTCAACGGATATTATGACAATAAAATACACTAAATTAGCAGTAATCGAATTTTAAAAAACTGCAGCCACAACAAGAATCTAGTGGTAGAATGTAGTTATCTTTGCTACTAGTGATGATGTTCGTAAGCATAACAGATTCATCTCAGCGAATATATGCCCTTGAAAAGTAAGCATGTCACAAAGACTATGACATCGCGCATGTGTCGTGTCTCCTGGGTCATATATTAGTGTATTTATCTAGAAAATGAGATAAAACTTTGGATTATATTCTTAACGGAAATGAAGCCATTTGTTATTCTGCGTAACGTGAGCCCGAATAGAACATCGAACAACCAAAGTTCTACTGGACAAATCAAAATCAAAAGGCATTTATGCAAAATGATGAAGTGTAATCGAATAGGTTTGTAGTGATTTACGTGTCATTTGAACAAATTCCCGTTAAGCATATTCTAATGTAAATCTGCATCATGATCATATTGATATGTTCACAACTTGTTTTACGAATTTGGAACACATTCCTCTTGTTTTACCACTCTGTTTGAGGAGACAACTTGCATCATTATCCTATACTTTTTATACAAGCAAATGCTAGACAATATGCCCCTGTAATCCACACTCTCAAATGAAGTGTTTTTAATATATGTTTCATGTGCAATTATGGTTTTAATCATTTCCTTTACTTTTTTTTAAAGAAAAACTTCATCATGTTAAATAGTAAAACATGGATGGAGCATAATAAACGATGTTTTGGTTTTACAGAACAAATATTCATTCCCATTTTGAATCAATGGTCAATTTTTGTTAGTGTTATATATTATTTTAGATAGACAATGGTCAATTTTAATTTAGGGGGATATGAATTTATTCTGCATGAATACTAGTCGTGTCAACTTGTTATGGAATGTAATAAGATGGCTCGAAGAATAAACATAGATAAGACGTGCTTACATGCCTCGTAACTTTTGGTGAAAATATATCTTTTCAAGTTATAAAAAGGGTTAATTACTTGAAAATGCATTAATTTGTTAATTTTTGTAGTTTTGTGTAGTCATTATTTTTATTTATTATTTATTTAATTATTTATTTTTGCTGTTAAAACACAAAGCTCTCAAATTTCGACATTTATGTGTATTTTGTGCATGTAAAATGACAATTTTACAATTTGAAATTTGAAATTTAAAAAAAAGTAAAGGCAAAAATGGTCACAAAATACACCAAAATGACGAAATTTAAGAGCTTTGTGTTTGAATAGCTAAAAAAAAAACTATTATTGTTTTTAAACGTTTGACAAGTTAAATAGATTTTTTCAAATCATTAGCCCTTATAAAAATAACAATATATTTACGAGGTAAATAAGAAGTAAACATTTTTAACTGCAAAACAAACATCCAATGACCTAAAAAATTTGCAGTTTTTGCGCAAAGAAAGTTTCGATCAGTAGCTATACACTTACGTCCTAGACATTTTGACCAGCTCTACGCAGCTTAATGGTTTCGTGGTGGTTATGAAATAAGAGGTCGCTTGTTTGAGCTTCGTTTATGCAAAAGCATTTTCCCAGAAGAAGCATGTGTATTCGGGAGACTGAATTTAATTTTGACCAAAAAACAACATTGGTTATACAAAATTTCAAATCATGTCACAAAAAATTAAATATGCATATCCAAATTTGAGAGATAAATCTTGTAATGTGTGAGCATTGACCGACATAAATAGTCGTAGCGGGCCAACACAACCCAAGTGGTGGTACTTCGGTTATGAGCTTGAGTTCTTTCTAGGTCAACACACAATTTGTGTCCTCTTTTGTCAGCATAGCAATGCATGGTCCATCTAGAATTACATGTACTCTAAAGTGTCGAATACTCGAATAAGGCTATTATTTTTTCTGCTCTAGCTATTACGGAAGCACCGAAACTCCTATATGATGTTATAAGAGTCGGTTTGAATTATATGGTACTCAAGACACGAGTAAATAACATGTAAATTTTTTTCTATTAATAACTGCTTAAATGTAAAAACAGCTTGGATCAAGGATAGCTCAAGAGTAAAGCTACTAGAGTTAGGACTTTATGCCCCCAAATTTTTTCTTAAGACCTCATATATATGTGTAGATACTTGGTCGCATCTTTCTTGAGCCTCCTCTGTTAACAACAAATTTTTCCTAATAGGTGTCGATATTTAGGCCTTTGATTCACTTAATTCACTATCACTATTTTAAAACCCTCGATTTCTTAAGTTTGTTCATTTTTAGTCATGAACGGTTATTCATTCGTGAAAAGTTTAACAAGAAAAGTATCATTCTAAAACTTCGCTTTAAGCCCCATAAGACTTTCAGCCGCTCTTGGATGTGATCAAGCTCAAAACCGATCTATAGAAAACCTTCTTTTCATAGCTTCACAAAACCGTTTTCGCCAAGTAAATCGTAGTTTTATTCGAGTAGAAAACCTTCTTTGCATATCTCATGTAGTTTTATTCGAGTCAAGTAAATCGTATTTTCTACCCATGAGATATTATTCACTACTTCTATAAACCTTTTAGTCTTTTACCATCAGAAAAACATAGAAAAGGCTAAAATTCCACGCTCCAAAGTCCAAAAGTAAAATTCGAACTCACTCCACGCATTCTCAAAAAAGTAAAAAAAGTTGAAGTAACTTTTCAACTTTAGTAAAATTTCGAATCTTGATAATATCTTCAATTCATTCGCAAAGTAAAAAACTACTGTACATACTACATACTAACAATACTCATTCTCATTTTTTTATAATACGTTCAAATTTTTATAAAATTTTATAAAATTGTACGTAAATCAAACAGCAGCGATTCTATTATTCATATCAGGATTAACAACAATGGCTAACTTCTCCTCTTGATGAAACTTAACTTGTTTCGCAATAAATCCTTCAATCCTTTTTTGAAACTCTTTATCACTCAACTCATCAACAACATTTTCCGTCACCGGAGTTTCACTTTTCCGACGACCTAATTCCGTTTCCGACCGTTTCAGCTTACCGTTATTCAACGCCTTAACCTCATCCAAACACCGCTCATTCTTCTTCAAATTCTCCGATTGACTCCTTTTATACACTTTGCGGTCATGTAACGGTTTCACTTCCGATACAATTTGCTTATCCTGATAAACTATTTTCTCTTCAGGTTCAATCACCGGAACATTGACGACGTCATCGATGACGTCATCGTTTACGATTTCGTCGTACAGATCTGTAACGACATTACTAACGGCGTTACCGTTAGCGTTAAGTTGACCGGATATAACTACTAAAGTTATAACAATCACGTTACTGATTAAAAAAATGAACAACGGACTAACGACGATCGTTAAAGCGTGACGTAAGTATATACTCAGCATTCCGATGACGGAAGGAAGGCGCGTGGATATCCACGCGCTCAAAATAACCGCTAAAAAGAGCTCGATTAAACGGAATAAGTTTGCGATTTTGCGGAACCTTCGGTATCGAAGCATCGCGTTAGCTTTCTCTACTTTCACGTTGTGGATGTCGAAAATATCCATAACTGAATGCTAACTAACTGACTAACTGATTAACTAACTGTGTGTTTTTTTTAGTGTGTGTGTTTTTTGAAGAGTGAGTGAGTGAGTGTGTGTGATTTTTTTTAAGAGATGGAAATGAGTCCGGTATTTATAGAGGGTGAGTGGGTCCCACAGTGGTTTAAAAAGGGGGGAAATGAGAAAGAATATATTCAAAATTGTATTTTATTTTTTTTTGTTTTAAGTTGGGAAAAGAAGTTTTTGTGTTTGGTATAATTTGATGGTACTTGAGAATAATTTGTGAAAATGTAGTTTAGCTAAATTTGTGGATAATTATGATGTATGGATATTATTCTTGTGAGAGTTTTGTTTAACTACGGTATCGAAAGGTATTTTTGTGACATTCTTTGTGTGTAGCTTGACGTAGAAGATGAAGTATCTGGAAAGCTTGTGCCAGGTTGTTGCTCGTAAGTTATGCAGTGTGGAGCACAAAAACATGAATACAATGGGTCTACGACCTATTGGTAAAGGACATCCGGTGTTGTAGTCATAAATAAATGTACTAATAAACTAAATGTTATCATTTTGAAGTTGGTATTTCAGCTTCAAAATATAAGGTTTTGTGATACTTTGATGTTATTTTTCTCAAATAAATCGTCTAAGAGCATGCTTACTGAAGTCGTTACATGGAGTCATGTGGTTGACATGACAAAGCATCACCCAACATCCTTAAGGGCCACCACGCATGGTCTTCATTTGACTCCTCATATCATCATTAACATCCTCAACGACTTGGAGGAAAATGAAATAAATAAAGCAGTATGTGTATTGTGAAGCAATTTAACTAATTATGATATGTCTAATTTCATAAAAAGGTATAGGTTGGCGTGAATATTTTGATTTTGGATGCTTTTTAGCACCAGTCATTGTCCATCCCATAAGGAATAACTCCAACAACTCTAATGGTCTAGTGGGGCACCAACTGAAGTGAGCACGAGCCAAGACTCGAACTCTTAAACTTTTATTCCAAAAAGTCTTTCAAGTGTGACCATGAATTTTGCGGAAGCGGGTACCTATCTGAAGCAAATGTTAAAGATAAGACTTAAACTTGTGTCTATTAACTCAAGCACAAATACTTCAATCATTGAACTAATATTCCAGTGGTTATGATATGTCTAATATAATTATTCAATAGGTTCAAAAGTGGTCGAACATCCACTCGGACGCTCTCACTATTTCACTAGTTTGTACATACAATGCGTCCAAACAGATAATAACTTCAGAGATATCTGTTACCGAATTTTTCTTGCTTTCAAAATGCGAAACAAATTATCATTGTTACATGTTCTTAGCCAAAGTCTGACGTGTATTATAGGTATTAGCATATTATTTGGTATGTTAGACAAATAAATGATATGTTGTCTTTATAGCTCGACCAAAGACGATGATTAAATATCTTCACGATATATTCAATAACACTTTTATAATTGTCCTAGTATATGATACAAACTAATCTACCGAGAAAATGATCCAAGCAAGTCATACTTTGTTTAGAAATCGTTTGGTCTATTGTAGGAAAAAGTTAAAAGGACTTCCCAACCATCTTTTTTGAGATTTATATCATATTCAAAGTAAAATGATTATATATCATGCCTTTTGTTTTACTAGTCAATATAGAAGTTACTTAAAAATAGTTGCATGCTTTTATGCAAAACCAAAAGTATTGAAAAACCATTAGCTAGTATACTTGTATTAATCACATACACGCTACGCAGAACCTCAAGGCTCACGGCACATCATTGTCATGACCAACATAAAGCTTATGTTAAAGCAGGAGTAACCAAAATCCATATCAACGTAAGTCTCAACACTATTGAAAGTTATGTATACCTCTTGAAATTATGAGTCATGTTAGACTCACGAAAAAAATACACTCTTTGACGTGTCAGCAGGTGATTGGTGTAATCATAAAAAGGAGAAAGAAATTGACACGTCAACGAATGGATTTTTTTTATGAGTCTAGCATGGCTTTGATATTATAAAGAAACAAGCACCGAAAGGGCCAATAATGCAATGCATTCCTTGACTTCCTAAATAGTGAGTTGCTAGTGAAGATGTTAACATCTAGATAGTTAAGTTTTAATGCGAGCTATAAATCAATGCATATGATACAACTTTACTATTTATCTTGAACATTCTATTGTATCCATAGTTGTTTCCAACCTATGTCTAGTAAGGCTACCTTATAGAGTTACAAGTCTAATACTCTAGCCTTGAGGAAATATCATATACAGTATGAGTTCTAACTTCTAAACTTAAACTATCATACAAACATATCGATCAAATGATTATAGTGATCTTCAATAAAAATCAAACACTTGAATCACAAACAAGAGTTACAAGAACGATCTATTATCAAGAAATTATAAGTGTCACATTTCATAAATTGGATTACCACCACCATATGACTTAGCAGTAAAGTTTATTTTCGTAATAAGGTCACGAGTTCAATGCTTGGTGGGTCTGTATATTTGAACGTGATCGGGGAAGAAACGGTCTCAAATATAACTAGATGAGACCGCATACAATTAAGTCAAAATGTCCACTCTTCCCGAATAATCTGATCGAACAAGAAAAAATCCGTCTTTTTTATATTATAATCGGATAATATTCTACCAACCGATTGCTTGAATCTCTTTTGTTAGAGCACAAAGTATCATATGGTGTCGTAGGTCATTCATGGTAAGTAGGGTCAAACGAACCGGGAGACACGAGCGGAGCCTTGTTCATGTTCGTTCATTTAATTTTCACCGGACAAATAAACGAACACGAACGCTTAAACGGACGAAATTTCTTGTTCATGTTCGTTTATTAACAAAATGAGTTGTTCATGTTCGTTTATGTTCGTTCACTAAGACACTAAACGAACATAAACGATCAAACGTAAATGAACATAGACAAACAATCAAAAACTTTATTAAATTATGCATCTAATATTGTTTTATAAGTGTCGTTTTGTTTAAACAAACTAATTTAAAAATTATACAATTAAAAGATTTGATATACGAACATAACTAAATAAATGAATATAAACGAATGTTAACGAATGCATAATCGGACGTTCACGAACATAAATAAACGGACGTGACTTTTGTTCATGTTCGTTCATTTAACTAAACGATCGTAAATTATTGTTCATGTTAGTTCATTTAATAAATAAACGAACATAAACGAACTTTTTACCGAACCGTTCATGAAATGTTCATTGAATGTTCAGTTCGTTTACAGCCCTAATGGTAAGTGTTAGCATCTCAACACTTTCTTTTATAACACTAGAATTTATAACTCATCACAAAACACCATTCCTTCAACAAAAGTGATGTCATAAATTAAAATTGTGTCATAGACCCATATATAACCCAATAAACACCCAATTAAGAAAGAAAAAAAAATTGCGTGAGCTGATGGGTACGATACGAAAACCGACGGCACCGTCTCTGATGGCACCATGCATGAGTTGAGCTGGTGGAATGGCACGAGAGCCACCACCATAGCCTCCTACAAATTAACATTACCCGAAAATATCTAACAAAACTACAAAAGTTCTACTATTGAAAGTTTTTACTTTTTAGCTAAGTTCACCTCTTTCACGATCAAAAGTTATACTGCAAATTTACCTCCTATACATAGTTTGTTACCTCACTGCGTAAACTGTGTTGGGGGGGGGGGGCTGTGGGCGTGCGAACTGTGAACGTGAAACAATGAAACGTGGGATCATGTGTACACGTGTCAATAAGGTGTTAAAAGGTATAAGAAGGGCCCCTTTGAACCACAAGGTAATCTCATGCTACGCATTCCTACTATGTAGTCTCTGGTTGGAAAATATTCGCCCTAAATTGGACACAATTTATGTCCTCTACAACTGTTACGTACCTCTTTTCTTTCTTTCTAATATCATGATATATTCAAAATTAAATATTATTTTTGTATGTGGTTTACGTAAAGTATTTTTTTCGTGTATTTCATAGAAGTTTGAATTCTTTGACCAGTCAACATGCATGATCTAAATGATGTGATAGGACATTTCTGTTTATATATCATACGGTGATGATGAACAGATAAACAATTAGACAACGTTAAATGTAACTCCTGTAAACAAAATGATATCATTTTGTGTAATTAGCAATTTTAAAATGATTCATGATTTTGAAGTGTGGTGTACGAGTGATCAACGAAGAGAAGAAAATGGCGAGAGGGTTACTATATAATGCATGACATTAGGAGTTATACAACAAGCTCAATATGATATCTTTTTTGGCATGGTTATCAATTATTGAATGAAACCAAACAGGACCGTGGAAAAATAGACGTAAAACTTAATGATAACTGAAATCGTAAGCTAATATATATAAATTTCCTGGTCTCGCCAAAAATGGGATGACGAAAACTTTTACTACTCCATGTTGTCGTATACGTACGTATTCTCTAAGTACTTATATCACAAGTATTAATTTCCGAAAGCAACACACTCTAAACTAAACATAATATCAAACGTTTGCATGGTAAGAATGTGACGTTGTTTATTAATGTAACTTCCACAGTACATGTGAAAGTATTTAAATTTGTATAACAGTGTAGAAACCCGCATCGACGCAATGGACGGCTTCAAACGACTTACTTTAGAATGACACTTAAACTTTGGGACTATTTTTGCCAAATTGCTATAGATAGCAATTAATGCTCTGAGCTTACTTTGCAACGACACTTAAACCTCAGGAATTGTTTTGCCAAGTTGTGAAACTTTGCATTTAATGTTTGGTTAGGACTTACCTTACAACGCCGCTTAAACCTTAGGGACTATTTTTGCGATTACTATAGATAGCAATTAATGATGCAGACTTACTTTGCAACGCCACTGAACCTCGGGGACTAATTTTGCCAAGTTAAGAAAGTTTGCAATTAATGTTTGCATTGCAAAACTTAAGGTCATGCCTTTTAGTAGAGTAAATTACACCGTCGTCTTGTGGTTTGCGTTGACCGCAGGTTCATCCTTTGACCAAAAAATTGCACCGTCGTCCCAAGTGTGAAACGTTATGCACCGCTTAGTCCCTCCGTCCATCCGGGCCCACCAATTCAAGATAACGGCGCTTAACAAAGGTTTTAAAGGGGTATTTCGTCATTTCCTTAGCAACTAGCATTTATTAAAGTAAAATTACATAATCGTCCGGGTGGTATATCACCACTTACCACACACACACACACACACATAAACACACATCATCATCATCACCATTTCTCTCTCTCTCTTTAACCTAGCCGCCACCACCTTAAACCACCACCACCGCCACACCGCCGCCTGCCACACTACACCACCCACCTCAAAACACTCCCACTCTCCCTCTTTCCGATCCACTAGGTCACGCGCCCCATCACCTTATTTTCTCCTCAACCGCAGACTTTCTTGCTCATCAAACCCCAATCTCATCTACCATCACAAACGAATACCATAAAACAATAACGACCGAACCTAAGTCATTTCATATTCAAAGACAAATCGAATCATGAAATCAATTGAAAGGCTTCAAGATCCATTGGGTCTCGGGTAGGTTGTTTGTAGTGTTTGATTATTCGTTTCTTGATTCAACCAAGTAGGAAAGATGATAACATAGTTGTTATTGTCTTTTTCCCTTTAGACCTTCTGATAATGATTAAAGCTAATGCTTTAACAAGAGTCGATGAGGTTTGATTCTTTCAATTGATAGACTTTTTAAAGTCTTGATATAATTTTGTATAATCTGAAAGAAGAAAAAAGCGAGACTTTATGATTGTATTTTCGAGTGGTTGAAAATGAAATACGACGTGTGATTTAAAGTGGACCGGTGGTTTAGTGAAACTGTGGTCACGTGATGGCGTTTTTTTTTTTTAATTACTGTCTTGGAGGAAAAGAAAGGTTTATTGATGTTTCTAGAATGTGCTGCTGGTAATTAACAAAAAACCATGAGCCGAGTAATGTTATTGCAAAATTAATTGTAGTTTAGAAAGTGTCATAAAATTATTGTTAAGTCGTATAGAATGTGGAATATTCGAATATAGTGATTACCATAAGTATGATGATCTAAAAAAGATAAATATTTTTTAGATAACCTAAGATGAAGAAATAATTCTATGTTTTTTGAGATCTTTGTTACTCATTAAAAAAAAGTCAAATCCATTAAAAATTCTTTTGATTTTTGATCTTTTTTATCATGTCATATGCGTAAACAATAAAAAGAGTAAATTACACCTTGGTTGGTTGGAGGTGATGGTGAACAGACGGCGGAGGAGAGAGCAGGAGAGTGGTGGGTGGCGGCTGAGATGTGGAGAGGAGGAGGGAGGTTGAATTGTGAGTGTCAGGGTTTGTAGCAAATGGGTATATTTACCTTAGTTGTAAAAAATCAGAGGTGACAGATTATACAAATGGAAAATGACCGAAATACCCTTTTAAAAACCTCCGTTAACTGCCGTTATCTTGAATTGGTGGGCCCAGATGGACGGAGGACGAACAGTGCATAACGCTTTCACACTTAAGGACGACGGTCGCAATTTTTTGGTTAAAGGACTAAACCTCGCACAACGCAAACCACAAGGACGAACGGTGTAATTTACTCCTTTAGTATATATACTACTGTAATATGTAAGGAAAAAAAGTGAGAGGGTGGAATCCGACCGGGGGAAAATAAATGGGAAGTACAGTAGTACGGATTTAATGGAACACGTTAACTAGCAGCCTGACCTGACACCACACGGACTACCATAATTCAACTCTATAATTCTTCATAATTATCGAACTTAACTTGTGCAATACTAATATCTTACGGAGTATTTGAGAAAACTTGATCTGATCGATCTTTTTCATGTTCGGTTAGGAGACAAATACAAGTTACTCGTTGCCATTTTTGAAGCTTTTTTTAGTCACCTCTAAATTATTAACCTAGTAAAAGTTTAAAGCTAAGATTTTTTGTGAAAATATAAAAATGTTTGACCGCTAAACCAAAGAACAACAATACATAGATGGCTTTTAAATGAAAAAATTAATGTACCATTTTCACATGATGAACAAGATAAAAGAATAAATTTAAAAAATTAAAATCTTGAAGCTCTCGATCGAATATATTGTACTCAGAATACATGAAGGATTTTTAGGGCATATAACGAGAGATTTTGGCATAAATTTCAACCCATTATCTTTTAATTATTTGGTAGGCATCTCCTACTCTGTCGACTTCTAGTCTTCGTAAGTCTTCGCATATTAAACTTTATGTGGATAGAATTTTGTGTGTATCCTTTGCATACATGTGTTCCTACTACATGAATTATTGTGGCAAGTGGTAATAAATGCTTGATGATGTAGTTCACATCAGGCGTGATCATGGTTGAAAAGTTGGACCGCAAAACCGAGTTGGCTAAAACACCGCAGACTGAAATGTGTAGGTTCGGTCTGGTTCAGTTTAATTCATCGATTCAGTCCGATCTAACAAAGCATATTAGCCATTTGTACGTAAGACTGAAATGAACCGGACCGGATTGAAATATGTTCTGTCCGGTTAGATCAGGGCGGTTTGTCGATATATAGTTCACATCAACTTGGTGTTCATCGGTTCGGTTTTCGGATTTGTGAGTTGTATGGTTCTGGTTTATCGGTTTGAAAATTTTTAAAGTCAAAATCAAAACCAAACCAAACCAATTATAAAACGAATAAAACCAAACTATAAACTAAATTAGAATTCAGTTTGATTTTGGTTAAAAACAAGAAAAACAAAATCAAACAAACATAAAAATATAATCTAAAAAACGTAATATAAAACTCAGATAAAATAACAAATCAAAAAGTTTCACAATATCTTTAAGTAAATCAATAAAATAGAAGTTAAAAAAACCAAAAGGTTTCTCAACTTAGAGGAAGTAAATGAAAGCGAAACATGATACTAGTTTTCTTGAACACAAGTCTTCAGAAGTATTATTAGCTTGAATATTCTATCTTCAAGCATCTAAACCTAGTTGAATATCGAGATTATTATTTAGGATGATAACATAGAAACTGTATGTATTTATAATATTATTTTTATGCTGATAGAGATATTCAGTTTGTTCGCTTCGGTTTGATTATATTTTTATCAAGCCATGAACCAAACCATACACCAATTAAATACTTCGGTTCGGTTCTAAACCAAACCATACACCAATTAAACTTTTGGTTAGGTTTTATTTGGTTTCGGTCGAAATTATTTTCGATTTGTTCGGTGTCAAACCAAACAATGAACACCCCTTTAATTACATGGGCATTGCTAGACCCGGAAAAGAATGAGAGGTTTGGTCATCTCTTGGCCATCGAAATTGCAATCATAAGTAACAACTTAAGTTAGGGAAACACGGTTTTAAATAGAGTTTTCCTACAAATTAGAGTATAAGATCTCTACATAGATGTGTGAACCACCTAAGTTGTTTGTGTCCTCTATCTTTCCTTATGCTATTGCTATTTGTGTTCTTTGGATCAGTTAGTCACAACAACCCATGCTACTAGATGTTTATATTTGATGGATTCAATTCATTTGTATGTCTTTGTATGTCTACTTTTAGAACATTAATAATATGTCTGTTAGGAATTCGTGTAACAGTATGGTTCCTGCTGATAGTTATTTATGTTTCTGGCGATAGTGCGCTTCGTTGAGATAGTGCGATCACGATAGTGCGATTCTCACGATAGATAGTTTGTTTCTGCGGATAGTAGTATTCGTATTATTAGTAATTAGTTAGGATATGCATGAGTTATTTTAGGAAGAGATAATGCATATCTTTTACGTGTTTTGTAAGCTGCAGAATTAGGGTTTCTCATAGTATAAAAGAAACCTGCGGCTAGGGTTTATGTACACTTTTAAATAACATTATTAGTGAATCAATATAGATCCATAGAGGATCAAGTATTTTGTGGTTATTGTCTTCTTAACTCTTGTGTTCATATTCCGCGTGGACATAAGTTTAATAGAGGTTCTCTATAGTTTGCTTGTGATTACACATGTTTACTATCAGTTCATTAAGGCTCACAAGATCTATCTGGGACTGTTCCAACAAGTGGTATCAGAGCCTGGTGAGGATCTCTAAAAGAAGATTTCCTTTTCTCTCAAATCTCTAAACTCTCTCAAACAATGTCAACTTCAGACTCAGACAATGAGAAGGAAAAGCCTGAGTCATCAAACAATTCTGCAACTCAGTCTCAAATAATTCAGCAGGTTGTTACCACCATGTCAAACAGCAATGCAAAGTTTCCCTATCTGAAAAGGATGAATACGACATCTGGGCGATGAAGATGGAAAATTACATCACCAACAATGACTACCATCTCTGGAATATCTGAAAGGCAACAGTAAGAAGAAGACTGGTAGAGATACTGATGGTAATGTGATAATTCTTCCAGCATCATCAACTGAAGAACATATTGCTCTTTAGAGGGAAACAAAGGCTAGGACTACCTTGCTCCAAGCACTACCAGATGAGCATATGAGTGACTTCCATCATCTTGATGATGCAAAGAGATCCGAAAGCTATCAAGGCAAGGTTTGGAGGTAACGAAGAATCCAAGAAGATGAGGAAGACTATGCTCAGCGAGCTTTCGAGAGTTCACAATTTACGAAGAGGAGGGCATACGAGGGGTAGGGGTGGAAACGAGCCGAGCCGCCGTGAAAAGCTCGGGATCGGATCGGTAAAAGCTCGAACGAGCCGAGCCTAAACGAGCTCGAGCCCGAGCTCGAGCCTAAGTTGGGCTCATTTAATAATCGAGCTCGAGCCCGAGCTCTATACTAAAGGCTCGCTTGGGCTCGCGAGCCTAAACGAGCCTTAGAAATATATACGTATATATTTTCTATCGTGATAACCGTGTTAACGAGTCGAGCTTTGTGTTAACGAGCCGAGCTCGAGCTTGTGAAAATTTCACGAGCCGAGCTCGAGCTCAAATGTGAGGCTCGAACGAGCTCGAGCTCGAGCTCGAGCTTTTATATATAAACGAGCCGAGCTCGAGGCCTAAACGAGCTCGAGCTCGGCTCGGCTTTTCACCCCTAACAAGGGGTATGACAAATTTCAGAAAATCCTGAGACAGCTCAATCAAATGAAGTCCAAACCTGACAATGAGGAATGCAACATCAAGTTCCTACGTGCTTTACCTTCTTCCTGGAGGCAGGTTTCTCTTACTCTCAAGGCAAAGGGAGGCCTTGATTATTTAAGCTTTGATGACTTATACAATAAGCTTAGAACTCTTGAAATTGATATCAAGGGTCATTCTACCTATTCTCTCACTCTAACAAACTCAGCCTTTGTTAGTACTACCAGCACTAACACAATGATGACATATGCTGAGAGTCCCACTTCATCATCAGCAGCAACCAAAGCACACACATCTTCTTCAAGAAAATCAAAGTCCAACACTGTGATAGAGGATGTGCTTTATTCATTCGTTTATGAGACTGAAGACCAACATCAGTTGGCTTATGAAGATTTTGAACAGTTGGATAAATAGGATATGGAGGAGTTGGACATCAAATGGCAGATGGCTATGCTTGCTGTAAAAGTCAACAAATTTGAGAAGAAGTCTGGGGGGAAGATCAGCTACCAGGGAAAGGAGGCAGCCAGGTTTGACAGGAAGAAGATCAGGTGTTTTGAATGCAACCAAGTGGGTCACTTTGCTAGAGAATGCCCAGATAAAAAGGGAAGTGACAGGAGAAGGTATTCTGCATTCAAGATCTAGGAAGCTGAGGACTCGAAACCCAAAGCCCTGTTGTCCTTGGACACAATGTCTGTTGACTGGACTACTCATGTGGATGACAATCAGGTTGAAAGTTCTCCTCAAGTTGGATTGCTTGCTGAGACTAGGGATGCTGCTGAGGCTGGAGATGCTGAGGAGTTTGCACTAATGGGGATCACATTTCAGGTACATAATTGCATATTTGGTTGTAATGATAGATATGATGCCCTTAAAAGAGAATTTGATGACATTGATGGCCAATATAAAGAAAACTTTATTCATGTTCAAGCCTATAAGAAAACTGTTAAAACTTTAGAAAAGCAAAAGGTTTGGTACCAACAAAATCAATTGGCCCTTGAAGAGAGAATTAAGGTATTAGAGAGGGATTTAGAGAACAAAACTAATTTGTTAAATTCTCTGAGAAAGAATATGTAAAAGCTAATATAGAAAAATATAGTCTAAAGGCTAACTTAGATACAAAGGTTGCTAGACATAAAGAGTGGCAAGAACAGGCTAAAAATCTAGAAAAATTGTGGAGAAGTTCTATGTCTGTTAAAACTAAGATGGGGTTGGGATTCAAGGACTATATTGGTCCATATGAGGTATATGACCCTAATGAATATAGCGTTTTCAATCTTGTCATTGATGAAGAGGAAGAAAAATATGGTAAACCTATTAAATTTGTAAAACAAGGTGAAATGCATAATGTTCCTTCCTCAATAAATGGTATTGTTAGACCACCTAACCCAGACTCAGACTTGGATGAATCACATATGACCTATGACCAAAAGTCTAATGACTTATCTGACACTGGCAGTGAAACTAATGATTTTGTCTCTTGTTCTTCCAAGGATAGGACCTCAGAGACCAAGTCTAAAGACTATGCCAGTTGTGATTCAAGTGGAGAGTCTACAACTCCCAAGTCTACCTCTCCCAAGCCTTTTCCTGTTCACCCTGCCCCACGAGTTGCTGTTGATGAATCATCTTCAAAGACAGCTTATTTTAAAAACATTTATTGTTCTTTTAATTCTGTTAAAAACAATTTTGGTTTTGGTTGTGGTTTGAATAATTTTGTTTATGAGAATACTTCTCATGTTGTGAACAAGCATTTTAAGAATAAATCATGTTTTCTTTGTGGTAGTACATTTCATCTTATTAGAGATTGTGATTTTTATGAGAGACAAATGGGTGTTTGTACTAACCAACAGAGGCAAAGACCAATATGGAATGATGTTTCTAATATTCCTCCATTCATCCCTGCTGAAAACTATGTGATGACCGCGGAACCAATCCTCGCTGGTAGTCCGGTTCTCGCCGGTAATCCAGTCATTGGTAACCCGTTCCGCGATAGACCATCTTCATCATGTTGGAGAAGAAATGTTTCTAGGCCATTAATCAGACCTACTAGTACTTATTTCCAAAATGGATATAGGCCTGTTAATAATGACCCATTGAATAAAAGGGGGGCAAGGTGGGATACTGTTGTTAAGACCTCAGCAGGTTGCTCTTGGAAAGAAAATAGACCATCATTCATGAAGGATTCCAAGAACAATGGTGGATCTCATCAATCTGCATGTTTTTCTAATATGATCCACAAGGCAGGCCCAAGTCAGTAATGACTTGGGTCTCTATGTATACTAATGTTGTTGTATATCTTTTAACTTGTAGGATGATCCTCATACAAATAAAGATTTAGGTATTGTTGATAGTGGTTGTTCTAGGAGTATGACAGGGAACAGAGACAGATTGCATGATTTTGTATCTCTTCAAGGAGGTATTGTTACATTTGGAGGAGGAGATGGCAAGATAATAGGGAAGGGAACCATTAGAACTTCCAAGCTGGACTTTGAGAATGTGTATTATGTGGAAGAACTTAGAAACTTCAATCTATTTTCTGTGTCTCAAATCTGTGACAAGAAAATTTGTGTTCTATTCACTGATACTGAATGTCTTGTACTTTCCAAAGACTTCTAGATACCTAATGACAGTCAAGTTGTGCTGAAGGTACCAAGGATACATAATCTGTATACATTCAACCTTAATAATGTCCAGCCTGAAGGAGATTTAGCTAGTTTGGTGGCAATAGCATCCTTGGATGAATCTAAAAAATGACATAGAAGGATGGCTCATGTCAATTTCAAAACTATCAACAAGCTAGCTAAACATGGTTAATTCATGGACTTCCTTCCAAAGTCTTTACAAATGAGCACAATTGTGTGGCCTGCAACAAGGGAAAGCATCACAAGGCTTCCTATAAATCCATTACTATCACAAGACAATCTCGGAACCTTTGCAAACACGCACATGGACCTCTTTGGTCCCACATCTATCGAAGCATTGATCACAAGTACTATTATCCGTGGTTACCGATGACTATAGCGGTGTTTTGTTGGGTATTCTTTTGGGAACTAAGGATGAAACATTTCGTGTTCTTCAAAACTTTATTGCCTCGGTTGAGAATCACTGAATAAGAAAGTTAAAGCCATAAGGTGTGATAATGGGACGAGTTCAAAATGGCAAATTAATTGAACTCGGCTTCTAAGGATAAAAAGGGATTACAAGAATGTCGGGACTCACAACAAAATGGAGTTGCTGAAAGGAAGAATAGAACCCTTATTGAAGCAGCAAGGTCTATGCTTGCTGATTCAAAGTTGCCTACCATGTTCTGGACTGAAGCAGTCAGTTCTGCCTATTATGTTTTGAACAGGGTGTTGGTAACTCATCCTCACAATAAGACCCTTTATGAACTTTTGTCTAGGAAGATTCCTACCATAAACTACTTTAAGCCTTTTGGTTGTTATGTGACCATCTTAAACACCGGTGATCATTTGGGCAAATTTGACGAAAAAGCTTATGAGGGTTTTGTAGTTGGCTATTCTGCTCATAGTAAAGCTTACAGGGTGTATAACATCTCTACCAAGAGGATAAAATAAACAATGAATCTGAGATTTATGGAGGACAAACCTAATGTTCAGGGAGCAGGTCAAGAATGGTACTTTGATCTTGACTATTTAACTGATCACTTAGGTTATACTCATTTTAAATCTAATCTTTCTACATAACCACACGCTTCTAAAACTAACATTGCAGTTCCTCGATGGTGAATCGACTCGGATTGTGATGAACAACTTATTGTTGTTCCTTCTTTCCTACTAACCACTTTTCGTATCAAGGACACGATTCTTCCGATATGACCTTCAAGTGATTTAGGTATGCAAAGAACTTGTGAAGCTTCAACGCCAAGAGCATGCAGCAAAGGATGATGCTGAAAAGAATGGTTATGAATTCTTCAAATATACATAGGAACTCTTAAAGCAGGCAACTATTGAAGCCCGCGGGAATTTTGATGTCGCTAATAATGTATCTGTTCTATTTGGTAGTGTAACCGATTCACCGGGTCGAAGTCATTGATAATGTCAATTCACCGTAATGGTTCGATTCTTCATTGATGTTGATTCTCACCGTAGTGTTCATGTTCCTCCTGCTAGTGATACTTTTCCTGCGGTTTCCTCCACTACTCCATCTGTTGATACTCTGGGTTTAGATGATTCTCCCACCAGATTTCCACGTCCATCTGACTTAGCAAATTCACAATATTCAAGCTCTGAATTGGATGACATTCATCATTTGTCAAGAACAGGCATTTTTGGTTCTTCTTCCTATGATGATGACTTTGGTCCTACTATCAATAATCTAGCCACATCAGTTGATGTTAGTCCTAATGTTACAACGAGGATTAACATTGTTCATCCACAATCTCTAATTATTGGTGATCCTACTTCATCTGTGCAAACAAGAAGCAAGGTGAAGAAGACAAGATTTGGTGAATCTGCATTTCTTAGTTACATTCATGATCAACATAGGAACAATCACATAGACTATCATCATTGTCTGTTTGCTTGTTTCCTCTCTCAAGTTGAACCTACAAGTGTTGCACAGGCTTTAGCAGATGAAGATTGGGTGGCTGCTATGCAAGAAGAAATGCAACAGTTTTTGAATCAAAATGTTTGGGAGCTTGTTCAGTTGCCTACTGGTAAGTATGCAATCGGCACAAAGTGGATTCTGAAATGTAAGAGAGATGCAAGGGGATTGTGGTAAGGAATAAGGCTAGGTTGGTTGCTCAAGGTCACAGACAAGAAGAAGGCATTGATTATGATGAATTTTTTGCTCTTGTTGCAAGAGTTGAAGCTATCAGACTCTTCTTGGCTTTACTTCCTACATGGGCTTCATGGTATATCAGATGGATGTCAAAAGTGCTTTCCTATATGGTGAAATTGAAGAAGAAGTGTATGTCACTCAGCCCAAGGGATTTGTAGACCCTCACAATCCAGATATGGTTTATAAATTGGTGAAAGCACTTTATGGACTACATCAGGCACCAAGAGCATGGTATGCCAGGCTTTCATCATTTCTGCTGAAGCATGGCTACAGGAGAGGTGCAATTGATAAGACATTGGTCATCAAAAAGAACTTCAGGGATATCATCCTTGTCCAAGTCTATGTGGATGACATTATCTTTGGGTCCACCAAAGAATCCTGGTGTAGGGAATTTGAGGAGTTGATGAAGAGTGAGTTTGAGATGAGTGCAATGGGTGAGCTTACATTCTTTTTGGGTCTTCAAGTGCAGCAAAAACCAGATGGTATTTTTATTCATCAAGAGAAGTATGTGCATGACATCCTCAAGAAGTTTGATATGGAACTAGTTAGGACTGCAACTACTCCCTATGAAGCCCCAAAGCCTAAGTCAAATAATGAACCAGATCCTGCTGTCAATGTTCATCTATACAGGTCTATGATTGGTTCACTCATGTATTTGACTGCTTCAAGGCCTGATATTATGTTTGCAGTCAGTGCTTGTTCCAGGCATCAGGTCACTCCTTTGACTTCCAATTTGAATGCAGTCAAGAAAATCTTCATGTATCTCAAAGTTCAACCTAAGTTAGGTCTTTGGTATCCTAGAGAGTCTCCATTTAAGTTGGAAGCTTATAGTGATAGCGACTATGCTGGTGCAAACTTTGATCGAAAGTCTACTACTGGAGGTTGTCAGTTTCTGGGAAGGAGATTAATCTCCTGGCAATGCAAGAAGCAGACTATAGTGGCTACATCTTCTACTGAGGCTGAATATGTTGTTGCTGCTAGTTGTTGTGGTCAGGTACTCTGGATTCAAAATCAGTTATTGGATTATGGGTTCAATTTTATGAACACTAAGATCTTTATAGACAACCAAAGTACAATTTGCATTGTTAAAAATCCTATTTTTCATCAAAGAAATAAGCACATAGAAATTCGACACCACTTTATCAGAGATGCTAATGAAAAACACCTTATTCAAGTGGTTAAAATTCATAAAGATGAAAATGTGGCTGATTTGTTAACAAAAGCTTTTGATGGCCCTAGATTTCAATTTTTGATTGTCCATATTGGCATGATCAACCCTTGATTGTTGTGTTTGAGGGGAGGATTATGCCTAAGGGGAGGTTTCTGGATTAAGGGGAGGATTTATGTTGTATATTATGCATATAGTTGTATATTTGTATATATTTGTTTTGTATATTCTGTGTACTACTAAACATTTTGCAGATCTAGTAACAAACACACAATCAGTTGGAAAGATTAAACATGAAATTGGAAAGTCTTTTATTTATATAAAACTGTATTCTAGGATGCAGTACATTGTTACAAGACTTTCTATGCTACAAAGGACCACATGACATGACATAAGCTTCACAAATGATTCCCCCAGACTCCAACTTTCATCTCCCAGGCACCTACTCAGGCCTCCTCTTAGCCCACTCTGGCATCCTCTGATGCTCCTTTCCCCACCTACTGATGTAGTCCCACACTCTAGGAGCAGCAAGACCAACCACTTGAGCTCTTTTCTCTGGAGTTGGGTTGGAGGGTCCTGGTCTTGGATCAGCAGGGACTGCAACTGGTACTGAAGGAGGTGACACAATAGCAAGAGGAGTAACATTCACCACTGGTCTGGAAGATCCACCATGCTCATCATCAGTGTCAGAACTGGTGTGAATGTTCCCATAGCCTGGAGGTGGAGGGTTTCTAGACATGTAAGTCACGCTGGAGTAACTACGAGGGAAGTAGTTTAATCATCCAACATTGGATGGCATCTCCTCAGATGAGTCTGAAGATATTTCAATAGGATGATTGGGAGATCAACTGTTGTGTTAGGGTTATTTGGTGTGTATATGTGTTATGAGGCAAGGAGTTGGTTAAATAGGCAAGGTCAAGGTGCAATCTTTGGTTTTAGAATTTATGAAAGTAATGACTTGGTAGATATTTGGATTAATGAGGGTTAAGGCTGCAGAATTTTAATGCGCAGTTAAGTACAACAGGTTGACTTTTCTCCATTCCTGCTGATTTCGTGATTGTTTCTGCTGAGGGTCAATAGTTTCTGCTGGTAGCTTTGACATGGAAACAGTGGTCAAACGTTCAGTCGTTCCTGCTGGTTGACTAAATGGTGTCTGCTGATTGACTTTTCATTGCTGCTGGTTTCGTAAAATTGGGAATTAAATATGGGATTTGATTATCGTCAAAATTGGTCAATGTTGGGAATTCTACTGAATAAGAATTCTGCTGAATAATACTGTTGTGTAAGATATAGGATTTCACAAATACACTAAACCATAACCATATGGGGCGACAAGTAGTTTAGAGAGAAAGTTCTAGCGAGAGAAATAGAAGAGAGTTGGGAACTATGTGAAACAAAGAAAATGGTATTGAGCCCAACCTCTACCTTGGGAGGTAGAGGTATTTATAGTGTCTTATAAATAAACGCCACCTACGGGTCGTGGATCGCATACAGTGGGTAAAGACCGTCCGTCCTCCACGGTGTTACTTAACATACTACTAACTAACATAACTTGACTACGACTACGAGCTTAACGAATACATATACTTGAGGTGACCGACTTTTAACGATCAATTTTCTAATTCCTAACAATCTCCCCAAGGAGGTCACCTCAATTTACAATGAATACAAACAGATATTACATTAGATTGTTCTAGGATTCTTGATTAAGTTCTTTGCTTAGTAGCACGTAGTCTTTGATTCTTCATGTTCCGCATGTTTGGATAATTTCAAGTGGAGGTCTTTAACCGATCCACGTGATGATGAGTTTTGAGCCAACATTGAGATCATCACCAACATAAATCGACTCTTCCTTTGTGGTGTTGGTATTATGTGATGTAGTGACATTTGGACCGACATGCTCATTCGGATCATGATATATTCTCATCGAGTAGCGGAAGCTTTATCGGTTCATGATATTTGCAAAGCGGATAGCGAAGCATGGAGTGAAAGTATCGTAGTCGTTGAAGCAATTATCATGATTTCTTTTGAGATGAATGTGTAGTGTGAGCATGCGGCTATGGATTGACCGCTTCATTCCGATCACCGCAAACGCCTGCCGCACTCGCATAAAACAAGCTAGCAATAAAGTGCACGAAAGTGTCTTTGATCACTTTTGTTGAATCGAGGTACACGCCCACGGTTCCCTGCTGATCAAGACAAGCATCGCTCAGATCGTAGGATTCCTAAGAATCTCCTTGATAGGGTTTCGCAATGTTCTAGTCGTTTCAAACCGAACGCCTCAAAGAAGACAACACGGAGTAAGTGAACCAAATAATTGAGATTCACCGATCGATGAAAAGAGATTTGACAAATAATCGCAGACCGCACAATAGAAATTGTTTTTGCAATACAACGAAGGTTTTAATGAAAATCAATTATCAATCATAAACACTTTTTATTTTGAAATATGAGTACACAATGATGTGCTAACGAAAAGTGTTTTTAAGCACAACAACCGGTTTTTCAAAGGAATCATTAATCCATAACCTGAACTGTGATTGATTCAAAAGATTGAATCGCCCCATTGTTTCTGCTCGCTTGTCACATGGTTGATCTATTGGATAGATCTCACATGCCACCCACCATGAGCTTGTTTGATGTTGGCTCCAAGGCTTTCCATCTTCATTGTGAATATGTATACATATCACTCGGATGTTCGCAATATCACAAGGATAATGCGAGGGACTCAAATATAATCTCTTTCCACATTATGTGAAATGTAGAGTCTTCATTGAAAGTGTCCTAATGAGATTTATTGATGATCCCGTGGCTCTAGACTCAATTGTGCATATTTGGTTCCTATGCCGAGACTAGGAGAGGGTCTCCTTCTTCAATATCAACAAACTCTAAGAGAAAGTCGATAGATAATGCTCTGCCTCGCGAGAATGAAACAAGTCCTTTTAAGAGGAACTTGAGTGGTTTGGGAAGTTGTAGTGCAATGCGCCACCGGGTCCATGACGCCTTGTCTTTAATACCGGTGTTACCTTAGTAACCACCAAGAGCATATGAATCAACCCAGATCCGCCTAAGGTTGAATTATCGAGGGCTATTTATTTTCACCCTTTTCACAATCAATTCTTTTCATTCTTCAACCCCTTCGCTAACCGAGACTTCATAACTAGAACCTTGTTGGGTTTATTCCAAGACTAGTCGTTGGGATATGAAAGTGTCGAATGCAGCTAAAGTCCCAAGATTAATAAAGTAACGCAGTAATGACAAAGAACCGAAAAAGTCAAAGAGTCAAAGTATCGCTAAATGATAAAGTCAGTATCGCATATAAGTCAAAGTACTTGCAAGATCAAAGAACTGCTTTATTCGCTTATAGAAAGTCTTGTAATTCTAGAATATTCTATATTAGATTACTTGTCGACAAGGATACAATTTGTAAACCGACTAGGTTATTCTCGAGCCTATAAAAGGATCCCTAGATTGGCATTAGAGGTACGAATTCACGAGTCTTAGAGTTAATGTTTTAGAAGATCGATATTCTTAGAGTTGTTGAAGTATCTCATAATAAGCGATTTGAGAGTTAATAATAAAAGTTATTCTTCTTAGATTTGTTAAGTAAATTCCGATACTTAATAAAGATTACTCGTTGTTTCATTTTTAATAACTTAGATTTATCCGAGGTTGTTAAACCTTCAACAAGTTATTTAAGTTAGTTTGGTTAGAGTACATCGATCCAACAAGTGGTATCGTAGATTGTGTGGAAACCTCACTAAGAAAAACCCTAAAACCTAAAGATGTCGATCGATTCTGCTCCACCACCTTCCATCACCTCAATGAGGATTCCCCGTCATCAATGCTAAGGCTAATATGACTTATGGTGTATGAAGATGAGACGATATATTGCCATTACTGCACCATGCTCTATGGAATGTAATTGTCAATGGTAATGAAGTAGTTCCAACTCGAGAGATTCCTCGACAACCTATAACCACCCAAAGCGGCCTTACCAAGAAGAACATTAAGAAATCAAGAGAAGGCTCTCAACATTCTCTTGTCGCCATTCCGTATGGACATCTATCAAATTCCATGATGCTAAAGATGCAAAGCAACTCGGTCGCTCTCAAGACTAGATTTGGAGGAATGAAGCTTCTAAGAAGATGCATAAATCAAGCAACACTTGAAACTTTCACCGAGGTGAAAGAGAGAGTCTTGATGCTTCATATGATAGGTTTCAAAATCTCCTCAACATGTTGGAGTTATACAAGGCGAAGTATCATTGAAGATGCTAACTGAAATTTCTAAGAAGTTTGCCATCCACATGGCATGTGATTGCTACAATGATCGAGAGGACAACCCGGTTTGATGTCATGGACTTTGATGATCTCTACAACCATCCAAGGTGTATGAGCATGAGATGAATGGTCAAACAAGTTCTAAGTCTCACAAGATTGCTTTTCTATCATCTCGAAAAGAGGGCGATTTCCACCAAAACTATCGCTTCTCCTACTCAAAGTACCGCGACTCAAAGTACTGCCTCGTATGCCGCCCCATCCATGCTCAAAGAAACCCCACCACCTACTACTATGCACTCGGATGAAGTCAGTGTGCTCCTTCTTTGCACAACAAGCTAGTTTACCCAGTAGTTTATGAAGAAGATCTCTCCATTGACGAGGATGCTTTAGAAGAAATTGATATCAGTGGCAAGTTGCTTTGATCACCGCAAGGATCAAGAAGTACATGAAGAAAACAGAAAGAGCATTGATTTCAAACCAAAACAGGGAATAACTTTTGACAAATCCAAAATTGAATGCTTCAATTGTCAAAAGACCGGACACTTTGCAGGGAGTGCGGGTTTGCTAAGTATCAAGCAAACAGATGAATGAGAAACCAAAGTCGAGCTAAAAGAAATCCCATTATCAAAACAAAGGCTTTGGTTGCTCAAGAGAATTTATC
This sequence comes from Chrysanthemum lavandulifolium, assembly GCA_022545495.1. NCBI lineage: Eukaryota > Viridiplantae > Streptophyta > Magnoliopsida > Asterales > Asteraceae > Chrysanthemum > Chrysanthemum lavandulifolium. The sequence goes on along the minus strand of CM040244.1, from coordinate 188,741,160 downwards.
AAGTTGATCGAGTGAAGAGTTTGATGATGAACCATGACTTATTGTATGGTAGCAATGGAAGAAGCAAATGAAGATTCGTGAGAAGAATTGACCGAGCACTCAGATTTGATGAGGAAGTTGATCATGCCGCTTTGAACTGGAGATGGGTATGGAGGATTTGATTGAGCTTGAGTGTGAAGATGATCCCGTACTACTTGCAATGGTAGCTACTTCACCAAGTTCATCTCCTATCTCCGAGGTATGCTCAAATTGTCATGATTTCTATCAAAACCGCTAAATAGTTATGTAATTGAACGAGATAATTGTGTTAAGGCTAGGTTCGAGGTAGCAGTTATCAAATAACCTTAGAGTCAATGGAAGCCAAAATATTAACACATGAAAAAATGAAATGGCTTCAATGAAAATATGAACAACAGATTACCAGTTAAAACTAAGTGAATGGAAACTAAACCGTAAAATTGTCAAATTGAGAAACTAACTAAGGAGAGAGATGATTTGTTAGCAAAGTTTGATGCCTGGAAAGAATCGGTTTGTCACATGTTACTTATGTTGAAAACAAAGGAGAGCATACATTAGAACCGCTTAGGTTTTGGTATGAACTTTGATAACATAGAAGAACATCCACCTAGTGATAAGGATGAAGGTGATTTTGAGGATGTAACCACTAGTGATGATGAACTCATTAATTATGTAGACACATCTAGTAATGAGGGTTCAATTAGTGAATCACCTCCCGAGTATAAGAAAGACAAAGGTTATCATGTCGCTCCACATCCCGCTGGTAGTCATCAACCCATAAGACCCGATGTTTCACGCTTTGGTGTAGACAGCCTAGAATTTAGGAAGAAGCTTATTGGTCAATCTAAGTCCGAAACCCCAAAAGAAACCGTTGAAACAAATTTTCAAAATCAAGCGGTACTTTCTACTCAAAGTATCGCTCCACAAGCAAGACTTTAAGAAACTTTTTCAAAATAATACCGCTAAACCTTTTGGGATAACTTTGGTCAAAACAAGTTTAATCATTCACCTAGAAGGCACAATAGTTTTGGTCATAGACATAGAAGAAGTCACTTTGAAGTATGGGTGAAAAACCGTGTTTTATGTGTTATAGTCCTACTCATCTAATCAAGGATTGTGAACATCACTCGAAATACCTTAGGAAATTTCCAAAGAACAGTCCACAACCATAAACCTAGAGAAAAAACCACCGAATAATTCTAATAGGGTCAATCACAAGAACTTCTCACCGTGATCATAGGTACCCTCACCAAAGAAGACCTTTTTCTAACTCACCAAGACCTTCTCAAAGTAACGCTCAATTCAAACAAGGTATCGCTAATACCGCATGGAACAGAACACTAGGAGATCTCACTATCAACCTAGAAGGTACTACAATTCACATAGGGGATCTAGATCACGTGAACCAAGTGTTAAACCGAATGGAGTTAAGAGAGAAAGTACCGCAGGGACAAACAAGACTTTCAACAAAAAGTGAATCGATGTTTTTATAATACAAGAAAAGGAGAATGAATTTGCAAAAGAGAGTTCTCGTTGAAAATCCACATGCTAAAAATCAAAAGATAATTCGATCATGTTTTAAAATAGTGGAATTACATACTCAAAGAATTTGAGTTTGTAACTCCACAAGGGAATACAAGTCAAGAATGGCTTGGGTTCCTAAAAGAAACTAACTCTAAATCTTTGTGCAGGCAACCCGGATGAGGAGCTTAAAGATCATTTGATTGTAGATAGTGGTTGCTCGAAGCATGATAGAGACAAGGAGATTCACGATTTTAGATCTATTAGTGGAGGAAGATTTGCATTTGGGAATGATCCCAATGGAGGAAGAATTATCGAAAGGAACCATCAAAGAAGGGCATATAGATTTTGAGAATGTTAGATATGTGAAGGAGCTCAAGTTCAACTTATTGTCGGCTCTCAAATCGTGATAAAAGCATCCCGTGTTATTCATCGACATATTTTCTCATCCTTTCCTCCTCGAATTCAAGCCCGCTGATGATAACTTGGTAGTACTCAGTACCAAGAACCAATGATGTGTATAGTCTCGGACATGAAGAGTCTTCACTCTTATAGGAGAGCCACCGCTTAGTGGCAAAAGCAACAATCAAGAAGCACATCGGTGGCATAGAAGATTGGGCCATGTAAATTTCAAGAATATCAACAAACCGGTCAAAGGCAATTTAGTTAGAGGTTTACCTTCAAAGACATACAAGAATGATCACTCATGCTTAGCATGCAAGAAGTGGTAACAACACAAAGCTTCATGCAAGAAGCTTGAGGAGAGAACAATTAGAGAACCATTGAGTCATACATATGGATCTGCTTGGACCGTCTGTGGGCAAGTTTAAACAAGAAAAGTAACGCTTGGTTGTTACAGATGATTGCGAGATTTAGTTGGGTATTTTTCTTGGGATTTAAAGATGATACTTTTGATGCTATTCAGACTCTAATAATAGCACTTAAAAACCAATTGAGACTCAAGGTCAGAGGTGATTCGTTCGAAAGTGAGTGGTGAAAATAAACACAATATCAATATATCAAATTAATCGTAAAATCCGACAAATCAACCTTTTAGGAAAAGGGTTAACGTGCCAAAACTCACGAATGTGATAAAAGTGATACCGGGAAAGTGATTTCCCCGGGTCGTGTCCCAACGAGGTGTGAAATTGACGGTGGCGTTGAGTTTCGTGATTAGGACTTGAATTGGTTAAACGAATTTTTGGAATTGTGATTACGTATTCTACAAAATAAAGAACGAAAATAAAAATAAAGCATGTAAAACAAATAAAATACTAAATAAATTACGACTAAGCCTAAGGAATAATAAAACGAAGCTAAATTACATCCTAGGGTGCTAAAATAAAAAAACGCGAAAACCCGAGCTAGTCCCGAGCCTCCGAAAGTGAAAAAGATGCAATTTAAGGCCTACGGATGCGAAACCAATTTTCCTACATTCTACATGACTAAAAATGATTTTAGGAAAAAGTCGGGTATTTTTTTGACTTTTAAATTATTTATTACGAATTAAAAACTAATTTACTCTAATTAAATGATTAAAAATACTAAAACATTTTTTGAAAAATCTGGAATTTTTACACAAAATACTTTAACTGAGTAAGAACCTAGGAAAATTAAACCTGAAGTGCCAGCTTATCCAGATAAGCTGGAATAAGCTAAAATCTAAAATTAAGCTTAAACTGCCATATCTATGTTATATATAAAGATGTGCATGATACAAACCAATAAAGACCCAAGGGCAGTTGGCGTTGAGGTGTCAGATCAAGCGCAAGCAGCAGACCAGCAGTCCCGTGTTCGAATCTCGACATATCGGTTTGCTATTTGATTTTTTTTTTTTTTTTTTTTTTGGTTTTGCTACTGAACAAGAGATTAAAACAAAACTTTTATACAAAAACAAAAACTTACTAAACCTCAAAATAAGCTGTTAGAGTAATAAAAAGACCAGAAGGTTAAAAAGGGAGCTAAGGAACTACTAAAAGGCTGTTTGGGACAGGGCAGTTAAGGCAACAAAAGCTATTAAAAACTAGCAAAAAACTAGCAATCTACTAACATCTAACCAAATACCTAAAGAAGCTGCTAAAGGGATCATAATAAGCAAAAGGGGAAAGAAAATAAGCTAAATTAAAGCTTCAAAGTCATCATTGTGGTGTGCTTGTTGAGAATAGCCCCCAAACAAATTTCAACGGGTCATGGCCAATCCTATATGAGCAATAATGAGATGAGCTGAGCTTAAAGGTTCTTGAAGACAAGTGAGGGCAAGCTTTTGCCCCACAAAATCCTAGTTAGAAGCTAAACCGAATAAGCTAGGGGACTCAGAAATTTTAAGTAAACTAGAAATTTAAACAAAACAGAATTGCATTGAATTAAAAATTACAGAATGTAAAATGACACGGAAATTAATACGGGACTAGAACATTAAATTTCTAGACAAACTTTTACATTTTTCCCATATGCCTATTTATACAAGAAAATAAAAGTGTCTTCTTCTCTTTCTTCCTGATTGTGCTTTCTTTGTGAGACGAACCAAGCAAAGGCAGACTTGTGCTTCTTTCCTTTCAATCCAAGCCGCCCATCAATTAGGTGCACATTAGAAACAATCGAGCCATCCGTTGGGGACTTTTATTCTGGATTGCCACAAGGGCAATGGGGAAGAGGAGTAGTGGTTTGGGAGTTGGGATTGACCGGGTAATAGATTGGGATTAGGGTTGAGTGTCCTGGGGTTGAGTGATTCTGGGTAAAGGCTAGATTAGGTTTCTGGGTTTTTGAGTCTGGGTAAAAGAGGTGTAGAAGAAAAGGACTTGGAGGGAAAAGTGGGAAAGGGGAAAGGGTATGGGTCGGTTTGGGCTTATTTTTGGGTTTAAAGAAGTTAAATGGATTTTGGGACTAGCTTGTAATCCAAGGCTAACATAGGGACTTAACATGTATAATTTGAAACTCCCGGGATCAAAACTGAAAATTATGAAATTGTAATCCAAGGGTTGGTCTTGCCAATCTTTAATAATATAAGGACCTAAACCGCCAATCCACGAAACTTGAGGGTAAATTCCGCTAAATGTTCAAAGTTCGTGGACCGATTCGCCATTTTCGATTTCGCTCGCTTTTGCCCGCTTTCACTGCTTTCAATCCTTTGTACCGCAAGACATAAAACACACTCCGAGGATATTTTTAACATATTTTGATCGTATTTTGGTGTTTTTGTTCATTTTTGTGGTTTTAGGCGGGTAAAAATGATGAGTAAATAAGCACTCATCAAATCCCCCCACACTAAACCATTGCTAGTCCCTAGCAATATTTTTAGAAAACTTAATGGATTTGAATCTCTTTACCAAAAGCCATTACTTCTGGAGTAGCCAAATGTTTTAGTTCAAGTAAGAACTATGGTACATCGATAACCATATGATTTTGAGCAAATCACCGCCTTTCAACGGATTTGATTTGTCTTTACCGTGGCCGCTTGCTTCGGACTAGCCAACTCTTAGATAAAATATCTTTGGTGAGTCGATTACCAATTATGGTTTTCCAACTCCCTTTACCACAAGCCATAAACTTGCGGCTAGCCAACTCTTCACTAATTAAAGATATGGTGAATGAACACCATACAATTTTGGGCAAATTGCAAGCCATCAACGGATTTGAGATATCTTTACCAAGAGCCGTTTGCTCGGATTAGCCAATCCTTTTGTTTATTAGACATGGCGATCGATAACCATAAAAAAATTTTGGCCAAAATGGGGAATTAGGCGTATAATTACATGATAAAATTCGTGAGAATTTCCACACTAGAAATGAATATTGCCCTCAATATTCAAAGTACCATGTTATGCCGAAACATAGAACGAAAAGGAAATACTACTACCATTATATGATTTTTTTTTTTTTTTTTTTTTTTTTTTTTGAAAACTTATATACAACAAATGGGGGCAACTCCCCACTAGGGTGGTACACACGGTGAAAACCCATGTTATGCTATCGTTTTTGTTAACCGAGTCGCTAGCTTGACTCGACTCAATTTATTTGTTCATGGGGAAGCAGAGTGGAAGAACAATCTCCATCGGACTTTCATTCAAAATGTTTGGATAAACATTGAATGTGATGAAAGTTCCACTCCGATGAGATGCAACCGGCTCAAGAGAATGAGAAATTCCGGGGTCAAAGATGGTGTCTTCACTCCCGTAGGAGTTAAGACATGGAGAAGAAATGGGAGGAGAAGGCAAAGTGTTAACGACATGACAACGGGTGGGCAAAAGATTAGATTGAGGAACATTAACGGAATGTTCAAAAATCTTATCCACCACTGTAGCAATGAAGACATCTGTATCGGGCTTAGAAGAGGTTCCATCATCCGGCGGTTTAGCAGGCGGACGAGTGGATGATGGACCTAAGCCATAATCGTCACTCTGAAAACCCGAAGGTATCGAGTCATCCGGAGAAAGAAAGTCGACCTCCTCAATACGAGTGTCACTTGACGAATTATCAGAAGACCAATTGTAAAGAAGATTTTCCAATTTAGTAAGGTCGGCTTCAAGGTCGGCGAGCATCATCATCTCCTCGTGGAGAATGATCAACGAGAGCGAGTTCATCGAGAACTCTCGAGAAGGTCTAACGTCAAGTGGGATTACCGCTATTCTTTCTTCGGGTAAAGAAGGAGATGTAAAACGCTCACTATCCTCATTCTCGAATATCAAAGATGGGTTATCCGAAATTAGAGTGAATTCGTAATCAAGTCAAACAGAGGATTAGTGAACGCCATAAAAAAAAGGTTTCTTGGACACAACGAGAATATCTTCATCATCCGCTTCAAAATCGTCCATATCAAGATCTTCGGATCAACATCTCTCACTTCCTCCAAGTCGACGAGCTCGGAAGGTATCTCCTCCACATACTGATGTCTCTACACGATAAAGAATCGCCAAATGACGATAGTCATTTTCAAACTCTGAGATCACCTCAACCGGTTCTTTTCAAAGGAGAAGAATCATCATCGAGAGGGTCATCACATATCACCGTAAATAACCTCGGATTCACTTGGGTTTGGGACAAGGTTCTCAACACTAGACGGTTCCGCTTCCTAATGGTGCTAAGATGCTCGCCCCCATTAAAAGGTCATCCGAAGGTTCTATGGTAGATAGGCACATGAGGCGGAGAGTGGACATGTGCGGTACTTTGTGGACTTGAGATATGCACCTTGTCCTTTGTCATCTCCCAATCTTCCTCATCCTCGCCATCTAGACGGCAAGCTTCGTTAAATAGAAACGTCACGAGTACTTCGTAAATAGGAGAAGCTTTTGAGCGTCGCTCATCGGCTAGAAATCTTTCGTCATGCAACTTGTTCCTGAAAGTTCCTCAAGAATTATACGAGGAAATTGATCAATGACGGGAAGTTGTGGGGGTTGGATGTGGTCGAATCCGGAAGTGTTATAACAAGGATCAGGTCCATAGTGATTTTGATTCCATGATTGACATTGATAATCATCATGAGGACCCCCACACTTAGCACAATGAGGGTATTGGGGAGAGAAACTATGAAACGACGATTGATCATTGAAATCTTGATAGTACGGTTGTGGCTCGAATGAATTTTGTGGAGGGTAGTTGAAATCGCTTTGAGGATAATTGAAGGAATTAGGATTAGAATCATAAGCGAATGAATTCTCAAGCAAATCGAACAACATCCATCAATAAGATAGTTTCCACACCACTGCACATACATTTGTAACAACGGAAACCTTTTGTAACATCGCCTCCACAACCGTAGCAATACTCTTGATCGAACGACGATATCTCGGCACGGGAGTAGGAATAGAGGCTCAAAAACATCACAAATGTTAGGTAAAACGATATTTCCGGTTGAAATTTGACGAAATTCATTTAAGCAATTTTGAACAATATTCATGAAATCGTCCAAAAGGTTTTGAAGATTCCGAGGTGGGACAAATGGTGTGCTCTCGAGCTAGCAATTTCCACCATTTCGCTTTGGTCTCCGGTTCTTGCTCTTTTCTTAACCTTAATCAGAATCGCGAAGATTTGGATCAAATCTAGACGGTTTAGGCTCGTAAACAATAGAACAAATCTCGGGTCATGGCGTGGTCGAAAAACTGGAGAATCATCGAGAGTTTTTATCGGCTAATTCGCACCAATAGCAATATTTGCTTGCACCAACCCTTCCACACCGCTTACATAAACAATCGGATCGAGACAATAAACTTGATCCTCTTCCATACGGCATTTGCGGGAAAACAACGATTTATAATCGATCGCCATGAGAATTAAACATGTAGAGGGTTAAAGAAATAGAATTGAGTGATCGAGAGGATACGAAGGATAGAATTAAACGGCAAAAGAGAGGTAAGAGAAATAGAATCAACGAATAAGAGGAATGAGAAGAATATTTTGGTTTTTGTATTTTATGAAAACGGTAACTTCACGAGGAAGGATCTTCAAGTCACTAATCGCAAAATCACGATATTGTCGCAACACACCTCCCCGACACAAGCGCCAAAATTTGATTCGCTCGAAAGTGAGTGGTGAAAATAAACACAATATCAATATATCAAATTAATCGAACTGACAAATCAACCTTTTAGAAAAGGGTTAACGTGCCAAAACTCACGAATGTGATAAAGTGATACCGGAAAGTGATTTCCCGGTCGTGTCCCAACGAGGTGTGAAATTGACGGTGGCGTTGAGTTTCGTGATTAGGACTTGAATTGGTTAAACGAATTTTTGGAATTGTGATTACGTATTCTACAAAATAAAGAACGAAAATGAAAATAAAGCATGTAAAACAAATAAAATACTAAATAATTTACGACTAAGCCTAAGGAATAATAAAACGAAGCTAAATTACATCCTAGGGTGCTAAAATAAAAAAACGCGAAAACCCGAGCTAGTCCCGAGCCTCCGAAAGTGAAAAAGATGCAATTTAAGGCCTACGGATGCGAAACCAATTTTCCTACATTCTACATGACTAAAATGATTTTAGGAAAAAGTCGGGTATTTTTTGACTTTAAATTATTTATTACTTAATTAAAAACTAATTTACTCTAATTAAATGATTAAAATACTAAAACATTTTTGAAAAATCGGAATTTTACACAAAATACTTTAACCGAGTAAGAACCTAGGAAAATTAAACTCAAGTGCCACTTATCCGATAAGTCGGAATAAGCTAAAATCTAAAATTGCTTAAACCGCCATATCTATGTTATATATAAAGATGTGCATGATACAAACCAATAAAGACCCAAGGGCAGCTTAGCTGAGGTGTCAGATCTTGAAGCGCTTGCAGCAGACCTGCAGTCCTGTGTTCAACTCGGACATATCGCTTTGCTATTTGATTTTTTTTTTTTTTTTTGTTTTGGCTAATGAACAAGAGATTAAACAAAACTTTTATACAAAAACAAAACTTACTAAACCTCAAAATAAGTCATAGAGTAATAAAAAGACCGAAAGCTTAAAAAGGAGCTAAGGAACTACTAAAAGGTCGTTTGGGACAGGCGCTTAAGGCAACAAAAGCTATTAAAAACTAGCAAAAACTAGCAATCTACTAACATCTAACCAAATACCTAAAGAAGTCTAAAGGGATCATAAATAAGCAAAAGGGAAAGAAAATAAGCTAAATTAAAGCTTCAAAGTCATTGCTAGGTGTGCTTGTCGAATAGCCCCAAACAACCCAACGGGTGTCATTTAAGCCAATCCTATATGAGCAATAGTGAGATGAGCTTTGAGCTTAAAGGTTCTTGAAGACAAGTTGGGGGGCAAGCTTTTGCCCCCACAAAATCCTAGTTAGAAGCTAAACTGAATAAGCTAGGGGACTGCAGTTCAGGGCAAAAAGGCAGTTAAGGGTGGTTTTTCCAAGGTACTAACAAGCAAGATGATAAGCTCAAAGGTGGAAAGCAATCTAACATAATCTGACCTAGTACTACTAACTATTGGTACAAACAAATTCTACTCCTAAATCTACCTTTAAACTACCTAATTCTAAGCTAAAAAAAAAGGTATTATTGGCCGCTAGAAAGTAAGTCGAAGTTTAACATAAATAAAAACTACCAAAGCTTTTAACATCTAAAATTGTAAGAAAACTTTCACCAATTAATTTGCAAAGCAACTTTACGATCGATCTTAAAATCAAATGGGTCAAAATGTAAACTTTGACCCAAAACACTACAAATCCAAACACTCCATACAGGCGTAAAATGTTTTTTTTTTTTTTTTTTTTTTTTTTAAGAAGATTGTAAAACTTTGAAAACTTGAGTGTACCTTTAACAAATTCTTCAAAACACCTCAATACCAATCAAGATCAAAATAGACAAACTAAATAACCATGAACAAAAGGACGATCGCAGAAAATTTTAAGTAAACTAGAAATTTAAACAAAAACAGAATTGCATTGGAATTAAAAATTACAGAATGTAAAATGACAAGGAAATTAACATGGACTAGAACATTAAATTTCTAGACAAACTTTTACATTTTTCCCATATGCCTATTTATACAAGAAAATAAAAGTGTCTTCTCTTTCTTCCCGATTGTGCTTTTGTGAGATGAACCAAGCAAAGGCGGACTTGTGCTTCTTTCCTTTCAATCCAAGCCGCCCATCAATTAGGTGCACATTAGAAACAATCGAGCCATCCGTTGGGGACTTTTATTCTTGGATTTCCAAGGTGGCAATGGGAAGAGGAGAGTGGGTTTGGGAGTCGGGATTGACCGGGTAATAGATCGGGATTAGGGTCGAGTGTCCTGGGTTGAGTGATTCGGGTAAAGGCTAGATTAGGTTTCGGGTTTTGAGTCCAGCAAAGAGGTGTAGAAGAAAAGGACTTGGAGGAAAAGTGGGAAAGGGAAAGGGTATGGGTCGGTTTGGGCTTATTTTGGGTTTAAAGAAGTTAAATGGATTTTGGGACTAGCTTGTAATCCAAGGCTAACATGGGACTTAACATGTATAATTTGAAACTCCCGGATCAAACCGAAAATTATGAAATTGTAATCCAAGGGTTGGTCTTGCCAATCTTTAATAATATAAGGACCTAAACCGCCAATCCGAAACTTGAGGGTAAATTCGCCAAATGTTCAAAGTTCGTGGACCGATTCGCCATTTTCGATTTCGGCTCGTTTTTGCCCGTTTTCACTCTGTTTTCAATCCTTTTGTATCTGCAAGACATAAAACACACTCCGAGGATATTTTTAACATATTTTGATCGTATTTTGGTGTTTTTGTTCATTTTTGTGGTTTTAGGCGGGTAAAAATGATGAGTAAATAAGCACTCATCAAGAGGTATAACATGTGATAAAGGGACTGAATTCAAGAACAAGCTTATGGATGAATTTTGTGCTAACAAAGGAATAAAGAGGAGTTCAAGATTGCAAGAACACCACAATGTAATGGTGTTGCGAGAGGAAGAATAGGACTTTGATTGAAGCAAATTTTAACTATGCTTACAGATTCACAACTACCTATTCAATTTCGGGTCAAGTCAGTAAGCACGCTGCTATGTACTTAATGAGTATCACCACCAAACCACGTATGAAGACACCCTATGAGTTGTCGATGGGCAACAAACCCAACATTCGCTTTATGAAGCCTTTTGGATGCTCTCTCACTATTTTAAACACATTTGATAACTGGGAAAGTTTGATGGCAAGTCAAGAAGGATATTTATTAGGATATTGTACCAACAAGTAAGTGGCTTTAGAGTGTACAATGAGTCACTAAAAGGTTCAAGATTGTCTTCATGTTGAGTTTTTAGAAGATCAAGAGAATCGAAAAGGTAAAGGTCCCGCTTAGATGTTTGATCTTGAAGTTTTAACTCCTTCTATGAATTATGTACCGCTGAGAAGAAAATCAACCCTGTATAATGGAGAAGATTCAAAGTTTGTTGTTCATGGAGTTCACATTAGACCGATGTCGTTCTCGATGAACCAAAGCAAAATACCGATGCTCCAAAGCAAAGCATCGATGCACCAAAGCAAAGTATCGATAATCCAACATCTTCACTATCTCGAGGATCAAGATATTCAAGAGACACTTAATCGATGCTTTTTCAAGATGTAATGGCACATTCTTATTCGATGAACAAAGAAGAGCTTATGAAGAAGCAAAGAAAAGAATAAGATCGCAGAGTATTCTCACAAGATTTTGGACAAGATTTTCGAACAAAGCATCACCGCATCATTGATAGTACTTAGATGATTTGGATGATCCTATCATGCCCGGTTTAGAAGAAACCGATGATGAGTTTGAAGATGAAGGTATTTTCTCGTATTCCAATGAAGATGCCGATTTTACTAATCAATGATACTTATGGAGTTCCATACCTCAATCTTAAGAATTCATAAGAATCATCCCATCGATCAAATCATTGGTCCTTCTACTCGAGTCATGACAAGACACATAGCTAAGCGCTTTACTACTCCTCACAATGCTTTACTTAGCTTTGTGTATAAACAAAACAGTCAATCATAAGGACCATCAAACCCGCCTATTTACTTGTTTTATCTATCAAGAGGAACCCAAGAATATTGCTCAAGCATTGACTAAAGAAAGCCGGGTCAAGCTATGCAGAAAAACTTCTTCAATTTAAACTTCAAGTATGGGTATTATGTGATCTTCCGATGGGAAGAGAGTCATTGGAACCAGATGGGTTTTAGAGTCAAGATAGATGAAAGAGGCAATGTCATCAAGAACAAGGCAAGGTTAGTAGCTCAAGGCTCATGCATGTGAAGAAGGAGTAGATTATGATGAAGTATTTTCTCCCAGCAAGGATTGAAGCTATTAGAATATTTCTTGCTTTGCTTCATATATGGGATTTCGTGTTTACTGTGATGGATGTCAAGAGTGCCTTTCTATATGGCACCATTACAGAGGAAGTTTATGTCAAACAAATTCTCCGGTTTTGAAGATCCTAAACATCCCAACAAGGTTCACAAGGTGGTTAAGGCTCTTTATGGCCTTCATCGTGCACCTAGAGCTTGGTATGAGAGGCTCTCCACATTCTTATTACAACATAGTTACAGTGAGGGAGCTATTGACAAGACTTTGTTCATCAAGAGACAAGAAGGATATCATGTTAGTTCAAGTCTATGTTGATGATATCATCTTTGAGCTACCAAATGCTATGGTTAAGGAGTTTGAGCAATTGATGCGTATGAATTTCAAATGAGTTCAATGGGTGAGTTAACATTCTTTTGGGACTTCAAGTTAAGCACCAAGGAAGGTATTTTTATTAGCCAAGATAAGTATGTATCGACATACTTAAGAAGTTCGCTTTTGATGCTATGAAGCCAAGAATACACCTATTAAATCAATCATTTCATTGGGCAAAGATGAAGATGGACAACCCTTGAAGTCAAGTTATATGATCAATGATTGGTCATCTTATGTATCTCACCGCATCAAGGCCCGATATTATGTTTGTCGTGGTGTTTATGTGCAAGATATCAAGTCTCACCAAGATCTCTCATATGAATGCGCTAAAAGGATTTTAGTTATTTGAAACAACAACCTAAGTTGGGGTTGTGGTATCCTAAGGATTCACCTTTCACTTGGAAGCTTTTTCAGATAGTGATTATGCAGTGATAATTATGATGTAAGATCAACAACGGAGGATGCCAATATCTTGGAAGAAGATTAGTCTCCGGCAATGTAAGAAATGACAATTGCAACAACATCCCCATCAAGTCGAATATGTGTCACGCAAGTTGTTGTGGACAAGTTTTATGGATGCGTAATCAACTCTTGGATTATGGGTTCAATTTTAAGAATACTCCTATCAATATTGATAATGAGAGTACTATTTTTATTGTGAAGAATCCAGTCTATCATTCCAAGACCAAGCACATTCAAATTAGGCATCACTTCATCAGAGATTGCTATGAGCACAGGCTCATTAATGTGGTGAAGGTTCACACGGATGATAATGCAGCTGACTTACTCACCAAAGGCTTTGATGTTTCAAGATTTAATCACTTGGTGGTAAGCATTGGCATGATTAACTACTGAGCTACATTTAAGGGGAGGACTATTTATTATTAGTATAGTCCTGTGCATTGCTTGAGGGGAGGATATTTATGTATACTTAGCTTATACAGAGGAATTTGAAAAAGTATTGTTTTTTTTTATGAAAGTACCGCTTGGGAAAGTACCGCACACGTGGAAAGTAATCGTTGTCTTATTAAAGTAATGTTCCAACGGTAATATTGAGGGTAATTACTACTAACGGTAACTTTGTTATTATGGGTCGTGATTTTCAAATCTCACCTATAAATAACTACTCCGATTTTCCTCTCATATTGATATTCTCATATCTTTTCCATATTTCTCTCACCATCTCTTTATTATTCGATTATATCTCTTATTGTGCTTACATAATCAACAATGGTGAATCGTAATATCGTTTCCAAGCACAACATGGTGGCGAATTTAGACAAGAATGAATTTAATGAGGCTTTTCATGATATAATTGATTATCTTACTTGTCGCCAATCGCTTATGCTCTTTTAGTGGAGCGGATATAATTGAACCCCGATTCAAGAATTTTGGGCTAATGCTAGGATAATATGGAGAATGATGAATTTTATATTCGATCAACGCTCTCGGAAGAACTGTGAAGATTACGTAAGCCTCTATACGAGAAGACTTATTGTTTAATGATGAAGAAGGGGCTATTCGCTTTGATAAACAACCGATTTGGGATACATTTAGGACATTGGCTATGAAGGGTCCTTAATGTAACAAACATCCGTGAAGCCCTTATTTTTTCCTCATTGGAAGTTTTTGTTCATGTGTTGCTCCATTGCATAAGTGCTAAGAGTACCTCTTGGGAGCAGTTTGGGTCAAATATAGCATCTGCTATAGTGGGATTAGCTACTAATCGTGTTTTCAACTTCTCAAGGCTAATTTTGGATGGAATGCTCTCACACATCTCACATGGTTCCAAATGGTTAATGTACCCAAGGTTTATACAGGTTTTCTTGAACAAACAACTTGCTGATGTACCAAAGCCTACAGACTTACTACCTGTTATTGTACAACAAGCAAAAATTTTTACGTTTATGGAGAGGAAAAGTGATTTATTCACTGGAAGACACACTCTATTAACTGCTTCAATGATGGAGGTTGTTCAGGCTATTCGTGATGAAGCTGAAGAAAGTAATGAAGAAGAAAGTAATGCTTCTTCACAAGATACCGCTTCTCGTGGTACCGCATCACAACGCATCAATCTCAACGCATCGCATCACAAGGTAATCGCTCCCGTAGTATCAAGTTCAAGAGCATATTGCGCTTACACCTCCACAATCTCCACAAGTATCCGCATACGCTTCTCATCAAGAAGCACATTCACCATCTCGAAGGAGATGCGCCTCTATGGAGCCCGAGGGTCAAGTTCTCAACAACTATGCTTTAACAAGGGAATTGACAAGGTTGAAGAAATCATTTGAAGATCAAAGCACCGAGATTAAGAGGTTGAAGCTTAAATTTAGAAGACTCAAAAATTTTGTCCGCCATTGGTTCAACATCATCGCCTATGGGTCAAATCTCAAAGGAAGCAAGGACTACCTGTAAGGGAATTTTAGAAGAAAACCAAAGGCAAAAGGTTCATAAACCATCTTCCGTCCAATCGGGGAGGAATTTAGAAGAAAAAATTTGAAAGAAGATGTTGTTAAGGAGAAGAACCTCAAGGTATCAAGAGCATGTTATCATTGAAAGCATCAAGAAGAAAGGATCAAGATCAAGGTCACCAACAACAAAGTACCGCTTATGGAACCTTCACAAGAGTTAATTACTCCAAGAGTATTAGATTTTGAAGAGAAGTCGGTCCTTCAATTGTTCATGAAGAACAAGATGGTCCATCAACAACCGCCATACCGTGAAGTCGACACACAAACCTGTAAGAACCGCAAGTGATGATGAAACTATTGCCAAATATTGCATGGTTTATCAAAGCCAAGGAGTGTTATCGATCCGTCGAATATGTTTTAATCACTCAAGCCGCCACTCGCGAATGGCCGACCGTAACAAACTTAAAACCGCCGCACACAAATACAATGAAGATCGAGAATACAAGAATTCCGGGTCGTTAAGTCCCACGGAGACTCAATGGTGTGCAAACACCGATTCAGACGATAGAATGATCACTAATGATGTGATCCAGAAAGGTTTGATCGATAATTACACCACCGAAAAAGGTTATAAATTAAAGCGACTTAAATACAAATTAAGAAAATTAAAAGATAAAGATATTAAATAAACGCTATCACTATATTTAAAGTGATGAACGCTTAAAACTTAAAACTTAAAACTTACGCTTAAATAAAAATAACGAACGCATAAATAAAACGTGAAACTTACACAATATAAATCCTAAAATATGAAAAATACATTTTACAATCCTAATGATAAAAGAAAATATTTAGAAAAAGAAAATTATTTTTAAAACTATTTAATTAATTATTATTAATTAAAACTATTTTAAACTATTTAATAATACTCTAAAATAAAAGAAAATATGAAATAAGACTAGAAAAATAAAATTAAGATTTAGAAAAATCTAAAATATGATAAAACTAATTTTAAAACTGAAAATATATTTTTTAGACTTTTTATGTATTTATTATTAATTTAATACTATTTAAAACTAATTTAAATTGTGAAAAATACCAAATAAAAGGAGAAAAATAAGGAAAATATTTTTATGCTTTTATATTTATCTTAAACTATTAAAATTGAAAAATTATTTTTGGAACTTTTTCTTAATTATTTGCAATAAAAGCTATTTTAAAATGATTAAAAACTATTTTAAATAAGAAAATACTAAACAAAGGACCAAAATTAATGAAAATTTCAGGAAAATACTAAAATCTTATTCTGAATCTATGAAAATAAGAAAACATGGGCTTATGTGGGAGACTTGAGGGCTGCTATGTAAACTGAGATGGAATAAGCACTTTATAATAAGCAAATAAGCACAAGATAGCACCAACAGATTACATAGGCTAAATAACACCAAATCTACTCTAAAACAGCTAATTGCATCTACTCCTAATACCTAATAAGCAGATTACAAGGATTTAAGCAAACTGAAACTAAAGCAAATTAAGCTCGACTTCAATCGCTCAGTCATTACAACAAATTTATTCAAGAAGTCAAGTGAAAACTAAAAGTGGAGATCTCAAGCCCACCTAGCGTAGATTCTATATTCAAAATTACACTTATGAGGACTAGTAATAAAGAAGTTATAGACCAAACATTAATCGCCAAAAGTGGACAGCTGGGGCGATGCGCACAAGCGATGAACTGGGACCTATGTTTAAGCCATCAGAATCGCTAATTCAATAAGCTAATGCTAAAACTAAAAATGTGGACTTGAAGACCACCTAGTAGACTAAACCTAAACCAAAAATCAGACCCTAATCACTTGAAATGAACATTGTGCAGCATCTGCATTTTCTGCATAAAACTAACTCATGAACTGATTTTGACTTTTTATCAAAACTGAAAAGTTGACTTTGTTGAGTTTTGATCTTGGTTTATCAACTGAAAATGATGTTTTATGCTAAAGTAGGACTAAAGGAAGCTAGCTTAACAATTCCTAAAACTATTTGCAGCTTCTAAGCTACTGATTCCAAGCAAAAATAAGCATAAAAGATGTAATTATACAATTTTGACTTATGTGTTTCTAGGGGGCAAGAAAAGGACTGATATAAGTTCTATAAGTCTAAATGACACTAACCCAAAGGATTCTAAACACTGAGAAGTTTGAAAACTCCCTACAACAGCTTATTCCAAACACTGGCTTAAGCAACTCAAGTGCAAATTTTAACTAACGAATTACTAAACCAAGTGAGTCACCCATATCCTAATCAGAATTAACCAACCAATTCTAATTACAATGATTATAGCTAACAATTAACACTAATTCTATGAGAACTATGACATGCGCCTTGAGCAAACAAATGGCATAAAATAAATGAAAGGACTTACAACAATCCGTGATACTAAGACCGCATAAATGGTTAAACACCACTTCAAATAAGCTCAATCAAACACCATCTTTAGTCCGTGTCAAGGATTCACCATACCACGCCCATTGACTTTTGTTGACCATCATTTAAAATTGTTTGAAATCGATTCAAAAGCTTTTCAAAAGCTATAAATAACTTAAGTTAATTTGGTCAAGGAGCAAATAAGCTAATTGGAGCTTAAATCTAAGATCATGAGTTTGAAAACACCAACAAGAATCACAGCACATAAATTTTAACCAAACCTTAAAATGGATTCTTAAACCTGACACAATGCTAAAGTAACTTGAGTTTGAATCTTAAAAACAAAAGATTACATAATTTAAACTAAGCTAAGACATTTTGTAAAAAAAATGACATAAAGTAAATCTTCAAAACTAACTACTGCCTTCTAGCCTCTCTCTCTTCTCTTATTTATGCTCCAAGACACCTTCTCTCTACTTTCTGAACAGTTCCCAGCTATGATTGGAGCCATTGGATGGCTTGGAGACAATCTTAGCCATTGATTGGATTTTTGGCGGGAAACATGGATATTTGGCAGTTGAGGGGTTGAGTGAGGTGGAGGGGTTACATTTAATGTTTTTGTAGTTGTGTGGAGGTGGAGGGGACATGGAAAGTGATATGGAGAGGAGGGGGAATGGGTGTGTGGAGTGTAGCAGGGAAGCAGTTGGAGGGGACGACTTTGGCGGCAAAAGGGTGTTTGTTTTGACTATGGAGGGTCGACCGGTATATTAAAGGGTAGACGGGTTGGGTTTATATCGACCGGTAATATGGGATTGGATTGGGCTAGGTAGTTAACTCGGGCCTAGGATTAAAATTGAACCCATGTTGTAGCTTAGGGACCATTTGTGTATATTCTGAAATTCTAGGGACCATACATGTAGATTCCGAAAAGTAATCCAAGGACCTGTTTTGCCAATCTCAAATAATATAAGGACCATATTTGCCATCTTTGAAAATTCCAAGGACTAAACATGACATTTTTCAAAGTTTAAGGTCCTTTTCCGTCATTTGACCAAAGAATCATTCAAGGACCAATTTTAACAACTTAGAATATTTCAGGGGACCTCGAATGATAAAATTCCACATTTTGATTTACCGTGGACCTGCTTTTGACAACTTTTGAAACTTGAGGGACTAAACCGCTAATTTTGCAAATTTGATACGTTTTCATCCGATTTTGATATTTTGCATTTAAAACACATAAAACACCGATTTGTGATATTTTATCATTTTGATGCATTTTGAGTGTTTTCGGATGATTTTGCGCTTTATATTGTACAAAAAATGATGAGTATTTAGACACTCATCAATCCCCATACTAAGATATTGCTAGTCCCTAGCAATGATTTGAGAAAACATAATGGATTTTAATCTTTACCAAAAGCCATCACTGGAGTAGCCAAATGTTTCAGCTCAAGTAAGAACCTTGGTACATCGATAACCAAATGATTTTGAGCAAATCATAAGTCAGAAACGGATTTGATTTGTCTTTACCGTGTTGCACCTTTCGGACTAGCCAACTCTTAGATAAATTATCAATATTATCTTTGGTGAGCCGACACAATTATGGATTTTCCATCGCTTTACCACAAGCCATAACCTTGTGGGCTAGCCAACTCTTCACTTTTTAGATATGGTGAAGTTGAGAACCATACAATTTTGGGCAAATTGCAAGCCATATAAACGGATTTGATATATCTTTACCAAGAGCCGTTGCTCTCGGATTAGCCAACTTTAGTTTATCAAACATGGATCGATAACCAAGATGAGTAAGTGTAGAACACTTACTCAAAAAAATTTTGGCCAAAACGGGAATTGGGTAGATAATATATGAAATTAGTGAAATTTCCCCACACTTAGAAATGAATATTGCCTCAATATTCAAAGTACCGTGGTTATGCCGAAACAAAGAACGTAAAGGGAAATACTACGCCATTATTTAGAAAGTTTTTTTTTTTTTTTTTTTTTTTTTTTTTAGATATATATATATATATATATATATATATATATATATATATATATATATATATATATATATAACATGGGCATCACCCCACACTTAGGTGGTAGAAAGGGTAAGAAGATGTAAATATGGGTGAAAACCCATATGGTGTGTAAGCATTTTTTTGGTTACCGAGTCGCTAGCTTGACTCGACCCCGCATTAATTGGTTCATGGGAAGCAAAGTGGAAGAAACAATCTCACTCGGACTTTCGCTCAAGATGTTTGATAAACATTGAAGCACGCGAAAGTTCCACACCGACGAGATATACAGAAAGACAAAGAAAGACCCGGCTCATGATGATAAATGAAAATGCCGGGTCAAAGATAGTGTCCTCACTCCCGGGAGTGAAGAAGAGAGGAAGTCACCGGTAGGTGAAGAAAAGAAGGAGAATTATGATACCGATCATGACTAACTCCTCATTATCGGAGGGAATTCATGATTTTTGGATCATGAATCTCATTAGTGAGGATAAAATCATCATCACACGATGGAAGAGAAGATAGAATACGAGGTGGGACAAGTGGCGTGCTCGAGAGCTAGCAATTTCCACCACTTCCGTGATGGTCTCTCAGATCGAATCGGACATTTCATCGAAAGAGGATTTACTTCGCAAAAGTGTAGTCATCATTAAATTCAAAAGAGGATTTGAGAAAATCCCTAAGTAACCTCGAAATGTCGAGAGAATCACAAACATGCAAATCCCAATCACTATTGGATATATCCTCGACTCACTTGGGATTAGGACAAGATCCTCAACACTCGATGATTCCGCTTCCGAAATAGTGCCAGATGATCATCCTCCATTATGAGAGAGTCCTCGGGATCAAAGAATTTCAAAGAAATAGGATCATCGACCTCTTCCAAAGGAATTCACTTCTCAACCGCGTGAGTGAAGGGAAGAGTCGGAAATGAAAGGCTCAAACGGAGCGGGATTGCCACTTCGAGTCGAGATTCCTCATCAAAATCATCGCCGCCGCCGCCGCCATCATAATCGCACGCGAGGTTTCCAATATCGAGCTTAATCTAGTCGCTTGTTCTTCAAAGATAATGCTTTCTCGACGAGACTCTTCTTTAATCAATTCTTTTAAATCTTTGAGTGTATCGAGACAATTTTGGAGAAGTTCTTGAGGAATTTGCGAGGTTGTGTTTGAATCGCTTGGTATTGTGGAGGTTGGTCATGATAAGAGTAGTCATAATTGTTACAAGGATTATGCTCATAGACAAGCGTGTTCCCCTGCTTGACACTCAAAACTCGGGTGAGGACCTCCACAAGATTACAAGAATATGTCTCCATCTCATAGTGCGGGGTTGGTCGAGGAAATTAGTTGTTTCATTGTAGGATTTTGGTCATAGACAAACCCGCTTCCTGATTCACAATGCCACAACTGGGGCAATTTCCACCATTTTGAGGTCCCCCACACCATTCACAACCAAATTGGTGAGGATGAGACATAGAAAGAATCAAATGGATAGAGGGTAAAAGAAATGTAGAATCAAAAGATGTGAGAGGGTAAAGATGGATATTTTTGGATTTTTGAAAAACATATTGCAAAAACAAAGAATGAAAATATTTTTGGATTTTCTGATAACTTTACAAAAAACTTTTTACAAAAGATGGTATATGTGCAAGAATGGGTCCGAAATGGCTAAACACACGCTAAAAGCTCTCCCCGCAATGGCATTAAAGTTTGATCTGCGGTCAACAGTCAAGCTTAATCACTCAAGCCTACCACTCGCGAATGGCCAACCGTAACAAACTTAAACCGCTTTGGACACAAATACAATGAAGATCGAGAATACAAGAATTCCCGTCGTTAAGTCCCACGAGACTCAATGGTGTGCAAACACCGATTCAGACGATAGAATGATCACTAATGATGTGATCCGTAAAGGTTTTGATTGGATAATTACACTCATCGAAAAAGGTTATAAATTAAAGCGACTTAAATACAAATTAAGAAAATTAAAAGATAAAGATATTAAATAAACGCTATCACTATATTTAAAGTGATGAACGCTTAAAACTTAAAACTTAAAACTTACGCTTAAATAAAATAACGAACGCGTCAAATAAAAACGTGAAACTTACACAATATAAATCCTAAAATATGAAAATACATTTTTACAATCCTAATGATAAAAGAAAATATTTAGAAAATAAAATTATTTTTAAAACTATTTAATTAATTATTATTAATTAAAAACTATTTTAAACTATTTAATAATACTCTAAAATAAAAGAAAATATGAAATAAGACTAGAAAAATAAAATTAAGATTTAGAAAATCTAAAATATGATAAAACTAATTTTAAAACTGAAAATATATTTTTAGACTTTTATGTATTTATTATTAATTTAATACTATTTAAAACTAATTTAAATTGTGAAAAATACCAAATAAAAGGAGAAAAATAAGGAAAAATATTTTTATGCTTTTATATTTATCTTAAACTATTAAAATTGAAAATTATTTTTGAACTTTTTCTTAATTATTTGCAATAAAAGCTATTTTAAAATGATTAAAAACTATTTTTAAATAAGAAAAATACTAAACAAAGGACCAAAATTAATGAAAATTTCAGGAAAATACTAAAATCTTATTCTCAATCTATGAAAAATAAGAAAACATGGGCTTATGTGGAGACTTGAGGGTCGCTATGTAAACCGAGATGGAATAAGACTTTATAATAAGCAAATAAGCACAAGATAGCACCAACAGATTACATAGGCTAAATAACACCAAATCTACTCTAAAAAATTAATTGCATCTACTGTAATACCTAATAAGCGATTACAAGGATTTAAGCAAACCTAAACTAAAGCAAATTAAGCTCGACCCCATCGTTCAAGTCATTACAACCTATTCAAGAAGTCAAGTGAAAACTAAAAGTGGAGATCTCAAGCCCACCTAGCGTAGATTCTATATTCAAAATTACACTTATGAGGACTAGTAATAAAGAAGTTATAGACCAAACATTAACTCGCCAAAGTGGACAGTGGGTCGATAAAGAAACAGTGAACTGGGACCTATGTTTAAGCTACTATAACTGCTAATTCAATAAGCTAATTTTAAAACTAAAAATGTGGACTTGAAGACCACCTAGTAGACTAAACCTAAACCAAAAATCAGGCCCTAATCACTTGAAATGAACATTGTGCAGCATCTGCATTTTCTGCATAAAACTAACTCATGAACTGATTTTGACTTTTTATCAAAACCAAAAGTTGACTTTGTTGAGTTTTGATCTTGGTTTATCAACCGAAAATGATGTTTTATGCTAAAGTAGGACTAAAGGAAGCTAGCTTAACAATTCCTAACCCTATTTGCGCCTTCTAAGCTATCGATTCCAAGCAAAAATAAGCATAAAAGTCAGAATTATACAATTTTGACTTATGTGTTTCTGGGGCAAGAAAAGGACCGATATAAGTTCTATAAGTCTAAATGACACTAACCCAAAGGATTCTAAACACCGAGAAGTTTGAAAACTCCTACAATGAATTATTCCAAACACCTGCTTAAGCAACTCAAGTGCAAATTTTAACTAACGAATTACTAAACCAAAGGAAGTCACTCCCTATCCTAACAGAACTCAACCAACCAATTCTAATTACAATGATTATAGCTAACAATTAACACTAATTCTATGAGAACTATGACATGCGCTTGAGCAAACAAATGGCATAAAATAAATGAAAGGACTTACAACAGTCCGTATACTAAGACCGCACAAATGGTTAAACACCACTTCAAATAAGCTCAATCAAACACCATCTTTAGTCCGTGTCAAGGATTTGACCATACCCCTCTCCCATTGACTTTTGTTGACCATCATTTAAAATTGTTTGAACTCGATTCAAAAGCTTTTCAAAAGCTATAAATAACTTAAGTTAATTTGGTCAAGGAGCAAATAAGCTAATTGGAGCTTAAATCTAAGATCATGAGTTTGAAAACACCAACAAGAATCACAGTACATAAATTTTAACCAAACCTTAAAATGGATTCTTAAACTGATTACAATGCTAAAGTAACTGAGTTTGAATCTTAAAACAAAAGATTACATAATTTAAACTAAGCTAAGACATTTTGTAAAAAAACGACATAAAGTAAATCTTCAAAACTAACTCTTCGCTTTCCTCTCTCTCTTCTCTTATTTATGCTCCAAGACACCTTCTACTACTTCTCGAATCAGCTTCAGCCTATGATTGAGCCATTGGATGGCTTGGAGACAATCTTAGCCATTGATTGATTTTTAAGGAAACATGGATATTTGGCAATTGAGGGTTGAGGAGGTGGAGGTTACATTTAATGTTTTGTAGTTGTGTGGAGGTGGAGGGACATGGAAAGTGATATGGAGAGGAGGAATGGGTGTGTGGAGTGTAGCAGGGAAGCAGTTGGAGGGGACGACTTTGGCGGCAAAAGGGTGTTTGTTTTTGACTATGGAGGGTTGACTGGGTATATTAAAGGGGTAGACGGGTTGGGTTTATACTGGACCGGGTAATATGGGATTGGATTGGGCTAGGGTAGTTAACTTGGGCCTAGGATTAAAATTGAACCCATGTTGTAGCTTAGGGACCATTTGTGTATATTCTGAAAATCTAGGGACTATACATGTAGATTCTGAAAAGTAATCCAAGGACCTGTTTTGCCAATCTCAAATAATATAAGGACCATATTTGCCATCTTTGAAAATTCCAAGGACTAAACATGACATTTTTCAAAGTTTAAGGTCCTTTTTCGTCATTTGACCAAAGAATCATTCAAGGACCAATTTTAACAACTTAGAATATTTCAGGGACCTCGAATGATAAAATTCCACATTTTGATTTACTGTGGACCTGCTTTTGACAACTTTTGAAACTTGAGGGACTAAACCGCCAATTTTGCAAATTTGATACGCTTTTTCATCCGATTTTGATATTTTGCATTTAAAACACATAAAACACCGATTTGTGATATTTTATCATTTTGATGCATTTTGAGTGTTTTCGATGATTTTGCAGCTTATATCAGACAAAAATGATGAGTATTTAGACACTCATCGATTATTATTTCAAGTTGCAGAGGAACAACCAAGAGCTTCTCAACCTGCAATAGATCCTAAGGATAAAGGTAAAGGCAAGTTGATAGAAACTAAGAAGAAAAAGCTAACTTCGCGGATCTTAGAGCAATTGAAGTTGCTAGGAATGAAGAAGCCTAGAAAAGTGCAAGAAGAACTTAATGTCAAGTAGTGACCGAGTTACTAATGAAGAGGCAATGAATGAAGAAGCAACTAGGAAATTACAAGAAGAATTGAATGCTAAAGATGTCAACCATTACAACACCTACCCTCGTATCTTTTATGCCTAGAAAACCAAATCTTGCTAAAGAAAGGAATGCAATGATGGCTTATTTGAAAAGTCAAGGATATAAAGGATTGCGTGGTTGAATTATGCCGATATGAAAAGATTATATGATGTCAAACAGAGGCTTATAAGAAGGATGTTGCAAGCATCAAAGATTATAAAGATGAAGCTACTTGGACCAAGGTAAAGAAAAAAAGTTTAAAGAAAAAGGAAAACTCAAGTTGAAGATATACAGCCAAAGAAAGAAAAAGTTGAGTTAAGATCTCAAACTAGGTATGAATTAAGAAATTATCTCGGAATAGTAGATTTTGAATATTCCAAAGAAGATGCCGATATGAAGATGAACATATCTCGATTATTGTTTTGAAGTTGTGGAATCTAAAGATGGAAGCTATCCGATGTTTCATAGAAAGATGAAAGCTTGAGTGTTCAACGAGCTATGGGATTTATTGCACATCATAGATAGAGTGGATCTATTCTATTTATATCATGTGGTGAAAGTTCACTTTGAACATCATCCATCGGAAGAATTGGTTTAGTTTTACTTGAGATCTCACAACCGCACGGAAACCAAGAACAAAGCAATGATGAAATTTGGAAGAATCAAGAGA
Source organism: Chrysanthemum lavandulifolium (assembly GCA_022545495.1). Lineage (NCBI taxonomy): Eukaryota > Viridiplantae > Streptophyta > Magnoliopsida > Asterales > Asteraceae > Chrysanthemum > Chrysanthemum lavandulifolium. The sequence goes on along the minus strand of CM040244.1, from coordinate 188,715,645 downwards.
ACTGGAAATTGTTAGTCGGAGATTCTTTGAAGAATCGTGTACATGTTCTAGAGTGGAAAATGGGACAATGATTCACATGTTTGCAGATAGAAGATATCCTCTTACGCTGAGTTTATGAGGAGGATGTTAGAGCATGGAATGGAAGTTGAAGAGATAATGAAATTGCTTGTATGGTCATCAACTGCTTATCAACCTGGATCGCTATGGTCGATGATGATGATGAATAACGGTATGAATTTTCATTGAATAAATTATTTTGATAAAACAAGATTTTATTCAAAGTATCGTCGATCAAACAAGATTTTAATCAAAGTATCGCTTGCGCTTTTAACCGCTTAAATGATTTTTGAAAGAAACCTTTGTTAAGTAACAAATATTTTGAAACAAAGGTTGAATAAATGATTTTTGAGATGATAACATCAATAGGTTATCAATCCACCATGGTTACAAAAGGATTGGCTAATCCATGAGCAAACGGCTCTGTAAAGATATTTCAAACCGCTTTTAGTTGACAACTTGCTAATAAGTTGGATGGTAATCAACTCACCATATCAAGAATGTGAAGAGTTGGCTAGCCCACAAGAAAATGGCTTGTGGTAAAGGCGTGGAAAAACCATTATTGGTAATTAGTTCACCATTAGATAAAAGAACTAACTAGTCCGTGGGGTACAACTTTTGGTAAAGACAACTCAAATCATTGATAGTCGATGATTTGCTAAAATCATATGGTTATCGAGTACCATGATCTTACACATCAAAACATTTGGCTACTCCGAGTTAATGGCTTTGGTAAAGAGAATTAAAATCCATTAAATTTTCAATGATTCACCTCTCACAGAGTTAACACACATGGAAGTGATGAGAATAGTCTGCAACTTAAACCGAATTAATGTACAAATTGTCATATGTTCTTTGTGTTCTTTGAAAAGATGGAGCTTCTTTGGATGATGTCAGAAAAGAATATTTCTAAAGATATTTTGACTATGCACGAAACTACAAGATACAATCCAAAGACAAAGACACAATCTATCCTTAAAGATGAAGCTAATAAAGATAATTATAAAGGAACTTGAAGTCAAACAAGTAGAATTCAAGTTGGGGAGGATTGTTCGATATGAAAGTGTCAAGTTAAAGTGTCAAGATTAATAAAGTACCGCGAATGACAAGGAACTAGAAAAAGTCAAAGAGTCAAAGCACCGCTAAATGATAAAGTCAAAGCACCGCACACAAGTCAAAGTATCGCAAGATCAAAGAACCTGCTTTATTCGCTTATAGAAAGTCTTGTAATTCTAGAATATTCTATATTAGATTACTTGTCGTACAAGGATACAATTTGTAAACCGACTAGGGTTATTCTTGAGCCTATAAAAGGATCCCTAGATTGGCATTAGAGGTACGAATTCACGAGTCTTAGAGTTAATGTTTTAGAGAATATCAATATTCTTAGAGTTGTTGAAGTATCTACATAATAAGCATATTTAGAGTTAATAATAAAAGTTATTCTTCTTAGATTTGTTAAGTAAATTTCGCATACTTAATAAAGATTACTCAGTGTTTCATTGTTAATAACTTAGGATTTATCCGAGGTTGTTAAACCTTAAACAAGCTATTTAAGTTAGTTTGGTTAGAGTACATCTATCCAACACTAGCTCTGTCTCAGTCCTCACTCTTCCCATATCTCACATTTCTCCTTTTTTCATCATACCTCAGGACTTCTACACTATCTAGTGGATTGTCCCTGGGTAGATCCCTCCGGTTCTGGCGGATCATGGGAACAAATACCTAACCTTATCATCCTTATATCACCATGCATAAATTAAATTTGGTCGGTCTATTTGGTATTGTTCATCTGCCATTGGAACCAATCGAAAACCATTTGAAAATCAATCCAGATACTTGTGATATATTATCAAAGCATTTTTACCGAATTGTTTTTGATATTTTAGAAAAAGAGCTCCCCTCAACATGTGCATCATGTTTTTGAAAACGCTTTTAGCACACCGGAGGCAAGAGGAAGAATAAATTTCTTTGATTACCATTTTCTAAAAGATATCAAGATCACTTCCACGATTAAATCAAGTAGATAAAGCATATTGGGGAAGAATGAGGTTTCAAAGGTTTGCTCCCCCTCAATATGTGCCTCGAGATTTGAAAGAGTTTTGCACATACTAGAGGGAACCTGCACTTAGAGACAAATTGTCACAATTCTCAATTTCCGGTCATTTCTCACATTTACTATTTCATCGTATATTGTAAACTAGGTTTACAAGTATTAAATTCGCATAACCTTAGGGGTGTAGCTGCGAATTCATAAACAATCATCAATGACATTTCATATAGACTAGGTTTAGTCTACATATCATTAGCATCATTATCATCATATTAGTTCATGCATGATTTTGCATTTTACATTAAACGCAGATTTTCATATTAAATAAACGCTATCGCAGAATTAATTATTTTGAACAATTGATCCGTTACTTTCAAAAATTATCCCAATATATTTTTATACTCATATTAAGTTTATAAAAATAATATTATTAGTTTACCCAGTGTTTTAAATTTATTTTGTATATAAATTGTTATATTTATATAATTACGACGTTTCTATTAAATACTACACGATAGTTATTATTTCACTCAAATTTTTGCAAGAAATGTATTTTTATAATTTTTATGACCTCAATATATTTTATCTTGACCCGTTAAAATTTATTTTATCTAAAGCTACCCTAAATACTCGGATGTGTACACAACTTACCACAAGTCTTCAATTAAATTACACTAAACTACACTTAAAAAAAAAAAAAAAAAAAAAAAGGTGTATCTAAATGAGACTAACACCCCTTGTCGACAAGGGGTGAGTCATTTGCTTTGTTAATATCTACATTAGTATATGCAATATACTAAATTACTTAACACATTCATTCATATTATCCAAAGTAAAAGACCAAACCATATTTCCTTCCTCTCTTCTCTCTAGAACCGGCAACCACAAAGGACCAAGAAGGAGCATCCAAAATATTTTCTAGACAAAAATTTAACACTCTAGTCTTACTTTTTATTAAGGTTTTGAAATAAAAACCTTGGGTGATTAGGAAATATCCATTGTCCATAAACCTCATCAAGTTTACTAGTAAGCATCCATATTCATCATCATATTTCATATTTATTTTATGGTCATTTATTTTACTTGAGAAAACATGCAAGTCATATGATGTTTATACCACTTTTCATTGCTTTTAAGATATATATATATATATATATATATATATATATATATATATATATATATATATATATATATATATATATATATATATGTCATCCTATAATTACTCCTTGTTATAAATCACTCTTGGTGATGTCTAGGAACCCATGACACCCTAAGAAGGTGTATGGTAGGATTTGAATAGCTTCGGAGTTGTTTTGAATTGGTTAGAATAGGTTTGGCGCGAGAAAAACTCATTTCGACAAGTTTTCCAAAGGGTCTGTCCTTATTTTTGAAATCTGGAAATCTCGACAGTAGATAAAATTTTTTGGCCTAGATATTTAGAAAATACACTTTAAACGAAAACGTGGCATTGAAACGGATTAAACGAGCTATAATAAGAAGTTATGAATTTTTCAAGTTAGGCGGCTAAAACTATTAATTTAAAATTTCAAGATGTTGCTATCACTTTTTATGAGTCAAAATGAGGCTTAAGCGTTATTAAATGTGTCGACTTATCAAAATATATTAATATACTTTAATAATAATATAAGGATGTAGAAAACGAGGAAACGGACTTGAATCTAATAAATTACACGATTTAACAAAGTTGTCGTAACTTTATTATATAAGAAAACTAATATATTTCTATTAGACAAATATTACGCCACGGCGACCATGTTGAGGGTCGCTTAACATCGATGGAGTACTTTTATAACATGATGTCTCCTAGTAAAAGTGAGTTCGCTTAACATATTTTCCAAAATGTCCAAACGTCATTGCTGGAGTTGTAATGAATAAAATACGGTCACTTAAACTTTGCCGAAACTCACCCTTAAACGATATTTCGACACAAGTACCATACTTAACCTATATTTTTCTCCATGATCGAGATCTCTAGGATGAAAACTTAAATGCTAAAACTTTGAGATAATGATACAAGCTTCCCAAAACCGCTGAGTTTGTTTCAACACTCGATGTGCACCATTTTACGACTAGCTTTTCGAGGTCGTTTAGTCACTTTCATGAAATTGCCAAATGACATTATTTTACTTACTTAAAAGTTATAATTTCACAATAAATCACTAAATAACTATCGAGGATATCGCTTTCAACGTAATACTTGTAAAGTAATTTATAAATTGTCAAGACTTTATAAGATTATTTATTTTCTCGACGATAAACTTTATTTTCAAAAGTGTACAAGTGGTATGGATATCATATGAGTTTGCATGCACGACATTGTTTCATGACTTATATTAGAGCATATCATTTATAATAGTTCATGGTTAGAGTGTTAAGGCCTCATTTCTGCATCCACTGCCATCATAACTATTGCAACAGTGAGTAATCACATCCCCTTTTACCGCTTTTACTATATTTTGGGGCGAAATGCATGAACCATTCTGAGCTAAATTGATTACTACTTTATTAACTTGTTTGACTAGAACTTGTGAACTCGAATCAAACCCTTAAACATAATTACGAATCTATGACTTGTTTGATCTTATTGAACTGTGATTTGCTATGACCCTAAAAGTCTCGCCTTATCGAGGAGCGCATAAAGTCTCCCTTGTTCGAGCAACCTTAAGCCTCCCCATCCTGGAGTGTAATGTCTCCCTGGGAACGAGCATTTTCAATCTAAGTCTCCCTTGTTCGGAGCAAAGGTAATTTCTCCTATGTTCGGAATGTTCTTAGTTGTATATTAATAGTTGTATGATGTAATCGCTCGTACATTCGCATTGTTAGTCTCCTATTCGTAGGTAGTATGGATAGCTATTAGAGGTCGGCCAACCTCTCGTCACTATGTTACGGGACGATATTATTTATTCTAGGGCTTTGCCTCGCATACATTATTATATACGTGGTACTATATTGTGAGCTATTATGACCACTTATAATTGACTACTTGATACGCAATATTTTGTGCAACGGGTCAGAACACACAAAGGTAAGTTTTGTATGGGCTGAACTTGAACCGAGTGGATTTACAATGCCCTTGCTTTGTGGACTATTTCCGATGACCGAAACCTTTGGATATCTCTTACGAGTTTTCTTATTTTACGAACGTAGTATACTCACCAACTATTTTCATAGTTGACCCGCTTTTCTCTCATGCATTTCGTGTGATCGTTAGTAAGCTTTTTCTACCGTGTCTTGCATAATGAAGTTTTCACTTGTCACTACAAATCGTTATGTAATAAAACGCAATATTTTGGAATCTAAACTTTGTAATATATTTGCCGATGCCGCTAAACTGGTATTGTAATGGTATAGTTTTTCTTTTTAATCTTAACGCTGGTATGTTCTATTATCTTGTGCTTATGTTCCTTTCCTACACTGTGTTTCCGCCTCCAAGTGGTGTGATGAGATTGGTATCAGAGCCAAAGGTTATAGAGAATGCCAATTTTCAAAAATAAAATGATGCCTATAACCTAATAAAATTTTATTAAACACCAACATCGTCTCGAGTCAACTAGTCCTATCACAGATTGTTACTTCATAAATTATACATAGCGATCAACTATGTCTAATTTACGAAGAACCATGCAATGATAAGAGTGGTAGTTTTAAATCATGTTTAGTCGAGTCTTTAGAGTCCGTCACCGTTGCATTGGTCGGGTGGGTATGCATAGCATGTTTTTACGCTCACGCTCACATTACCGTATCTTATTTGTACCTCTCTTTCCATCTTTCGACTTGTTAGGCATAGCATGTCTCTGCTCTCGCCATATTTCGATCACTATAACACAATACCACCGTTATAAACCCTCATCCGCTTTTGTCCGAGTGTCATTTACTCAACCCGATATTTTGGTCCATTGCAGATCATGGCTGCCTAAACACACGCCAGAGTCAACAACAACGGCAACCCAAACAACAATGACAATCCAAACAACAACGCGATCGAATAGCGGATCTACTCACCCAAATTGCGACGACCTTGATGCTAGACTAACCAACAACGGAGAAGGTATTCAAACACCGGTCATGGATGCGCCTACAAGACTTTCATGACATGTAAGCCGATGGAATTTTATGGTACCGAGGTGCCATTGATCGTTAACTCGGTTCGAGAATGTTGAGTCGAAACTTAGTATCACGGCTGTCAAGGAAACAAGGTTGAGTTCTCTCACGGTCTACTACAAGGTCGAGCATTGACCGTAGAACAACCAACTACATACTAGAGGAAGAGGGCCGCAAATTGCTATCTGGGAAGCATTTAAGAAACTACTAACCGATGAGTAATCGTAGAAAGATGAAGTGCAAAAGCCGAAGCGGAATTTTGGAATCACTGATGGTAGGAGTAGAGGTCGACAAGTACACGATCCGCTTCCACGAGTTAACTAGGATGGTTCTCACATGGTTTCCACCGGGAGAATTTGATCGACCGATATATACGGGATTGACACCGAAATTAGGAGGGACGCCACCGCCGAACCCAACCACTGCAGTCAGCGGGCATGGCGATCGCTTAACAAATGATGTGATCGTGTCCGAGAACTAACAAAAGCAAACGACAATGGACCTAAAGCGACAGAGGATCACCAGGAAGCCGAGACCAGACCAAGAAACAAGAGGCGCCGAATAACCGTAAACTACGGAGTAATAACTCAAGGGCCCAAAGATATGCGCAGTCCACATCCTATGTGCACTCGATGTAACTATCACCACTGTGAGATCGCCAAGGTGCGACAAATGTGACAGACGGGCCACATCACGCGAATTGCTCAAACAGATCTGGGACCAAGGACAAAGAAAAGCATGTTACAGTATGGAAGTTCGGATCACCTTCGAACACCTCTCCAAATTTGAAAAGAAACCCAATCAAGGAGGTAATCGCCCAAACTCGGCGCTGGCAATAGAAGGCCCACAAGATCGTAATATTGAAGTTCCCCATGGCGTGGTCGAGCATTCTATCCGGTACCGAGGAAGCCCGCAACGCGTAACGGGTACATTCTTTCAACAACTACCTTATTTCTATACGACATGATTTTGAGTGCACAACTTCCTTCCAATTTTTACCACGCTCACGACATTGATTAATTTGAGACCTATCGATATTGACTTTAGTTGTAAATTATGTTGTTGATTTGATTTGTGTAAGCAATCCAAGAACAAACGGATCTTTCAAAAGACTTCATTCAAGGATGTTGAATCTTATCATACTAACAACTTGTTTCCTAGCTTGATCTAGTGACGCCTTGTTTGATGAGTTGCAAAATCAAGCTAAGAGTCAAGTTTTTACTCAAAAGGTCTTTTGAGGAATACGCTCGTGTCGGGTAAGTTTACCCTATCAAATCTAATCACGGCATGTATTTAGTCGATGAGGAACCCATATGCACGAGCATTGACATGATCATTTAGACTATTCGACGAGCATGAACTTTAGAACCTTTGTCGCGGTTCGGACTATAGTATTATTAATTGAATCACGAGGACGTGATTCACCGACATGGGAAGAATGTCACAATTTCAATTTCCGGTCATTTCTCACATTTACTATTTCATCGATATTGTAAACTAGGTTTATATATTAAATTCAGAACCTTAGGGTGTAGCCGCTAATTCATAAACAATCATCAAGGACATTTCATATAGACTAGGTTTAGTCTACATATCATTAGCATCATTATCATCATATTAGTTCATGCATGATTTTGCATTTTACATTAAACGCGTAATTTTCATATTAAATAAACGCTATCGCGTAATTAATTATTTTGAACAATTGATCCGTTACTTTCAAAATTATCCCAATATATTTTTATACTCATATTAAGTTTATAAAATAATATTATTAGTTTACCCAAATGTTTTAAATTTATTTTGTATATAAATTGTTATATTTATATAATTACGACTTTTCTATTAAATACTACACGATAGTTATTATTTCACCAAATTTTGCAAGAAATGTATTTTTATAATTTTATGACCTCAATATATTTTATCTTGACCCGTTAAAATTTATTTTTATCTAACGCTACCCTAAATACTCGAGATGTACACAACTTACCACAAGTCTTCAATTAAATTACACTAAACTACACTTAAACAAAAAAAAAAAAAAAAAAAAAGAAAAAAGAAAAAAAAGAAAAGGTGTATCTAAATGAGATTAACACCCCTTGTCGACAAGGGGTGAGTCATTTGCTTTTGTTAAATATCTACATTAGTATATGCAATATACTAAATTACTTAACACATTCATTCATATTATCCAAAGTAAAAGACCAAACCATATTTCCTTCCTCTCTTCTCTCTAGAACCGGCAACCACAAAGGACCAAGAAGGAGCATCCAAAATATTTTCTAGACAAGAATTTAACACTCTAGTCTTACTCTTTATTAAGGTTTTGAAATGAAAACCTTGGGTGATTAGGAAATATCCATTGTCCATAAACCTCATCAAGTTTACTAGTAAGCATCCATATTCATCATCATATTTCATATTTATTTTTATGGTCATTTCATTTTACTTGAGAAAACATGCAAGTCATATGATGTTTATACCACTTTTTCATTGCTTTTAAGATATATATATATATATATATATATATATATATATATATATATATATATATATATATATATGTCATCCTATAATTACCCTTGTTATAAATCACTCTTGGTGATGTCTAGGAACCCATGACACCCTAAGAAGGTGTATGGTAGGATTTGAATAGCTTCGGAGTTGTTTTGAATTGGTTAGAATAGGTTTGGCGCGAGAAAAACTCATTTCGACAAGTTTTCCAAAGGGTCTGTCCTTATTTTTGAAATCTGGAAATCTCGACAGTAGATAAAATTTTTTGGCCTAGATATTTAGAAAATACACTTTAAAACGAAAACGTGGCCGCTTGAACGGATTAAAACGGAGCTATAACGAAGAAGTTATGAATTTTTCAAGTTAGGTGACGAAAACTATTAATTTCAGAAATTTCAGCATGTTACTATCACTTTTATGTAGTCAAAATGAGGCTTATGCTATTAAATGTGTCGACTTATCAAAAATATATTAGTATACTTTAATAATAATCTAAGGATGTAGAAAACGAGAAACGGACTTGTAAATTAATAAATTACACGCGATTTAACAAAGTTGCCGAACTTTATTATATAAGAAAAACTAATATATTTCTATTAGACAAATATTACGCCAATGAAGGACCATGTTGAGGGTCGCTTTTAGCATCAATGGAGTACTTTTATAACATGATGTCTCCTAGTAAAAGTGAGTTCGCCAACATATTTTCCAAAATGTCCAACCGCTCGTCAAGCGGAGTTGTAATGAATAAAATACGGTCACTTAAACTTTGCCGAAACCCACCCTTAAACGATATTTCGGACACAAGTACCATACTTAACCTATATTTTTCTCCATGATCGAGATCTCTAGGATGAAAACTTAAATGCTAAAACTTTGAGATAATGATACAAGCTTCCCAAAACCGTTGAGTTTGTTTCCTAACACTGATGTGCACCATTTTACTTACTAGCTTTTCGAGGCCGTTTAGTCACTTTCATGAAATTGCCAAATGACATTATTTTACGACGAAAAGTTATAATTTCACAATAAATCACTAAATAACTATCGTAGGATATCGTTTCAACGTAATACTTGTAAAGTAATTTATAAATTGTCAAGACTTTATAAGATTATTTATTTTCTCGACGATAAACTTTATTTTCAAAAGTGTACAAGTGGTATGGATATCATATGAGTTTGCATGCACGACATTGTTTCATGACTTATATTAGAGCATATCATTTATAATAGGTCATGTTAGAGTGTTGCGCCTCATTTCGTGCATCCACTTTGTCATCATAACTATTGCAACAGTGAGTAATCACATCCCCTTTTACCGCTTTACTATATTTTGGGGCAAATGCATGAACCATTCTTGAGCTAAATTGATTACTACTTTTATTAACTTGTTTGACTAGAACTTGTGAACTCGAATCAAACCCTTAAACATAATTACGAATCTATGACTTGTTTGATCTTATTGAACTGTACTTGCATGACCCTAAAAGTCTCGCCTTATTGGAGGAGCGCACAAAGTCTCCCTTGTTCGAGCAACCTTAAGCCTCCCGGTCCGGAGGTAATGTCTCCCATGGAACGGAGCATTTTCAATCTAAGTCTCCCATGTTCGGAGCAAAGGCAATTTCTCCTATGTTCGGAGTGTTCATAGTTGTATATTAATAGTTGTATAATGTACCGCTCTGCATATCTGCATTGTTAGTCTCCTATTCGTAGGTAGTATGGATAGCGCTATTAGAGGTCGGCCAACCTCTCGTCCACTATGTTATGGGACGCATATTATTTATTCTAGGGGCTTTGCCTGGCATACATTATTATATACGTGGTACTATATTGTGAACTATTATGACCACTTATAATTGACTACTTGATACGCAATATTTTGTGCAACGGGTTGCAAGTTTTGAACACACAGGTTGCAAGTTTTGTATGGGCGGAACTTGGAACTGAGTGGATTTACAATGCCCTTGCTTTGTGGACTATTTCCGATGACCGAAAACTTTGGATATCTCTTACGAGTTTTCTTATTTTACTTAAACGTATACTCACCAACTATTTTCATAGTTGACCCGCTTTTTCTCTCATGCATTTCGTGTGATCGTTAGTGTTTTTCTACCAGGTCTTGCATAATGAAGTTTTCACTTGTCACTACAAATCGTTATGTAATAAAACGCAATATTTTGGAATCTAAACTTTGTAATATATTTGCCGATGTCGCTAAACCGGTATTGTAATGGTATACTTTTCTTTTTAATCTTAACGCTGGTATGTTCTATTATCTTGTGCTTATGTTCCTTTCCGTTACACTCGTGTTTCGGCCCATGAGGTGTGACACAAATCAATCACGCTTTCAATTCTTTGTGGTTTAAAAGATGCTCCCCTCAACATGTGCATGGAAAATTTTGAAATTGTTTGGCACATGGGAGGATGGCTTGTTAAACACTTATATAACCAATTATCAAGTTATCGCTTTAAACCAATTTAAATCACAATTCTCCCCGATCACACTTTCCAAATCCTTTGAGAGATGTGATCTCTATTGATTTAAATTAAATTTTGAGAGCTTTTGAGGAGAATAGTGAATTGCTTTTGAAAAACAATTTTAATCGATAAGGACTTATATTCGACTTTAAACACCATTGTTTTAAACATGCAAGATTGTCTTTTGAAAACATAACATTAGCCAAGGTTTTGAATCAATTGTATAAGACATAATTCTTTTTGATTTTTCAACACTAAACCTTGCTCATTTACGTGCCAATTGTTTGAAAAATGACATTTCAAAATAACCGACCTTTCAAAATAACCTTTTTAATTCGAATAAAATCATTCTCCCCCTCAATCAATGACACAAGTTGTTGATTGAGAGATAGAGATTTTGACAGAATGATAAGCACAAATGATTTACACGAATAATAGAGAACGAGGTATTTTCAAAGCAATTAAGTTTTCATTAGATGACAAATATTTTTCAGAAGAATCATTTGACGGAAAAATATTTGAAAAGAGAAACATTTGTCTTTTTGATGACAAACATTTGTTTTAAGAATCAGAGCATGAGATTTGAAACATAAGATAAAGCATGGCTCTGTTCTTTACTTTTAAAACGGGTTACTGCCTGAAATGACAATAAACCACCATTTTTCTCCGCCTCATTTTTTTTACCAAAAACTATGTGCATTCGAAGAACATCTAAAAACCCGTGACATTCTTTGAATGTCAACACAAAGTCCGTAGATGAAATCGAATAAGAAAAAACATGACAAAATAAGAATATTTTTGGAATTTTTCAAGATTTTTCAAATTTTTATGGATTTTAGAGAATTTTATATTTTTATATTTTCTTTTGAGGGTTTTTAAATTTTGTATTTTGCTTTTTGAATAAATATATACAAGAAATAGATGGATAAAGACCTTTACTCCTCGTCTTCCTCTTGAAGACGCTGAGTGTTTCCGTTGAAGACTCTTTAGACCAAGACGGAAGGATAAACTCAAACGATCTCTAGGAAGAGCTTGTGAAGATGTCTCGCTAATTGGTATTCGCACTCACAAAATAGAGTTCCACCACACCTTTTTCCACTTGTTCCCGATGAAATGATGTCGAATGTCGATGTGCTTTGCTCTTTGAGTGTTGTACGTTGTTGCATGAGAGAGCAATAGCACTTTTATTATCACAAGACAGAGGGATTTTGTTGAATTCAAAGCCATAGTCGATAATCGAGATCTCATCCATAGGATTTTAGCACAACAGATGACATGGCTATGTATTCAACCTCAGAGGAAATAGAAGTACTCATTTGCTTTTTTGACGACCAACCACAAGCTTATCACCCAAAAACCGAGCACCTCCGTACGTATTTGACGAGTATCTTGACACCGCATGATCCAGATCCGCATATGTCGTTAGTGACATACCGTGTCCTTCGGTACCAAAGTCCCATGTTGATGGTTCCTGAGGTATCGAAACCCGCTTAACCGCTTCAAGGTGCTTTTTGGTAGGCTTAGCTCGGTATCTAGCATACATGCATACAATGAATGTAATATCAGTTCATCGGGTCATGAGGTACATCAGTGATCCAATCATACTACGATATTTCGCTTGGTCTACCATGATCCCCGAGTGGTCCTCATCCGCTTTAGTACGCCAATCATGGAGTGTCAACAGTGGTCACTAGAATCAAATCCAAATTTCTTTAAAATCTCATTAGCATATTTAGATTGATTTATAAAATGCCTCCGGACTTTGTGAAATTTGTAATCCCAAGAAAATGACATTTGCCCCATCATTGACATTTGAAATTTGGAACCCATTTCATTTGAAAACGATCACATTCATTGGGGTCACGAGGCAAATATGATATCATCAACATATATTTGAACGTGAATTAAATGTTTTCCCGACTTCCGGTGAACAATGTCGGATCAATCGCTCCTTTGCAAAATCCAGATAGAAGAAACTTTGATAGCGATCATACCATGCCCTCGAGCTTGCTTCAAGCCATAAAGAGCCTTCTTCGCGATAGACATGAGTAGGATGCTCCGATTCACAAAACCTTCAGTTGGCCGACGATACGACTTCTTTAAGATCTCCGTTAAGAAAAGCCGTCTTTACATCCATCCGATAGACAATCATATTCTTACTTGCAAAGATTAGCCAGAAGATTCGATCGCCTCGATGCGCGCCACAGAGCAAATGATTCTTCAAAGTCAATACCTTCCTCCCGACGGTATCCTTTGCAACCAATCTAGCCTTGTTCTTTAATACATCGCCATGCTCATCAAGCTTCACTTTGAAGATCCACTTTAGAGCAATGATCATAGCACAACTGGAGCGTGTACTAATTCCATACATCAAGTCGATCAAACTCATGAATTTCTTTTGCATGGCATTGAACCACCTGCCTTCATTCATGGCGCTTTTAACATCTTTTGGTTCGAATTTTAGAAAGTACGGAGTTGAAGAAGCACCATAAGGCATCGGTTGCAAGTTGTTTCCGTGTGGATACCGGACGAGAGGATTTCCAATGATGTTGTCCAATGGATGATCATGAGTCCATTTTCCGAGGTGTTCATGTGGTCGTTGTTGAGGGACGAGGTAGCAGAGTCGATGTCTCCTCAAGAAGATGGTTCTCATGATGATTCGAGAGCAAATATGTTTTCAAATGGAGCATCTTCGAGTAGCAAAGGATTAACTTCATCATTGATGCAAGAAACATTTCCATGATGTACATTCAAGATTGATGATTTGTTGATGAGATAGAGTGATCGCAGAGGCGCTTGACTTAATGATATTGAGACCCAAGGGTTGACTTCATTCAGTGGATAGGAGCAGCCTCTGATGGATTTGACATTTCATCAAGATTTGGTTCGTAGTGTTCATCGAACATTGGATCAAACAATTTCTTTAAATCATCTTCATTGAGGTACATATGGAATTCTTGAGAGGAATTTGGTACAAGGGATGAATCAATGGGACTGCTTTTGGTGCGGGTCCAAAATCGGATGTCCAGAGCCATTTGACCGTCACCATCAAACGTAACGTGAATTGTTTCCATGATATTTCGGGTTCTCTTGTTGTAGATTCGTAGCCTTTTCGCTTGGTGATATCCAACAAACACCCAATGTCCGCTTTAGCTTTAAGTTTGCCTAAGTCTTGGCCTCATTAGTTAGATAACACAATGCACCAAACACACGAAGGAATGAGATATTAGGTTTTCTGCTAGTGACAAGTTCAAATGGATTTTTCCATGAACAAGGTGAATCGTGGATCGATTTTGTGTAGCATGCGCGTGGCAATGGCTTCACCCGAGAAACATTGGAACCTTTGAGTAAATCAAGATTGTTCTTGCGGCTTCCACAAGAGTTCGATTTCCTTTCAACTACACCGCTCGTTGAGGAGTTCAGGAACACTTCTTTGATGACCGATTCCAATACTTTCATAAAACTCACTAAGTTGTTTATTAACAAACTCAATTCCATTGTCGGTTCGGATGATTCGTATAGCTTTTGTTAAGTCGAACTCGCACTGCTTGATAAGTTTGATGATGATATCCGGAGTTTCATCCTTGTCCTTAAGAACTTGACCTGTGAATCTAGAGTAATCATCAACCACAACTAACATATATTTCTTTCCATGTGAATTGTATAAAGAACTCTCAGAATTGAGTTTGTAGGTTTGGGTTTATGGGCATACTTCTTGCTTTTCCCAATTGGCATGTCGAACAAAGATGATCCTTTTCATACTTAAGTCTAGGTAAACCTACAACTAAGTCCTTTCTCGAGAGATCATTGATTGTGCCAAGTTCAAGTGATTGAGACGACGATGCCATAACCATGACTTTGTTTTCAAGCCTTGACAACAAGCAAATTGGAGAAGACTTCATCATGTCTTCGATAGAGATGGTGTATAGATTTGAACCACGTGTTCCTCTTAAAAGTTCCTTACCATCAAGTTCTCTAACGAAACAAGTATGTTTTCAAGGCCACTTCTAGATCGTGAGTCACGAATTGACCGACGGAAAATAAGTTATGACTAAGACCTTCTACGTAATATACCTTGGAGATAACACTATCACCGACAACATAATTCCATAACCCATAATTGCACCGAAATGATCGCTCCCGAATCTAACGCCCGATGAATTTACTCACGGTTCAAGAGCACGACCGTCTCCAAATATATGCTTGAACAAATGAGTCCGTGTACCACGTAACGCTTTGAACGATCCGCAGCTGAACACAAACAATAATAGATAACTAGATAATTGGGAACACCATGCAATAATGGGTTCCACTGGTTAGTAACAAGAATTGAACACCCACATCGTAAGTAGAAACAATGGAATCATCAAAATAGATGCGCCATTAGTGTCCATATTTGACCTATTCAAAGTATGTTCACTTCTTAGGGAATAGTTCTACCAAGAGGCATCCATTTACTAGTGGGCACCGCCTTAGCAAATCGAGGGCGGAACTCATTAGCCTTATGGCCGTAGGCATCCATTGATAACCTATTTTATTAAATATTCTTCATGTGGGTTTCCACCGCTTTCTAACTTTTTTCGCTTTTGCCTTTTAGCCTTCTTAGCTTGATTTTTGCATTAACAATTTTAATGTGGCATTTAACAAAGATTAATCAAATCATTCACACTACATTCATGATTAGTAATGAATTCAAGCAATCATCAAGACATAGTTTGCGATAGTAGCGTAATTCAATTAATTACAAGACGCTTATAGCTAATACTAGAATCAACACGATCTGCCTTATTCAAATCCTCCCTAAGGTGATCTTCTACTTTCTTCCACCGAGCATTCCTAGCATGCAAGGTCCTATCATTCTTGTGTTTCCTCGAGGCTTTGACCCGATTGCTTTGGTGTCACTTACTCCTCAGAGGGAATTGGAACATTAGTTGGTTTTGCTACTTTTTGCATTCCCGAACTAGAAGTGCAAGAATCGAACTACAAGGCACCTTAGTGTTCACTTTCTTAAACCGGCATGGAATGGTTTGTATGCTTGGCACTAGGCATAGAACACGACATCACAGCTTTACCTTTCGCACCTAAGGATTTAGGACATGTTGCAATTAGACATTCTAGCAGCCCCGAGATCGTTTGGCCAATGCAAGCAAACCTAATTTCTATCAAGAGGCTTATTTATGAAATCTCTTCCACAATCTCATGGAGACATTCTAGACTATCCTTAAGGTGAGCACAATAGTTATGAAACACAAGTTCATTATTCCTAAGATGAGGAGGAATGTATTTAACAAATAAAGATATTTGCAATGAGGATGACCTTGAAGCAATATTCTCATTAAAAACAAGTGGCGCTTCCTTTTCCCGACTCGATTCTCAATTTCTTTTGTAAAGAAGTTATTTTTTCGTTGTTTTGTCACGAGTGACTTTTATTGAATCATATAACTCTTTAAAGTGTCGCTTAACCTTTCATTTTCTTCTAGAAAACTCTCGCTTTCCTTTGTAAAGCATTTACTAAGTTTTGAAGATGAAAAGTTTGAGAATACCGAGAATTTAAAGGAGGAGGCATTTGGGAGCCAACACATTGTTCTTTTCACCCTTTAATAGAGAAATTGGGCTTTCAACTTTCTCGATCAGTAACAATGAGCTTGAATCGTTCACACGCTTATTTATCCGAAAACCGTGATCAAACTCGAACATCCGAGGATGTCTTGATATTTGAGGTTTTAACATTTTCTTTAAGATGTTGATATTTTAGTTGCAAATCAAAATGTTCAACTTCTAGTTTAGAAAGATGTTTTACCAAATTATCGTGATCATCTCGATCAATTTTCTCACTAAGTTCGAGTTTTTGTTTTCAAGCTCAATGACACGATCATGGGAGACTTTCAATGCAATAGATAATTCATGAAATCGAGAAGCGTGAATGGAGTGATTCAGAGCGTGTAAAACACATCTTGAGCAATACATTCAAATAAGATTCTCATTCAAGGTATGTAAGTTCTTCCTCTCAATCTCATTATATTTTAATTCTTGCTCATAGTCACTAACCTCAACTATCATTGCATCAAATTCCTTTTCCATTTCTTTAATGTCTAAATCCATTCCTTTTAAGACTCTCAAATTGATCTTTTAGTTGTTTGAAGAAAGGCATGACCTCGCTAAATAGCATTCTTTAGTTTGCTCAAACCCTTTCCCTTCGCTATACCATTAGGTGTGATCCTTTTCTTACAAATTTTCTCAAAATCAACAAATAATTGAAAGATAAATATATTGACCGATTAAGGTCTTGCTTTTAGTGGCAATAGTTCTAGGACTAGATGCATTGGTGTATTAGAGGATACATGCTGTCAAGGCATTTTCCTAAGAGGGGGTTTGTTACAACAAGATTCTCGCTTTTGCATATCTAAATCCTTTTTCCGTAACACTTGTTCGGGTGTTAACAACGCTTGAGGCTTAAACATATTCAAGGAAATCCAATTTTCCTTTTGTAGTCATGGGGTCTCGATAATTATGTTTTTCTCTTTACATGTGATTGTTGAGTTTTTATCCATTTTCTCCCGGTGACCTCATCCGATTTCTTATCTTCTTTATTGCACTCAAGACAACTAGGTAATCGCCTAGGTTTAAGGATTTCATTGCCATCATAAATTACCTTATGAGCAGCTTCTAGCCTTCTTAATGACCTCTCGATTTGGTTCCTCAACAGGGAATGCTATGCTTATCGCTAAGACTCTATGCTTAGTGATCATGAGCAATCAATGGTGTTTCCTTGTACGCATAACTTATTTTCAAGTTTGTTTTTCAAAGTTTTTGATTGGAAAATCATTCAAAAGTTTTGATTCCTTAGCATTGAATTCTTGCTTAAGCATTTTCACATTTTCTTGAAGTTCTTGTTTTGCTTAGCGCTTTTAGAAAGCTTTTCTTGTAAGGAGTTTAACTCTTGTTTTAATACTTCTTCTAAAGTTACTTTTTCTAATAATTGTACGCATTTGGTCATCCATTTCCGCTCACGGTGGTCAACTCCAATTTAGCACGTTGTTCATAAATAGCAACACGCTCTTTATAGGCATTAAGTTCGTAGACACCGTAATCATCTGGGTACATGCGTGTAATCATCAAAACATAGTCATCATTGATCGCAGAAGATGCATTACTTGGTACAACCTCACTTTCACTTTGCTTCACATATTGATCATATGGGGCAATATTGCTATTACCTCATCATCAATATCCGATTCATAAGTTTCAAGAGATTGTACTTCATTATGCATCTTTGCTCATCAACATCATCATATAGTTTTAATACCTCCAAATGATTTTATCTTTGGATGGACCACTTGTTGTGATGGAGAGACCTTGGAGAAACCATAGGTGAGATGTCGCCATGAAGATAGTTCGAGCAAGAGGTTCATCATCGACATCGTAGTCAAAAGCATCACAATCGCTACTTGAAAGGTATTCTCATGATTATGACCAATCTCATGTCATGGCTGCTCATCAACATCAAGATCATATGTCTTGGCATTCCTTCAAGAAGAAATGAATTCCTCTTCATCCAACGCTCCATTATCTTGAGCTTGCACGAGCAACATCTTGTCTTTGAAGTACTCGCATTTTGAGGCGCTGGAGAAGTGCAGCCTCACATGTGTCCATCACCACCACAGCTTGTAGCACTTAATTGGCTTGGCTTGTCCTTGATTTCCATTCCTTCCCATACCGATTTTCCACATACTCCTCCTACTTCACCTCTTCTTTGTTCATATTGTCTTCCTTGAGTTGGTTGCATCAGAACCTTTCCATCTCTCGACCAAAGCATGATTGTGTAGATCGGATGCGATCCCGATTTCATTGTTAGTGTGAAGTCTGTAGTATGTGGAGTGAAGGTTGTTTTTTGTTTAACCATAAGAGCCGCTTTTATTGATAAAGTGTTCCATGACCGCATTGGCATCGTGTTGTTTGAAACTTGATCCGAAATGACTCGAGATGCTTTGGTAGTAGTTCCATCATTGGTGTAAGGTTGTTGAATCATTTGATGAGCTTGTCTCTCTGTGTTGGTTTTGAACCCATCAAGAACTTTTTTCAAACATAGCATGCCTCTCATTCTCAAGAAGGAATGCATAGAGTTGCTCATAGTTAGTATTCTTCAATCCTTTTTAGCTTCACAGAGGTGACAAACTTGCCATTCTGGATTCATGTTGTTCACAAACTTTGAGTTCAAATGTGTTTCGCATGGTCATTTTATGTTCCTCATGTCATTCACAAGTTTATGGAATCTCACATAGTATTCATAGACACTCTCATCCGGTTTCATCTTTAAGTGTTCAAATTCATCATACGCTTGTGATTCTCTGTCCTCAATAGTTAATTCGTAACCCGAGAGAAGCATTTTGACATTATCCCATACAGCCTTTGCTTCAAAGTTGTGATTGATAAGCTTGTAGATGTCTTTGGAAGACCTTGAAGTATAATGTTAAGCCCCGATATCCGCTTCAATCTCTTTTCTCCTTATCATTGAGCTCATCATACGCCTTGGTCCGCCTATTCCATAGATCATTGTTCCATCCGCAAATGTATCAATTAAGTCTCTAGTAGTCTCAATCGACAAGGTCCTTCATCGATTGACTTGAGAATGTTGACCCGCTTTCTTTTCCCAAACAAGACAATCGATTCATGCCCATGAGTCATAATCGCCTGCAAGCATAGGTGGACATTTATCCGACCGCGCTCGAACGCCCTCATCTACTAAGAAACAATAGTAGGAACGATGTTTGCCATGATTACAAGTTCTACGGATTTTACTATTCTTTGATTAAACCGAAATTGATTCTTTCACGGATTTTACTAAACCAAAAGAACAACCGTAAGAATGTGTCACAAGAGGTAACAAGTCTCAATAGACAAGTAGCTAAACACTCAACTCGCTTAGTTATCAACTCGCTAAACAACCAACTCGCTCAAAGAAACAAGTCGCTAAGGAATCAACTCGCTAAATAGCCAAGTCACATTAGTATCAACTCGCAACACAATCAACTCGCTTAATGAAACAAGTCGCTAAATAGCCAACTCGCTTAGTATCAACTCGCAACACAATCAATTCGCTTAATGAAACAAGTCGCTTAA
This sequence comes from Chrysanthemum lavandulifolium, assembly GCA_022545495.1. Lineage (NCBI taxonomy): Eukaryota > Viridiplantae > Streptophyta > Magnoliopsida > Asterales > Asteraceae > Chrysanthemum > Chrysanthemum lavandulifolium. Next base: position 188,695,292 of record CM040244.1, on the reverse strand, counting down.
GAATCAACTCGCTTAATAGCAAGTCGCAAACGGACACAACTCGCTTAACCACCAAGTCGCTTAAAGGTCAACTCGCTAAACAGCCAAGTCGCATATATCAACTCGCTCTAGTAACAAAGCAACTCGCTCAAGAAACTCAAGTCGAGACTCAACTCGCTTAGTACAAAGTTTACAAATACCAACTTTATCAATCAAAACAACCAAACCACAATGATTTAAGCCTTCCAATTCAAAACATAAACACATATGATGATCCTAAACACAAAAGTACAAGCAAAATTCAAACTTTAACACTAGAATTTGTCAAATGATTCAAACTCTCCTAAACACTTAATACCCCAAAAACCTTATGAAATCCACCAAAACAAAGAGCATGAAAGATGAGTGATCAAACCATGGCTCTTGATACCAATTGTAAGATATAGGATTTCACAAACACACTAAACAATAACCATATGGGGCATACAAGTAGTTTAGAGAGAGAAATGTTAGTGCAAATGTTACGATATTTAATCTATACGCCTCGCTTGTTTTGATTGATGACAAACATGTAACTTGTAATACATAACGAAATGTACAAGTTACTTGTAATCACACGTTGTCTCAACATACATTCAACACCTCTCGATGTCTCAAGTCCTCAGATAGTTACAACACGTGTTCGTATATGTTTGTTATGTGGCATTATGATCAAACCCATTAACAAATCATTTAGAATGTTTAAAATACGCTTAGAGTCACTAAGTATTTTAATAGGTTAACCATTCTATTTCGAACCTCATTTTACATTTTGCATTCACAAGTATTTCATACAAATACTAAAGTTTACTTACACTTGACAAAATATATTTTATTTTGACAAGCACTTTTTACAAAAGGTAACTAGACATTTTATTAACTAGTTACATAATACATTTTACAAGTTTACCTTGATAAACTTTTAATCTAAAATGGAAATACATGTTACATCATGTCATGCATCATCTTTGAAACCTTGGAAGATCACTTGAATATTTTGTTAGATTGATACTCAATAAATCAAATGTGATCTTAGTAAGATTTGGTAATATCTTGCAAAGATTTGAAGAAAGATTTTTAGATTTTATGTCGTGTACCCACGGTACCAAATTGTATAAAGGACGGAACCCTTTTAAGGGGTCCGTGGTCCGTGGACGCCTCCCGTCCACTTTCGCTATAAATAGAAGCCCATTGTTTTCCCATTTCTTCACCACTTCAAAGCACATCTTCCACCTTCTGCATACATTTAGATCAATCATTAACAATGTAGTAACACACATTAAACACCCTAATGATCATGATCATAATGCTTCTAACATTCATCTTTGTTGTAAGCATACTTTTGATCAACCAAGGAAATCTTGGAGATCTAGCCATCCCCACTCACCACAAGTCAAGATCTATCACAAGAAGTTTAGGAACTTGTGATCTTCATCATGAAGGCTTCCTATCAATGGAAGTTCATTTAGAAGTAGTTATTCATATCCATTAGACATTTGTGTCATGGATCATTAGTGTAAACATCATTGCATCATAACAACACTTTCACCAAACTAGATTAGATGGTTTATGTGTTTGTGCCATAAAACACAAGGTTTATTATGTTGGGCCATAAAACATATTGGGAGTGGTTGTACCCTTTGTAAAAGAACTCGACATCTAGCTTAGTGTCGGAAATATTGTATAGGCGACGTTAGGTTGGTTCTACCTCGAACTAGAACCCGTATTTAGCTTTGTACCGAAAAGTGTGTTTACGATTGTAAGGTTTTCTCCACGGAAGGGAGCTTGTTGATTTAGTGAAGTAACTCGAGTTGGGTACTGGGAGTGAGTAGGGCGAAAGGAGATCCGTGACCGAACCACTATAAACCTCGTGTTCGGTTTGCACTTTCCTTTCCTTATCTCTTTACTTTTATACTTGCACTATACTATTGTTTGTGATGTGGTTTGATGTTCATGATTGTGTGACAACTTGGTTTACCATGCTTTATATTAGTCACAAACAATAATTGGTACTTTCATATTATAACAAGCTTTATAAGCGATTTGATACAAAAGATCTAACGATTTTAAACGGTAACGTATTCACCCCCCCTCTACGTTTTCACAAGAAAGTTCTAGAGAGAAATGGAAGAGAGTGGAATTGTTGGAATCACTCCTAAACAAGATTTCAAGTATTTATATTTCATATGTAATAGGTAGCTTTATTATGGCCTTTATGTTTGTTTAAGGTCAAGCTTATGTAGAAGGCCCATAAGCTTAGGCCCAAGCCCAATAAGGAATAGGAAGGAGAGGAGTGTTGCCCTAGCTCCTCGCCTATATAAACTATGTAATAACCTCACTGAGGGTTGGTTGTTCAAGTTATTCTTTCCTTTCACACTCTTTGCATAACCGCTTTATTATTACGTGTGTGTGGTTTGTATCTTGTTCATCCGCCTCTATCTCCTCTCTATCTCTTTCTATTAAGCTTGTGTTGTAAAACTAGTGACCTAACAAAGGGTATCAATCGCCTAATAGTTGAGTGAACGTATTGTTTGAAGTGAGTTTTGGTCTCACGCCTAACTTGCGTATCCTTATCTTTGGCTTGATCAAAACGTATTTTTACACTTTTGAATCCAAGATTCTTGTACTTTCAATGTTTTAGGGTGTTAAAATACTTGTTTTTGGCAAAAGTTTCAAACTTTATGCGTGGATAGTTGTTTTCATCTAGTTTTTGAACGAGGGTGTAGTTCTACTCAGAATCGCTTTAGAAGCTTTGATTCATCAAGTTTCACACTTTTGTGTTATTTTGGTGTTATTGAAGCTATTTCATCACACAAAACCGGTTTAGAAACATCTTTGAGCAATATCAATTTTACGAGTAAAACTACGCGTAGTGAAACCCTAAAACCACGCCGTAAGTCTTTCCTTGGTTTGATCTTCATTTTGTGGTTTACCCGTGTTTTCTTACTTGATAAGTCCGAAAATACGTCGACTTTGGATATCTTTGCACCGTGATAGTGTAAAGATCATTTGAGATAAAACCCAAAATTACGCATAAGATAAGCTTACGCGCGAGAAATCCTACGCTTAAGATTCATCTTACGCGAGACCTAGTCCCACGATAAGGTAATCCCACGCCTAAGTTTCTACGCCTAACTTATCGCTTACGATAACTTTAGCCTTTTTCCCCGCCACGCAGAAGCTAAAACCACGCTGAACTTGTAATCGCTTACGCGTAACTTTGGTGATTTCTACGCATAAGTGTTATATTGCTCTCACGTGATTTCTACGCCTAAGGACACTTCATCAACAAAGGTTCATTCGACTACAAAGATCCATCAACACAAGTTATCAAAAAAAAAAAAAAAAAAAAAAATTTTTGGGCCTAAATTTAATTTTTCGGGAGACTAAACGTTCAATTTTTACGCGAGATTCAAATTTTGGTTTAACTCGTGAAAAGTTTGGTCAAAATTCAAATTTTGGGCCTAAATTCAAATTTTTCTGTCAAATTTAAGGCCAAAATTGTCATAACTCAAATTTTTCCTACATTCTTAGAATTGATTTTATAGTGAATTTCAAATTTTGAGAGTCAAAATTTTCAAAATCATATTTGGAGGAAATTGAAATTTACTATATCGGCCTTCAGGTGCTATATCGACTTCGCACCTTTTCTTCTCTTTGATTCTTCCGCAGAAAGTGAAATGGATTATGATCATAAAGATCCATTTGTGGCATTGCAAGAAGGATTCATGGCTATATCTCGGCATTCAAGCGCCGACAACATCTAATTCCCAATATCCCGCAATTGTACAAGGTGCAAGAGTTGTTGACATGAAAGGAATGCTCAAATGGACGCTGAGAATGTTGTGAGTATCGCATCCGTCTTAATGCGGACAATGAGGTTGTAGCATTGAAAAGCAAGATGACAACAGCAGATCCGAGAAGATATCATACTTAACTACGACACCGAGCCTAACTGTGACGAAGAACAAATGGTTGAGGAAGATATCTTACCCACCTATGACACCGATACGTAATGTATGGTCGAGGTACACCCATCGTTGATCATATTCTCGTCAAGAATGCGATACAACAAACCGAGCAACCCGAATTCAAGAATGAAGGAGAGGTTGACCAAGATGTTGCACAATGTCCGCATAACTTTCTCATGTCTCGAGCCCTTACTTGTTAACAATTCAATCAAACGTCAAATCAAACTCTTGAATCAAATCATTCTTCTCAAAAAGACCATTGCTCGCCATAAAGATTTTTCAAAACTAGAGGCACATTGCATCTCTCTTGAACTTAAACTTCAAAACAAATCTTTTCTTCGTAACACAATGGTCGTCTTCAAATGAACAAAGTAATCGTGTGGATACATTAGTAAAAGAAAATGAGCATTTAAAGGCTCAAATTCAAGCAAAGGGCTTGCACATGTTGCTTTACAAAACAAACCGAGAAGATTAATCGACAAGAGTGTGGATACTTATTTTGCAAAACCAACAACCTTGGGAAATCGCTCTAAAACCAATCGAAACCAATCGCTTGTCCGACATCCAACCGCTTAAAATCGAACGCTCAAAATCGCAAAACCACGGTTTCCTCCCAAGTTGTTGAGAATAATCATTTGATAAAACCACCACCCACATTCCCGGCCTAAGAATAATCCTTCGCTTCATAAACATGTTTCATAAACCTGCTTCGTTAAACCTCAACTTGTGGTCGCCTCGCAAATCTAGGATTAGTTCGAACACCGTGTCTAAATTGAGCATTAAAAGTAAAGATTCATATGATTCACATGACACGACAAGAACCGTGGATCTAGAAAAGGCTAGAAAAGGGCACTTCTTCAAAAGGATGGAATCTTAGGTTCACGACCTAGTGTATCACCTTCGAGTGTATTATCGAACACCACCGTAGTAGCAAACCAAAACCTAAGTTAACTCAACAAACAGCTAGAAATAAACCCGCTGATCTAAATGTAAACCGTCGAAACCTAATAGGTGGATCCATATAGACGCAGACTCTTCCCAAAAGAAGTTTCAACATCCCCTAGATCTAACCTTAGATGGATACCAACGGTAGGATTTTCAAAACTGTTAGTCTTAGGTGGATTCCTACAGCAAGATACTAAGTAGTTGCACCAATACAAGTGGGATACCAACACCATCCATCCCCGAGGTGAAAGGAAATCATCAAAATAGCATGTTCAGTGTCAAGAAGATAATTGACACTACATCTTTATGCTTTAACATCCGGAACCCGCCACACTTGGGATCCATGTTTTTCTTTCTTGCCCCTTCTATTCTTCTATGCAGTATAATAACTATGGCTCCTACCGCAAAACAAAGAGGGACCCGCTTTCTCACCGTCAAAAATATCATGATCCATCACCGCTCCACCATTGTACTTAATCATCATGAATTGAAACATTGCTTGCTCCTCCGGTTAAAGATTTCGCCAAAAGTCGTGCTTCGATGTATCGAATGTTTCACCGCACAACCGATAATACTCTAATTTCGTATACACCAATCTACAACAACAACCGAATCTTCTATAATGTAAGATCAAACTGCTTCCAACAACAATGACACAAATGATGATCAACATAATGAATGAGATGTTTTATCGCTAGCTGACTCTCTCGAATATTTATGGTACTTCACACTTGTTCGATCAATTGACATACATGGTTTCACTGCCTTATTATATGGTTTCATTGCCTTCAATTCATCATCAACATACGTGGTGTATGATTCTCAATCATTGAAAACATCGAGGGGAGAGAGTGTGTAGGTGGTCATTGCTTCCTTGTTCTTCTACATGCTTCTTTGCGAAACCCAATGCCTTCTTGAATTTCTTCAATTATGGGAAGAAATAAGACGATCCGTGGCTCAAACGCCTCACTTTGGTGTTATCGCCTCAATTTCACGGGTGATCTTGTGTGAAGTTACCCAAATATGATGTTATGATGCCTCACACACGGTCTTGGTATCGAGTTATTGCATATTCACAGTGATTAGTATTCGAAAGACCACAACACTGTGGGAAAGTCGATCATTTCGCCTTTCATGGTTTGTTTGTGATGCGCCTACATACGTGAGAAGATCTTGTTGATTTCGCATGTTACCCTCGAACGGATCTTCCGCAATTAGTCGATTTTCTTTGTGTGGTTTATCGCTCATCTACAAATTCACGCATACACCGAAACCTTCAAAAGTTAGAGAAAATGTAGACTTCATCAAAGTTTCAAATCACTAAAGACAATTGTCATTGGGGAAGCGATTATGAAACTTCATCATCATGGCTTCGAGTATAATACTAGAACCCGTCACAACCGCTTAAACTTCCTCAACCCCCATCATCACCGAACAAAGCCCCCAACCTAACTCACAACAAATGGAAAGGTTATTTGCTCCTCCTGCTCGCGACGATATTGATGAACGTGCTCCGTGTATCCACAAGCTTCACCACACAACCCGATAATATTCCTATACCGATACACCGCTACAACAACCATCGTTGAAGATGCACCTACACCAGCTTGACTCCAACACAACAGCTTGAACACACCGCTACCAACAATGATGAACCACCGGTGATATTCAATGAAGTACCCCACCGCAGATTTTGATCCAAATGCTTCTTCAACCCGCTTGCTAATGAGATCGCCGCACTGTATGTCGCGAATCTTCAACAAACCATTTGAATCCTCGAATCGCACAATGTATACCAACATCAACCTCTACACACCGATGGACAAAAGACCATCCTCCGCTAACATTATTGGCAACCCGAATCAACCAACCGTTACGAGACAACGCCTTCACACGATGGTGAACATTGCATTTATGCACTCACCGCCTCGCCAACTGAGCCTAAAAACATTAAAGACGCAATGACAAAAGACAACCGGATTGAATCCATGCAGAAGAACTCAACCAATTCAAACGCCTTGAAGTATGGAACTGTTGAAAGACCAACAGGGTCTACGCCATTGGTCTAAAATGGATTTGGAAAACAAATTGATGTCAAGGAAACGTTATCCAAACAAGTCACGCTTAGTTGCTAAGGGTTATCGGCGTGAAGAGGAATAGACTTTGAAGAATCTTTTGCTCCGGCTGTTCGCCTTGAGGTCGCTCGATATTTCTCGCTCGCACTCATATGAATATGACGGTTCATCGATGGATGTCAAAACGCGCTTTCAATGGACAACTTAAAGAAACGGTCTATGTCACCAACCGATGGATTCGCTGATCCCGAGTTCCCAACCATGTCTACAAACCGAACAAAGCTCTTTATGGTCTCAAACAAGCCCCTGCATGGTACGATAAGCTATCATCTTTCCTCATTGCCAATAATTTCACCAAAGGCTCGGTTGACCCAACTCTTTTATACAATATCACGGGCACATATCTTAATTGTTCAAATTTACGTGATGACATCATTTTGGGTCTACACATAAAAGTTTTCAATCGCTTTTGCAAAACTAATGAAGAAAAATTTTGAAATGTCCATGATGGGTGAACTTACGCTCTTTCTAGGACCGCAAGTTCATCAATCACCCCGGTATTTTCTTGAGTCACCCAAATATGCCCTTGAATTGTTAAACAAATTTGGAATGAAAACCCGTGATACTTATGCCACACCAATGACTCATACCAAGAAATTAGATGTCGATTTACATGGGAAATTGGTTGACCCTACCAAATACCAAGTATAATTGGGTCTCTCATGTATCTAACAAACTAGCGCACTCGATATTGTCTTTGCCGCTTATCTATGCTCCCGCTATCGTCACGACCAACGAAACCCACCTCTCGAGGCTAAAAGAATCCTCCGATACATCAAGGGAACCATTAACTTGGGATCCGTATCCGGCGATTCTCGTTTTGAACTAATCGCTTTTGACGCCGATCACGCAGGATGCTTAGACTCAAGAAAAGTACCTCAGAGCTCTACAATTTCTGATAAACCGTGTCTTGGCAATCAAAGAAGCGTGATTGTACATCGCTGTCATCAACCAAGGTAATATGTAGCCATGTCCGCGTGTTGTGCTCAAGTCATCCGATGAGAACACAACTCAAAGACTATGGTTACGATTTGATGTAATCCCGATGTATCATGACAATCGGAGTGCCATTGCCATCTCGCAACTCGCTCAAAGACTCAAATCAAAGCACATCGATCTACGCTATCATTTCATCAAGGACCACGTGGAATAGGTACCGTTGAATTATACTTTGTGGTACCGAATACCAATTGGCGATCTGCTCACCAAAGCCTTGCCTCCCGCTAGGTTTAATGAGTTGGTCCACCGATTGGTATGAGGTGTTTGACTCAAGAGGAATTGATGACCTCTTAAAACAGCCTTAAAAACCCACAAACACCAAAACATCTTCTCAAATAAATTTCAAAACAAAATACAAAAATATAAAATCCGATAAAACAACAAAAATATTCTCCTAATCTATCTTTCTTTCAACATGGCAAGTATTTTTTCCACAACACTTTAATCTTTCAAAATTCAATATTTTTCCGATCAAGTGTTGAGGGGAGAAAATAATCTCTTAACTGCTTCAAAACATCTCGTACTACTGCATGTTATCATATCTCGGTTGATTCTGTATAAATGGTGGTACATTTTCGTTCAAAGACACCCTGACTTAAATTAATAACCTTTCATTATTTTCTCAAGTCGAGGGGAGTGTCGTCATGTTTCTTTCCTAAAAATCTTTGTTTGGTAACCAAAATGGAAGTTAAAAGGCTTTGTTTGAAAAAGGAAAAGTGGAGGGACCAAACTGTCAAAAGGTTAAACTTATTTAATAAAACACCTCCCACCTACTTTCACTTCACATTTATTTCTAACACCTAAACCATCCCACGCCTAAGATTCACTCAAGAAATGTGTGTTTTGGATCATCATCTTGTAAGTGGTTTTATGATCTTAACGTGTTTTTAAACATAGGTTTTGATTCTCATACAAATCCAACGGTCAAATTTTGATTTATGCTTGATTTAGTGTTCTACGCAAGCTTAAGAACACATGATCAAGAATGGGTGTTTGTGGTTATAAACATTGTGTCAAAATGTTTCTAAAACATCTATGATACAATTTCATCACCTCAAACATACCCGTAATCACAAATTGATGAATTTTGAAAATTAGGTTTATATGTCGAATTGGGTTTTTCAAATGTGAAGTGTTTTGGTCAAAAGATTGTTGGGATATGTCTTAAGTGTTGTTGAATTGATGATATCCATGCCTTATAACCACCCGTAAACCTTAATTGATTCGTAATTAGGAATTAGGGTTTAATGTTCTAAAATTGGGTATTTTTGATTCATTGCAAACTAAGTGTTAAGACTTGGTCAATATGCTCTCACAACATCTAAGATATACCGTAAAAACTTTGATGCATATTCCATGGCTAAAATTCATACGCCAGAACTTTAGGGTTTTAGACTACGCGTAAGATTTCTACGCATAATCGTAAACCGTCCAATTGTGTTATGATCGATCATAAAATGAATGTTATGTGTTAAACATTGATGATATGATGCTTTGTTTCGTGCTTGCTACACTTAATATTCGTAATCAAGGTTGTTGTTACTCTACGATAAGGATCACCTTACGCGTAGCTTGTTATGCGTGAAGATTAGTCTTACGCGTAGCTTCTACGCATAAGGTTCTACATATGGGACCACGCCAGATCCCGTGAAGGATATGCGAACAAAGGACCTCCACGCATAAGGTCAACTCTCACGAGTAGCCTTACGCGTAAGGTTAATATATGCCCACGCATAAGCTCTACGCATAAGGTCTCCTTTTCCCACGCTGTAACACTTCTTACGCGTAGTTAGGATCCTACGCGTAAGTTTACGCCACGCATATATAATTCCCGCTCACGCATAACTTTACCAATCCCACGCATAAGCCGAGATCACACCTTCGTTATGAATTGTTACGTGTACAAACTTGTAAATAAACTAATCATATCATCACGAATCCAATAATGTCACTAATAAACTTAAATCGCTTGATATGTTGTGAACAATAAGTGATAAAATAAACTTTAAAACTTAAAGTTAACTAACTCACTAAATATTTCACTACATCATTGAACTATTGAACATACAAGTGACTTAGGACTCAGAATAATCATTGACACCGTACATTCAATAACTAGACAATAAGACCTTCCGTTGACTAACATTATGTCTTTCGATATGTTGGTTCTTTTGGCTAATGTTATTTCGCATCACGACATGGTCGAACAAATGAATGTGGATGCATCTAAAGTTCTCTCCATTGCCGATATCTATCCTCATGGCTATCCAATGAAGATAGGAAAGAACAATCTCCGTGTTGACTTTGACACCCTCACTTGCTCGTAATCTTCGTGTCTTATTGCTATTGATATTCCGAGGACTCATCCGTGACGTAACATGCTTACTCACCGCAACTGCTCCCGAGATCTACATCCAACAGCCTCGAACACTATGGAAAGGGTCAGCGACGATCACGTGACGGTGACTCAATCACAAACAAGTCACCATTACACCCGCAGACTTAAGGGTTGTTCTCCTAATTCCCGATGTCGATCCAACCAAACTATATGCCACACCCGTGAAGAGCTCACTCTCCAATTCTTAATCGATATCGGTTATGACGAGGCTACAGGAGTAATCACCAAGCATTCTCACGTAGAGCTTAAGAGTATTCCTCAACCCCGAGAACTCTCTACATGATCATCACCAAGTCTGCTTTCGGTCGCGACAAATGCCATGAGCACCCTAAGCTCATGGAACCGCAAATATTCGGGCATTGGTCAACAGAAACACATCGCTATCGAAGCTCGATTTGGGATGACATGATGTCATTTCTCAACAAACTTGGCTCAAAGATTCCATACATCGATATACTAAATTGTTGATCCAGAGCACTGGACTTCATCCCGATATTCCCAAGAGGCTCAATGACCCCGACAATCACGATATGTTGACGGAACCTATTCTATCCGTCGAATCAAGGAAACGCTCTACAAAGAAACAAGGTGTCAGGCTTCCGATTTCTTCTAATCAAGATGTCGAAAGCTCAAACGCATAAAAGGTATCCGAAGCGCCGACAAGGTAAAGTTGGTCATCTCGACGAAAAATCTTCCGAACACCCGTAAGGAGAACCGTAAAAGGAAGTGCCGGAAGTGTCACAAGTTCGGATAGTCGAGGAATGTTCCAAAGAAGAAACCTATTCCAAAGAGGAAACCTACCCCTAAGAAAAAGTTCCTTCTCGTGAAGCCACTCCGATCCTTTCACCGAACCGCAAAAAGAAACCTCATGGACGAGGACTCGATGCTACCGACACGTATGAAGAGATTACATACTCAAACCGCAAAGGATGAAAATCCTCAAGATCAAAACCTCCAAGTCCTCAAACTAATAAAGGAAAAGGAAGACTCGCACTTGTGTCACATGATGAAAGCTCAAGATGAAGAAGAAGCAACTGGATCAATCATACAGAAGAAGTTTCACAACGCCGACACCTTCAAAAGGTCAAGAATTTGCTAAAGATCAAATGGGTGGCCCCGAGGATCAAGTGGTGCCGCCCACCTCTCCGCATCCCGATGCAGCTTAATCAACCCGATAAGGGATCTAGTGCCACCACTCTTCCGCAACAACAAAAGCCTGTGGAGGATACTATTGTATATGATTTTGAGAACCCGAAACTAAATGACCGAGAAAGATAAAGATGATGATTATGACAAGTTGCTTCGGATAGTCCTACATGCTCAAAGAAGGAAACTTCGAACCGCCTAAGGACCCGAAGCCTCCTCATGTCTCCTCATCATCGACTCTTCATCTCACTCATCACTACCACCATCAACGAAGTCAACCGGATCATCATCCAAATCGGTGAAGAAACCACCTAAATCTTGGATTTCTCAGACTCATGAAAAAATTGTGAAAGTCATCCAACAAGTCGAAAGAAGGACATACTTTACGTAAAACCGAATTGGTTTGTCGACCAAATTCAAGACTTAAATGATGAGAAAGACAAGATGGAGAAAGAAAGGAATTTGTTCGTAAGTTCATGAAGAGTCATCGAAAAGAGGAACTCGAACGATATGATCAAGGTTACACTAACAAGTACCTTCGTGATATCGCTCCTAAAGTCCAAAAGGAACCGGAGAAGACAAAGAAGAGATCATACCCACAAGTTTCTTCTCGACATCGCCCCGTGTGACTAGAGAAGTATTTTCCGCATAACTCACCCCTAACATCGCCGCATTGGTTAAACATACAATGGCCAAAGAAGTCGATCTCTCGAACTGAAAGTTAATCGCTAAACTAGTGATGCAAATGTCAAAGCGATCCGAACGCTTACTCGGATGAAGCTAAATTTTTCAAAATCTACTTGATTTTCAACTCGATCATCATGCAAGGAGTCACCGATCAACCCAAACGACCAAGAGATGACGATGATAAGGACAAGGACTCAACCTAAACGCCGAAGGCCCCGTAAATCTACTTGATGCCACCTCCTCCACCACGGACTTCTTCTCAACAAAGTCTCCTCCACCTCGGTCTTCATCGATAAACCCTGGACGATTCCGAGTTACCACCCCGACTCATAAAATAGGTGATTACTTTGAGTATATGGGTGGTGACGATGAAGAGGTCCTCGAGCCCCGACAACAACCCACCTCACCCAAACAAGTGCGTAAACCAAGATCATCATCAAGGCCTTCCAAAAGAAGAAGAAGACGACTCACCGAGTCGATCATGGCTAGATGACGATAAAACCAAGAGTTTGAATGGTTCTCCACACTTGTCAATCAAACTCCCCACCCGATGAAGGTCAAGACTTGGTAGACGGTTCTACATTGAGCACGCAAAACTTTGCAAGAAAAGTTCCATGTGAAGAAAATGACGAAATCCGAAGCGAATCAAGAATGAAGCGTTTCAACTTCTACAAGACAACTCCGAAGCGCCTCGAGGTCGAATATCATCTTGAGAACATCGCCGAGCTATGTCTAACAACATGGATTGGCTCAATCCGAAGCAAACATTGACTTCACACAAAGGGACAACCTCCATACTACACCGATCGACCAAACCCCACCGACCATTGGCCAAGCAGACGAACCACGGATTCCTTCCGATACTTTTTAACAGAGACCGGATTTTCTCTTACACGTAGCGATGGTTCGCGAAAATATGCTACATCATTGACTCTTCCATTCCCAATGGCTATTTACTCAAACCGCATAGCTATCGAGGAACGTGCAAATCACTTGTTTTCGACAACGCAAGCATACGACCAAGATGCATTGTATGGGATTCATCATTGGCCCGAACGCCAAGAATCTACTACGTGTCGCTGGTTCAAGTCTCAACATGCAAAGTATAGTTCTAAGGACATCGTGGCCATCAAACACGTTGATCTCAAGTCTAAGTGGGACTATACATTCTTGAAGAATATCATAGTCAAACGACAAGATGAACATGACTATGGATTCTCCGAGGTCGACTTTGAGAACTTATCTCTCAACGACATCAAGACATGTACCTTGCCAAAGTCCAAGGTCGTATGAGATAATTCTCGATCGACGCTCAACGTGAATTTATCAAGTCGGTTCTCATCTTCATTAGACGATCGTTATCAAAGAACGTGTTGAAGATATCCGGATGGTCGTTGAATCTTATCGACGCGTGTCAACCTCACTCCTCCAACGCTACTCTTCCCGATCTCAACCACCATCTCAATATACACTCATCAAGAAACCTTTCGCGTTGTTTACCATAGTGAACTTCAAAGAAATCGCTTAATGGCGTGTAGTGAGCTCCACAAATTGGGATCATACCTTGAAGATGGTTAGGGATGGATTGGCGACAGTTGAAGGATATACCGAAAGTCGGGTCTCCTAAGCTACCGGAATTCTCGTGAAAGGAGGGATGTGACGCATCATCACCATGATTGATGAACGGTTGTTCGTAAGGGATCGCCTGCACGATTGAGAGCTATGTTGGTGGTCACCCAGAGAAACATCACCGCTTTCAACGCCTGCGCTCACTGGAACATCACCGCACTTCCCGGTACCCCTTGAATTGCTTCCTTCATATAATTTTGGATGTGTGATTATATATGTCAATGGCTTGTGCACACATAACAAAGGTACAACCCGTAATTGTCAAGAAAGGACCCCGTGGTACGCCTCGCCACAATCCTTATAAAAGGAGCGAAAGCTTTTATTTTTGAGTAAAACCTATCAAACCTTTCATTTTTCAAGGTTTTGCTCAAAACACAAGTACTTCCCATATGATTTCAAAACCTCAACCGCTTATATCACTTGTTGAGGGGAGTATTTGAATTCAAACTTTGTTCACAAATTGTTCACAAAGGTCACTCTTCCCGCAACACTCGAAATGGTCATATTTATTCTCAAATGCTTCAAAAATAACATTTTATATGCCATTTTGAGGGGAGAAAATTGTGATAAGAAATATGTTGTACAAAATGCAAATGAATCAGGTACCTCGTAACTTAACCAACGAATTGACGGTACTAAACTGCTTTGTAACTCGAAAAGACTTGTCCCGGACGGGTAATAACTTCAAGCTAGTTCGCTAGTAATGTAAACGTGTCTCGCAAAGGACTTGTCCAAGTAGAAAGTACCATTCGAGAAACTTTTGATAGACATGAACTCGACGGTTTGACAACCTTCCAAGGTTTGTCTACACCTTCAAGGTAGTTATTAGAGCTAGTTGTCACCTAAAAGTCGACAATGTAACTCTTTAACTATTCAACGAACCGTGTCTCATGGGATTGTCTATCTTTAGTGGATCAATTCAAAAGTGCGCTCTTTCCTCACCGTGCATTTAACCATTAAATCTATTAAGCACACGTGAGGGGGGAGTATTTATGCAAAACATCATCTCTCATCATGGTTCAAACATGTTTTCATTAACAAACCCTTTGAGAGATATTTTCACAACAAGGGGTTTTAATGGCAAACATAGGTTAGTCATGGAGTTATAAGGTGACTAAGGTTAGGAATAACTGTCCTATGATCCGCCAGAGTCGGAGGGATCTACCCAAGGACACTACCATTAGTTAGTGATAGAAGTCCTTAGGAATGATTATAAAAAGGAGAAAATGAGAATCGAGAAAGAAGGAGTTGAAGAATCAAAAGAAATGTAAAGTAAAGGGTGAAAAGAAATAGCCCTCCGTTATTCAACTTAGGGCGCATAATCGGTTCAATTCATATACTCTTGGTGTCACTTAGTGACACCGGTATTGAAGATTAAAAGTCGTCATGGACCCAATGACGCATGCACTAAACCTTCTTAGCCACTCAAGTTTTTCTCAATGTAAACTTGTTTCATTCTCACAGGAACCCTACGTAAACTATTAGCTTTCTCTTAGAGATCGCCGGTATTGAAGAAGGAGACCCTCTCCTAGTCTCCGCCAGAAAACCAAAACGCACTGTTGAGTCTAGAGCCATGAGATTCATCAAAAGATCTCTTAGGAACACTTGACATTTAATCACTGATGATCAACAAATAAGATTATCGATGGTTCATATCGAGTCCTTCACAGATCTTAGCAACTGTCGAGAACATTTATGAGAGGTTCACATCCGTGATCCTCGATTGAATGGAAACTCCGCCATGGTCAACATCAAACAGACCGGACAAAGATGTCACTTCGTAACTCCCCGTGGATTACGCCGGTGTGTCTCAATCGGTCTACATCGTGAGGTGATGCTTGATGTACCTCGACTCATCTCGAACTCAGATGTACTTCGTACATCGCGTTATCTCACTTGTGGGACTCCAGCCAGAACGGCCTTTGTAAGAATTAGAGTTGTGTTCTCACACTATGTCATAACACCTCAAGTTCAAACTTGTAAGTCTTGAAACCGCTTATTACTAACCGCTTGAAATGTTTTCTTATGGAAGCTCCGGAGCGGAATGATCGTCTTGATTCTTCTCATGCTCACGCCAACATCATCACTAATGGAAGTTCTATTCGAATGCAACACAACAATCAGAATGATTCTTCATCAATCAAAGAATCTACAAAGTCAAAGACTTACGTAACTTCATCAAGATTGATTTCCAACGTCAAAGAGCGTGTGAGCATGTTGAAGAATGACGTGAGACACTAGGAGCAACAAGGCACTGAGGCATCGATGCGAATAACAACATACTATCACTTTCACCACAAAGAACACCGATCAAAGAACAAAGTTAATGATGACGTCAAGCATAATCGCTCAAAGATAACTATCTCTACACCGGGAGATTGTTCGAATCAAGACAATTCTCTCACAAGAAAGAAGAATGTCGAAGATGTCACAACTACTATTACATCAACGCCTTCACCGCTTACATTCATATATACTTGAGGGGAGATTGTTGGAATCACTCCTAAACAAGATTTCAAGTATTTATATTTCATATGTAATAGGTAGCTTTATTATGGCATTTATGTTTGTTTAAGGTCAAGCTTATGTAGAAGGCCCATAAGCTTAGCCCAAGCCCAATAAGGAATAGGGAAGGAGAGGAGTGTTGCCTAGCTCCTTGCCTATATAAACTCATGTAATAACCCTCACTTGAGGGTTGGTTGTTCAAGTTATTCTTTCCTTTCACACTCTTTGCATAACCGTCCTTATTATTACGTGTGTGTGGGTTTGTATCTTGTTCATCCGCCTTTATCTCCTCTCTATCTCTTTCTATTAAGCTTGTGTTGTAAAACTAGTGACCTAACAGTAGTAAAACCGTGTAGCTTGTTTCTGCGGATATAGATATTCCGCGTATTTTATAGTTAGTTAGGATATTCATGAGTTTTATTAGGAAGTGATAATGCATATCTCTTTAGTTTTAAGAATATACGTTTCTTGTGAAGCGGTTTAGGTTCCTTGTCTATAAAAGGAACACATTAGTATGTATGATGTACGAGTTTTGAAAAACAAGTTTTAGTTTTATTCAAAGATCCATAGAGGATCAAAGTATTCTTAGTGTCTGTGTTCTTACTTGTGTTTGATTTCGCTTTAGAATACAAGTAATAGAGACTTTCTATTAGTGTGTTTGTGATTACATAAACATTACTAACGATCCACGAGCTCATAGATCTATCAAGGTCTAAGGTTTAACAAGTGGTATCGAGCCTCGGAGAGTCTCGTGATACTAAGAATATCCTTTTCTTTACACCCTCACAACCAAACAACCATAACAATGCAGGTCGGCGATGGATCGAGTTACTTATAATCAAAACACTACATCTTTGCAACAACTCAATCTCACAAACAAAGAATGAAAAATTCCCATATCTCAAGAAGGAGGAGTATGAATTGTGGGCTATGAAGATGCAGAATTGGATTACAAATATTGATTGGAATCTTTGGAAAGTTGTTCGTAAGGGTAACAGTTTGAAGAAGTGCGTCAAAGATGTTGGTGGTGTTGTTACCATCGTTGGTCCCAAAACTGCTAAAGAGATACTAGCTGTTCAGAGAGAGAATAAAGTTAGAACTATTCTCCTTTAGGCTATACCAGATGATCACATGGGTGACTTTCACTACATGGAGGATGCTAAGGACATCTGGATGGCAATCAATGCTAGGTTTGGTGGGAGCGATGAGTCGAAGAGGATGAGGAAATCAATCTTTGAAGCAATGGTTCAAAATTCCAAATCTCACGAGGAAGAAGGTATCCACAAGGGATATGATAGGTTCCATAGGATTTTGAGTCAATTGAATCGAGATAAAGGCGGGCCGACAATGAGGATTGCAATTCAAAGTTCTTCGATCTTTACCTCCATTTTGGTTGCAAGTAAGCATTGCACTCAAAGCAAAGGTGGGCTAGATATGCTCACTTTGATGATCTCTACAGACTTAAAACTCTTGAGCACGATGTCGAAGTCCCTCGTTCATCCATTCCCACTCACTCGACTTTTGTTAGCACCTCCTCAAATAAGATGACCTATGCTCCAAGCCCAATTTCCTCGGGATCATCATCTACATCACCACTAAATCAAATTCTCAACCTAAATCCGGTGGTGTATTGGAAGATGTACTTCACTCTTTGTTGGTGATTATGAATCGTGACAACTAGCTTTGAGGATTTTCAACGGTGGATCCACTTGATATGGAAAAGATGAACTTGAAGTGGCAAATGGCCATGCTCTCGGTGAACATCAAGTTTGAGAGTAAGGGTGGGAGAAAGTTTGGTTTCGAGGAAGAGATCCAAAGAAGATTTGACGAAGCAAAGCCAAGTGCTATTCTTGTGGTCGGATGGGTCACTTCTCAAGAGAATGCAAGGATAGGAAGGTGGTGATGAGGTTAGGTATTCTACCCATCGTGAGAATCAAATGGAAGTGAAACTACCAAAGTGGATCCTCAAGCTTTGGTCACTTTGAATGACCATGTCAATGGGAAGGTGCATAAGCCGGATAATGATGAAGTTTCGGTTACGGCGAGTGGATTCTTTGGCAAGTCAGTACTCTGAGAGGATCAACATGATCAAGTTACCTTAATGGGCATCTCTCAGTACATAATTGTGTTTTTGGTTGTAGTGAAAGATATAATGAACTTAAGGAACCTTATGATGAATTGAAACCTAAATATAATGAATGTTATGTCAAAGTTGAGGCTTACAAAAGGCTTTAAAAACTTTAGAAAGACAAAAATTTGGTTTCAAAAGAATCAACTTGCTTATGATGAAAAGATAAGGGTGTTAGAAAGTGATTTGGATTCTACTAGAATTGATTTAAACGTCTTGAGAAAGAAAAAGGCGATGTAGTTTCGTAAAGCCAAGTCTTTGAAAAAGAAACTAGGCGAGGAAGTAGCTAGACATAAACAATGGTTAATGTCGGTGACAATTTAGCTAGCTTACTCTATGGTAGTCAATCAGTAAACTACGGGATAGGTTTAGGTTTTAAGAAGTATGTTGGCTTAGAAGCTAGGAATGATCTCGTAAATCTACACCGGCAGGGATTAGCTAATTATGTAAAGAAGAGAATTACATGTTGTACACGGACCTATTGAGGAGAACATATGCCCACCGACCTTTCCATCACAATAGACTTTGATGTATCACACCATCTTTATGGCAAAAGTCGGGAGACTTGCGGACCCTAATTCTACATCTCTGACTTTGTCTCTTGTTACAGCGGTGACAAGTCCTCGACCAAGGGTCTACATCTACCGAGTTGTGATTCAAGTGAAAAGTCGACCTTCCTAAGACCTCACCCAAGCCTACACCCAAGACTCCCTACAAGCCTGTTAGAGTTGCTGCTGAGGAATTGATGCAGGTTTTACTAACCAGGTCTTAATATTTATAGTGTCTCGCTATCCCTATGGTCTACCCTAATGCACTAACGGGCAGTGTACCCGGTCGTGTGTTGTGTAGTAAATGGTAAAATCGAGGTTGTCCCAAGAGCTATGTGTGTTGGATTATTACTAAGTCTAATTGTTACAAAATTATAATGGTTGATAGGGTTTTAATTAGTTAAACTACTAATGCAGAAAATAAAATAAAAGCAAATAAATGTGTGAAGGGAAATCAATAGAGGAATAGTGGTGCTAACCTAGTTAATCCTCCTAGCTAGTTATGTCTACATCTACCTACTTCCAATTACTTGGTGGGGTCAAATTCGAGAGGACATCATTTGGTC
Source organism: Chrysanthemum lavandulifolium (assembly GCA_022545495.1). NCBI lineage: Eukaryota > Viridiplantae > Streptophyta > Magnoliopsida > Asterales > Asteraceae > Chrysanthemum > Chrysanthemum lavandulifolium. Next base: position 188,675,617 of record CM040244.1, on the reverse strand, counting down.
AATTACCTAACCTATCAAAGAAAGATGCCACCACAGGAGAAATCGGTAGCCTTCATAAGTCATGTTGTTCCTGGTCCCTAGCCGAGTCATTAAGTGCCGCTACATGCTAGATTCTAAATAGTGAGTGCTCGGCGTTAGGAACTTAGACACTACACCCCAATTCTTAAGTTCATCCAAATGATACGTGATCGGTTGGTCAAATCGCACAAGTAGAAAGGGTCGTCGGTTGGTCATATCTTACCCTTCTCGTCTCGATCCGCTCACCTAGGGTCGGTTGGTCATATCTCTAGGCAATTGGCCTCTATCGCCATTCAAAACTACCGAACCAAGGGTGACTACCAAGAACTATGCATGCATACACATAGAAATAATTGTGCGGAAGTAAAGGTGGCATAAACAAAACAATTAAGGAATCATAACTAGGCTAGCACCAAAGGGTGCTTAGCGCTCATATTAATCATGCAAATCAATTCAATATTCAAAGTGCGAAATACATGAATTGAAAGTAAAGAAATAATAAACGCTAAAGCTTATCGTAATGGTGTGACTTCTCCCTTAGAAATAGCTCGTATGCTTCCCTTGAGCTTTTCCCACGTTCTAAGAGTGTTGTGTGTGGAATGGGATGCTTTGAAATGCTAGAATTAGGGGGTATTTATAGGCCGGGCACAGGTTACGGCGTATCCAATAGAGGAGTTACACAGTGAACCTTCTATTTCTCGTAAATGCACTAGATCGCTGAGTTACTGGTAACCTAATAAGTGGTTACGCCGTAGTCTTCGATAAACTCGGTTACATCGTAAGTGGTGCGATAGTTATGGTGTAAGTATCGTGACGTGGAACCTCTTTTGACCTAATGGAGTTATGTCGTAGCCTTTGGGAAGAGTTACCAGTAACCTCTTGATAAGTTGGACTTAAGGTCACGCATGATAGTTACTGGTAATGTGAGAGCGAGTTTCGTAGTAAATTCTTCAAAATAAGCATCTTGTGATAAATCTTTATTAATGTTTTATTTCAGCGTCTCTTTAGCTCCAATGCTCGTAATTTACACGAAATTGGAGATCAATGGAAAACAAGCGTAAATCCATAAAATGATATAAATAACGAGCATTATCGGAAATTGACACTTAATATTCCGGACTATTTGATGTTATCAAATATCCCCCATGAACTCTACTTACCCTCAAGTAGACCTTATTAGATAGATTCCTAAAAGATATCTCCAAAACACGGAAAATATGAGTTTACAAATCCCTTATGCTAGAATAAAACAAAGTGAACACCTCACATGAAGGGAACAAACACTCAAAGCTCTCAACTATTCTAAGTGTCAATTTGGGTGATCACTCAATCGCATAATCATAGCATGTATTCTATCATAAGCTTGGCGGTTACACAAATCTCCACCACTAGAGTTAAGGGCTAAACAATTCTCGAAGGCAATATGGGTAGACACACATAAAGGTTAAGGGTGACTCGTCATTACATAACATGTCACGGCGAAGTGGACAAAATCAATGATACATGACCAAATCCATGGCCAAGACACCAAAGATTGCTCATTGCATCACCTAGACACGCTTCATGACTAAAGGGTAGGATAAGACATGGGATATATAATTGGTGTAAAATGAAAAACAAGCGGATAGTCTAAATCTATAACTAAGTCATCACCACTTACCGTCCGCCCAAAGTTCAAGCTTAGAAGTCTAGAGACCGGATCATGAAATGCAAGGTAGATGTGTCATTAGAGGGGCGTCGTGATGGGCACACTACCTTTTCTTCTTCGATTGGTATAACTCAACTCCAATCTTCTAATGTGACCGGGTGGCCTCCTCGATACTAAACAATAAAGCTCATACTATAGTGCTTATAACATCGCACTTTACAATATCATAAATCAATCAACTTTTCTTTTTTTTTTTTTTTTTTTTGAAGATAACATAACATCCCCCATTTGAGATGAACAATGGGAATCCGGGGTCTTCAATGATCTTCATAATTGTTGTCGATGAAAGCGTGATTTCCAAACCTTTCCACTCGAACCTTGAACTTAGGCAAATGATGACTTCGATTACAAATAAAGACTACGGGGTAGGCTAAGGTGTAAGGGTGTGAACTAAACAATATATTGGGTTGACAAAATAAAGGAATGGCTCGAAGGGTGTATCTAGGGGTATCTTGCACTAAAGGGAGTGCAACAAAGGGTTTCACATAGGGGTTGAAAAGTCGAGGTGACTAATCGATAGACTCACAATGGTAGGGCATTTGGGTGATAATCCTATAATCTTGCCTTCTAAAAGCGAAAAGTCCAAATACATCGAGCTAACTCAACATACCTCGTCTATGGTCTCGAAATGATGCAAAGGCCAAGTTCTAAAGTTTACAAGCTACCTACACACACCTCATAATTTGGTGGATTTGGGGTAAATAAATGGAAGCGGATAAGGCTAATCTCACCATGTAATATCAAGGGTTGTATGTGCTCGGCTAAGGTCTAATCTAGTTAGGTTCGGAAAAACATGTCAAAATTTTAAAAATGGCATAATTTTTCAAAATAAACTAGAAAAATGAGGGCGAAATAAAGTTCAAGAGATAATTCTACTCCCGTCCCCCCACTCGAATTGTACAAAGTCCCTTTTGTACTAGGCATTAAAATAAAGGTGAAGAGAAATGTAGAATTAGAGCGAGAAAGAACCATGCCTTCGTTTAAGCGTCATGAACAAACTTCAATCCACGAAATCACAATCTGACAAGCATAATTCTAAAAGAAAAATAAAATGAAAAACAAACCTAACTCACTTTAAGTAGGAATCACGGTTGCATTTAGAGAATGCAACAAGCCTTTAAACCACTTGGTGTCCCCGATTGGACGAGTGAAGTCTCGTGAGGGTTCTGAGAACACACCCGCAAAGTTTATTTAAAACTAATACAAAGGTTCTTGTGTTTAAAATGAAAAATTAAAATAGAGGAGAGTTCTGCGTGGCCGACAAAACTGGTATGGTGTGAAGCGAATAGTTCTGGCGTAACCGAGATGGAATGCGCCGTGGTGGTAATCGTCAAGAACTGCTGCTAAAATGTTGGTTACGGTGTAATCACCAAGATGAGTTCTGTAGTAACTACTGTTCGAATCGACAATCTGCGGCGATGGTGGTTCTTTGTCTCTGCAAAAATGGTTAGAAAACACAAAACCCAACAGAAAGGAAATAAAACAAAAGAAAGGGATAATTGGGTTGTCTCCCGAAAGAGCACTTTCTTTATTAACGAGTCTTTAAGTTAGACTCGAGCCGCGGGCTCCTATGGGGTCTTTGGACATCCCGACTTCTTCCATGTCTTTCATTGAATAGGGCTGGTCCCAAACATGCGGTGAAACATAACGAGTCATAGAGTATCTTTTTGTAGAAAATTAGCTCGTGCCCATTCGAAACGACACCTAGCCTTCTCTTCCTCGTCAATTTGAACATACCCAAACGTTACTAGTAACCAATTTTCAAATGAGATTCCCCTGTATCCTACATTGCTCCTCTTATCTTCGTCAAAACATGCCCATTCTTTGCGTTTGAGCGATTAGGGTTACATGTAGGCCATGCCAAGGTGTATTCATCGTGCATCATAACTGGTTCGCAAAAATGTATGGTCCAGTTAATGTCGGAGAACCATTCGCAAAAAGTATTATGCTCTTGTAACCACTTTTTTCTGATATCTTCTTCTTTTTCCCAGCACCACCAAACTTTTGCAGCTTCTTTAATCGTCCGAATGAGATACTCCCCTCCTCCATTACATCCTTTTGGAAAGGGAACATGTGGGAAATATTACCTTTGGTCCCTTCGGGTAAAGGAACACAACGATGAACTCTTCCTTTTACAACGTGGCGGGAACGCGACGGAATCTCTTCCTCATTATCTTCATTGTCATTTGGATTCGGACTACGCAAATGGCTAAAAGATGAAGGTGGAAACTTATCGAGTCATCTAATTCTATTTTGGTGGTTCCTTTGTAACGATTTTGTGCGGCTCAAGGCTCAAGGTTTTATCAATTTAAACTCCACAATATCTCCATAGATTCCACCGTATTGTGCCAATGTATCAAGGAATGGTTTACCAAGAATCAAATGCTCCTTTTTGTTGTTCATATTATCGACTACCACAAATTGGTGATGTAAATTTATCGACCTTTACGCACATACCACCTGTAATACCTAAAGGGTAATCTTAGTTTCGATACACAATCAATCACGATATCCGTTTCCCAAGGTGGATTATCCTCGAGTTTAAGAATATGGATAGACGCATGATGTTTACACAAGACCCAAAGTCTACTATCCCCAAAATATCAATTTTACCGGTGAGAACATGGAATGATTACCTCGCTTGCGCTAATATCCTTAACGAGAATAAACGGATCCTAACTTTGGATATGCCTTACGGAGCATGGTTACGCTGGAACTCGGGGAAGTAGTTACGGCGTAACTCTTCTGACCAGTCGGTATTCGCGACATCAATATGTCGATTGAAGAAATACATTCCTCAATCACTTTTTGAGAATCATTGGTAAAAACAACATTGCATTCCTCCTTGCGCTTGGCTTTATTAAGTTCAATTTCATCAATCTAAAGACCGAGTTTTTCGATCATTGTTCCAAGATTTGTTAGGGTTTCGTGCGTGCTGGAAGATTCTTGTTAGTGTTTTCTGGAAAACCCTTTAACCAAATATCTTGTTCTCTTTGTTTACAATTTGAAGTCTCCGAAATTTGTTAGTGTTTCTTCAAGGTGGGCTTTCTTTCTCCATAAGGCCCACGGTTGTAATTTCTCGATACCCATTACTATTTCGATTATCACCGTAAAATGGTGATTTTCTCCATACTTAACTTCTTCAATATCCTCTTCGTCCGTATGAGGACAATTCTTAAATAAGATGTCCTCCTCCATGACTTTCACAACCCACTTGGATGGCATGAGCGGTTTCTCGACCTTGACATATCTCGACTAAGACTTTCAATTTTACTAGCGATTCTTGCCGCAATTCCGTTGAAACTTCCGCCTTGGTTTCTTTTACTTCCACCGTCGTGCCATTTTTGAGAATGGTCCGCCATTTTTTGAATGGCTTCAATTGCAATAGTAGGAGTCATGTTCGGGATATGTCCTTGATAGTCCGACATCTGCTTGTAGTTACATCTATTCCTTTATAGAAAATATTGACCTTCTTTGGTTATTTAGATCATTGGTAGGACACTTATAAAGAAGATCGTTGTATCATCACAAGCTTGATCTGAGTTTCGTCGTCTTCTTGTTTGAAATTGTGTATTTCAAGAGTTGATTAGAAATATTTGATGGCGGGAAATATCTTTGAATAAAGTGTTTCTTTAGTAGCGCCCAGTATTAGCGCGCCGTGAACAATCTTCGATCCATCTTGGTGCGCTCGGTGAGAGTCATTGGGAAGACCACGAGCATATGACATCATGAGACACGCCGGAATGTTGAAAAGGATAGCGATTTATAGGACATTTTCAACGTGCTCATATCGTCTTCGTCCTGTTTCACGAAAAAGGGTTAGCGAAGTTCCTCATAAATTGACCTTTAATCTCGAAAGCGAACATCCGCTCCGATTGCGGTCTTACGAGACCCGGCCCTTGATCTGCTCTAGTCAATTCCAAGTATTCCTCAAGATTGAGGTCATCGATGTTAACAACTTCCATGGTACGAAAACTTGAAATATGATCGTGAGAAAAGTTTAAAAACGAAATGAAAGACTCGATATTAATCCTAATATAGATCCGTGACGTAAAAACTTGATGCGTTTTCTTGACGGTCTTAATATTTATAGTGTCTCGCTATACCTATGGTCCACCCTAATGCACTAACGGGCAATGTACCCGGTCATGTGTAGTAAATGGTAAAGTCAAGTCGTCCCAAGAGCTATGTGTGTTGGATTATTACTAAGTCTAATTGTCATAAAATTATAATGGTTGATAGGGTTTAATTAATTAAACTACTAATGACGAGAATAAAATAAAAGCAAATAAATGTGTGAAGGAAATCAATAGAGGAATAGTGGTGCTAACCTAGTTAATCCTCCTATCTAGTTATGTCTCGTCTACCTACTTCCAATTACTTAGGTGGGGTCAAATTCGAGAGGGCGACATTTGGTCAATTCGCCCTAACCTATCGACAAAGATGCCACCACAGGAGAAATCAGGTGCACCGTCATAAGTCTTGTTGTTCTGGTCCCTAAGTCGAGTCATTAAGTGCCGCTACATGCTAGATTCTAAATAGTGAGTGCCGGCCGTTAGGAACTTAGACACTACACCCCAATTCTTAAGTTCATCCAAGCGATAGGTGATCGGTTGGTCAAATCGCACTAGTAGAAAGGGTGATGGGTTGGTCATATCTTACCCTTCCGTCTCGATCCGTTCACCTAGGGTCGATTGGTCATATCTCCTAGGCAATTGGCCTCTATCGACATTCAAAACTACCGAACCAAGGGTGACTACCAAAGAACTATGCATGCATACACTTAGAAATAATTATATGGAAGTAAAGGTAAGCGCAAATAAGCGATTAAGGAATCATAACTAGGCTAGCACCAAAGGGTGCTTAGCCGCTCATAATAATCATGCAAATCAATTCAATATTCAAAGGTACGAAATACATGAATTGAAAGTAAAAGAAATAATAAGCGCTAAAGCTTATCGTAATGGTGTGACTTCTCCCTTGAAAGCGACCTTCAGTATGCTTCCCTAGACCTCCTTTAGCTTTTTCCCACGTTCGAGTGTTGTGTGTGGAATGGGATGCTTTGAAATGCTAGAATTAGTAGGGGTATTTATAGGCGGTGCGGGTTATGGCGTAACCAATAGAGGAGTTCTGTAACCTTGTATTTCTTAAATAAATGCACTAGATGCGCTGGTTACGGTAACCTAATAAGTGGTTACGTCGTAGTCTTCGATAAACTCGGTTACGTCGTAAGTGATGCAGTAGTTACGGCGTAAGTATCAGCGGCGTGGAACCTCTTTTGACCTAATAGAGTTTAATTCCAAGACAGTTTCCTCTGATAACTTGTCATTTAATTCTTTGCAAAAAATTGCCTTTAATTCTATTAAAAACAATTATGCTAATGTTTGTGGTTTAAATGTAATGAAACATCTTTCACTTTGAATAAATCTTCTAAAAAGAAGAAATGTTTTGTTTGTGGAAGTAAATTTCATTTGATTAAGGATTGTAATTTTCATGAGCAACGAATGGGTGTATGTGCTTGTCAAAAGAAACCTAGACCAATGTGGAAAAATGTTAATGATATACCATCTTTTGTTTCACAAGCAACTCATAAAACCAGCAAACACAATGCTGCTGATAAACCTTCTCCATCTGCTTGGAGAAGATCTGTTGCTAGACCATATGTGAGACCAACTAGTTCATTGATGAGTGTCTAAATACTCATCATTTTTATACCATTTAAGCGCAAAACATCGAAAACACTCGAAATGCATCAAAATGATAAAATATCACAAATAAGTGTTTTATGTGTTTTAAATGCAAAAATATCAAAATCGATGAAAAAGCGTATCAAGTTTGCATAATTGGCGGTTTTAGTCCCCAAGTTTCAAAAGTTGTCAAAAGCAGGTCCTGGTAAAACAAAATAAAGAAAAATGTTATTCAAGGTCCTGAAATATTCTAAGTTGTCAAAAATGGTCCTTGAATAAATCTTTTGTCAAATGGCGAGAAAAGGTCCATCAACTTTCAAAAATGTCAAGTTTGGTCCACGGAAATTTGAAAATGTCAAAAGCGGTCCTTATACTATTGGAACTTGTCGGTTTGGTCCTTGTGACAATTTTGGAATATTGGCGGATATGATCCTTCAAGAATTGGAGAATTGCACAAGGTCCTTGTAATATTAAAACCAACCATGACCACTTTTGCATTTTAGACCCACTGCCACTACCATTTTGACCCCACATCAAAACCCTTTTTGGACCCCTTGGTCAAAACCAGTCAAACACCTCATCCTTCCTCCCACCGGCTTATCCACTTCACACCTTCTTCCCAGCGATGACCTACATCCAATCTCTCTCACTTTATCCGCTTACACATCTCTCCTCTCATCATCACCTCTACTCATCCACCCCCCTAGTTGCAGTTTCAGAGCCCTACAGTCAAATACACCCTTTCCCGTCAAAACCCATCCAATGGCCAATATTGATTCTAGACATCCAATGGTTGAGGAAAAAGCTGGGATACACTCAGAAATCAAGTGGGAAGCTGTTTGGGTATAAAAGAAAGAAGAAAAGCAAGAAATAAGGCAGTAGTTAGTTTTTCAATTTCATTGTATGTCGTTTTTCTTAAATTCTCTCAATTAGTATCTTAAAATGTAATCTTAAGCTTTTATTGTATTCAAATTAAGCTACTTAGTCATTTTAATCCATTTCAAGTTTTAATTCAAGGTTCCACTTAAGTTTCAAATTTTCATGTTAAGCATTGCAAAGTCCGAGTTTAAATTCTTATGTCCAAACCTTCAACGACTTATTCTTAAGTTCCAATAAGCTTATTTGAGCTATTTAAAGCTTTTGGTAAGCTTACAATCTGATTTCAAGTAATTTTCATGTTAAGTCAACAAAAGTCAACTCAAGAAGCAAAAATTTGGTTAAGCGAGCATTAAAATGGATAATGGTTGATCACGGTGGTGATATTGGGTTGGATTAGGTTTGGAATAGAATAGTGATATTGGTTCTGGTTTAAGCTGCATATAAGCTGGATACTTGTAAGTTGGTATCTCATTTTTCATTTTTTTACTTAGTTTGCAGCTTGTGTTTGTACTTCAACCTGTGAACATTCAACCTCTCAAACTTGTTTAACTAGTTGTGATTAGGATCACTAGAATCAGTTTAAGTGTTAGCATAAGTCAAATCGATGTCGTTAGCTTAAAATTAGTAAAGCAGTTCTTAAAGTTGTGTTTGGATTTGCTAGTTAATCTGTGTTTTAGGTTTGTCACAGTAGTTGAGACTTGTTTCTTTAGGCTTGTTAAGCTCAAATGTACTCATTCAAGTCTTAATATTGCACCTTAAAACTTCAAAGTCAAAATCTTATATAACTCTTAAATTGCTTATCATTGGATTTTTAAATAACCAAAAGCTTGTTTTGTGTTTATAAATCATAGGGATAGATTGCATTAGCTTTATTTCATCAATTAACATCAATCTCAGTCAACCATTTGGTTTCAAATCTCATTAAAGTCAAACTTTCAATTCTGTCAAAAGTCAAAAAATGTTGAAAATCTCAGTTTTCTCCAAACTAGAGTGATTTTTCATTGACTCAGTTTTGGGTCAATTCAAGTGAGACTTTTTTTTTTAAAACTTCAACTGGTCAAGTTACTTGTTATGATTTTTATTGATTTTTAGAAATTTTCTAAAGGCTTCAAAAGAGCTTATCAAACAGGGCTTATGTGCCCTGTTCACAAACTTAGTCAAAGCTGAGTTTTCACAAGTTTGTGCAGCCCTTGCACAGAGTTCAATTGAGCTCATCTTTGGCTCATCTTTGGTTTAGACATAGTTAGCCAGGTCTTCTTGAGGTTCCCACTTCTGATTTTCATTTTCAGCTTATTGTGTAGCTTATGCTTAAGCTTAAAGTAGCCCATCAAAACCTGTTTTAGCACATTGAAATCAAAACAATCAAATCTTGGTATTTAGCAATTCAGTGGTTAAGAGCAGTTGAGATTAGTTGTTTTCTAGTAGTTTTAGCATATTGTAGCCTCTGTATCAGTTTGGTGCTTGTTTGGGACCTTTTGGCTTTTCTCAAGTGCTTATTTATAAGCAGTTTCCACTGCAGCCTCTTATTCCTTCACACAAGCCCCTGATTTTATATTTTTCCTAGATCCAGTATATTATTTTAGGATTATCTTGAATTTTCATATTTTTCCGATCTTGTTTGGTATTTTCCCTATTTAAATTAGTTTTAAGTCTTTTTAAATAGCTTTTATACAATTAATTCGAAAAGTTTCAAAAAATAATTTTCATTTTCTTAAGTTAAGATAAATATAAAAGTCAAAAAATATTTTCTAGATTTTCTTAGTTAAATTTGTATTTTAAGTAATTTAATTAGTTTTAATTCATAGAAAATAGAAAATAATCGAAAAAATACAAAAATAGTTTTGAAAATTCTCTTTTGTTATTTTAGATTTTCCAAGTCATAATTTCATTTTCTAGCTTTATTTCCTATTTTCTTGTATTTTAGGCTATTATTAATTAGTTAAAATAGTTTTAATTAATAATAATTAATTAAATAGTTTTAAAAATAATTTTCTTCTTCTACAAATTTTCTTTTATCATTAGTTTGGTAAAATATCATTTTCATATTTTTAGGATTTATATTGCTTTATTTTACATTTTCTTTTATGTCGTCGCGTAGTTTTTAATTTAAGTTTTAAGCAGAAAAATCAAAAACATCATTTTAAAATTGTGATAGCATTTATTTAATATATTTTATCTTTTAATTTTCTTTAATTTGCATTTAAGCCCACTGTAATTTATTTACTTTTCTTTAGTTATAATCGATCATATCTCTTTTCAGTTCGAATCTCTCGATCACTTCTGCGTTTGACTATTCTCGCATGCGACTCGTTGGGACTTAACGACACGGAAACACTATACTCTCGATCTTCATTGCATTCGTTTCGGACTGTTTTAAGTTTGTTACGGTCGGCCATTCACAAGTGGTCGGTTTGGTGATAAAACTTGACCGTGCGGGAGCGAATCAAATTTTGCGCGCCACGCGGGGCGATGCTAATAGTCTTACGTTTAGCGATTAGTGATTTGAATATTCACTCCTTGTTCATACCATCTATATGTATTTATATTTTCTTATAAAAATCAAAACCCCAAAAAGATTTTCATTCTTTGTTTTACAACATATTTTTCAAAATACCAAAAATATTCCTCTTTACCCTCTTACCCTTTTGATTCTTTATCCCTTTACCCTCATCCATTTGATTCTAACTTCTTCTATTCTCATAGAATCTCTCGACTTGCTGACAGATGCAGGGGCGAAGTTGAAAAACTTGAGACTTTATCAAAATGTCGAAATTCGTGTTGTTCGTGATGATCCATTAATTACTGCGTGGGAAATGGAGCGAGAACCGGGGTGACAAAGAACCGGTACTTCCTAATAATGGGAGTGCTAAATCGTCCAACCTACGGTTGTCCAAAGATCTAATCCCTCAATTGCTCCTAAGCCGTCGAATTGATCCTAAACTTTCACGGTTTACGGTTAAAAGCAAACATGCAATTTAGACCGGAGACTAGCAAGAATGACTTGCCTAATCTTCACGTTTCTCAAGAACCGAACCGGAGACCATAACGGAGTGGTGGAAATTGCTAGCTCTCGAGCACACCACTTGTCCCACCTCCGGATTTTTCAAAATGTTCTTGAGACTTGATAGTCATTCGGATCACCATGTTGGTTTTGTCGATTCTTTGAATAAGCAGATTCCTTCTCATAACTCTCAAATGAAATCGTTTATTCCTTGTGTCGGTTGTGGTGAGCCTCTTTTGGTTCACCACATCGTTGGTGTACATGTATACGGTGTGGTAATGATATTCGTAGCGGAGTTGTTTGTTTTGTGGTTCGAGGAATTCATTTGATTATGATCTAATCCGAACTCATTTAACGACCCTCAAATTTTCCAATTACCCACCACGGACCTATCTTCATATAACCAACATAGCTGCTGTGAATTTTGTGGAGGTCCTCACCAAGGATTTGAGTGTCAATCCGGAAACACGTTTGTCTATGAGCAGGTTCTCCGGTGATGCTCGAACTTTGGTTATGACCAATATCCATATAATTCACGATCCAGACTCAACGATTTCTTGTTGTGAGAGCTGTGGAGGTTCGATTTCGGCTCGATTGTCAAGCAGAATCCATTCCTTGTAACAATTACGACTATCCATATCACGACCAACCTCCACGGTGCCAAATGAATCAAACTCCTCAACAAACCCGACAAGACACTTATCTAGAGCTTGAGTCGGTGAAAAGAGCGAGGAGTTGTGTAAAACGACATTTCATAATGTTCCAGTTTTCTTGTGTATATTGTGGGGGTCCTCATAATGATTATCAATGTCAACCTTCGGTTTTGACAAATCTCCTCCAGCAATGTCACGTCATTCAAAATTCACATGAAAATCCATGGAAGAATTGCTAGGTGAAGAAGCGGTGCTAAAATAAAATTCAAATTGCCTTTGAAAAATCTATTAGGAATCAATTGCAAAAAAAAAGCGACGATCTAGCTCTCAATTTCGTTTATTCACGATGGCGGTGATGATGAGGATACACTTGATTCATCAAGTTAGTCATTGATATCCCGGTTGAGATTCCATCTCAAACAACGCTATCACCTTTCAAGCTCCCACTCGCTCTCACGAACATGGGGGCGAGCATCTTGACCTTTGTTCACGAAAAGGAATCGGGCGAATTCATAAAGTCTAGTGTTGAGAACCTTGTCCCAATCCCGAGAGAGTCACAGGGAACTTCGATCATATGTGATTCTATTTCCCTCTTGAGTGTTCAAAGATCATTTTGAAACTTTCTTGATGTTAGCGGCGATTGTACTTCTCATGGAAACATCGGTATGTTGAGGCATCATTCCACGATCGATCGCGATCATCATCTTGAGGAGTTCACCGATGAACTCACTCGCATCAATCCACTTTCATCGAAAGTAATGATAGTCTCTTTGATTTCAAAGGCGATGCGGGAGGCGAAAGTCTCCTTGATAATGATCGTTCACTCACTTCTTATCCCAACGGTCCAATAGAGAATATTAATCACTTTGTTCTGAAACATTCAAAACTACTTTCACCAATCCTCTATTTGAATTCGACCACGAATTCACCTTAATTCGAGAATCCACTCTTTGATACTCAGTTGAGGATAGTGATGAGTCTGATGGAACAAGAATTCAGATTTACATCTTGTGATTGATTCTCTTCACGAGGAGTTCGCGGTGAACTCACTCATATCATATCTCCGCGGGAGTATGATAATTTCTACTTTGATCTAGACACACCCATAATATGTCTTGATCAAGCAAGCTTAGCGATGAGATTCATGAAACTATGAATTCTCCTATTGAGGATGAAGAGTTAGTCATGATTTTATCATGATTTTCTTTCTTTTCTTCATATATTACATCACTTCTCCTGTTCTTCACTCCTTGGGAATGAAGACATTATCTTTGACCCGGCATTTCCTTGTACCATTTGTGAGCCGGATGCATCTTTATATCTCATCGGTGTGGAACTTTCACGTACTTCAATGTTTATCGAACATCTTGAATGAAAGTCCGATGGAGATTGTCTCTTCCACTTACTTCCCATGAACAAATTAATTAGGAATCGAGTCAAGCTAGCGACTCGGTAATCAAAAACGATGGTTAAACATGGGTTTTCACCGTGTGTACCACCACAGTGTGGGGAGATGCCTCGCATGTTGCATATAGATCTAAAAATGAATGAAAATTGTAAATATTAAAAGAGAATAATTGTTGTGTTTCTACACTTAGCTAGTAATGTTATCTTTTCGTTCTAAGTTTCGCATAACAGTAGGTACTTTGAATATTGAGGACAATATTCATTTCTAAGTGTGGGGGAAATTAAAGCGAATTTGATCATAAATGTACCCTTTTAGTCCACTTTTTCCCCAAAATGGCCAAATTTAAAAAAAAAAGTATGTACTAAACACAACAAATGGTAATCAGTCCACCATGTCTAACCCACATAAGGATTGGCTAATCCGAGAGCAAAGCGGCTCTTGGTAAAGATATCTCAAATCCGTTGACGACTTGCAATTTGCCCAAAATTGTATGGTATTATTCACGTATCCTTAAAAGTGAAGAGTTGGCTAGCCCATAAGTTTATGGCTTGTGGTAAAGGCGATGGAAAAACCATAATTGGTAATCGGCTCACCAAAGATAATATTGATAATTTATCTAAGAGTTGGCTAGTCCGAGCAAACGGCTCGGTAAAGACAAATCAAATCCGTTGAAAGTGGTGATTTGCTCAAAATCATTTGGTTATCGGTGTACCAAAGTTCTTACTTGAACTGAAACATTTGGCTACTCGAAGTAATGGGTTTTGGTAAAGAGATTGAAATCCATTAATTTTTCTCAAAACATTGCTAGGGACTAGCAATATCTTAGTGTGGGGATTGATGAGTGTCTAAATACTCATCATTTTTCTACCATTTAAGCGCAAAACATCCGAAAACACTTTCGAAATGCATCAAAATGATAAAAATATCACAAATAAGTGTTTTATGTGTTTTAAATGCAAAAATATCAAAATCGATGAAAAAGCGTATCAAGTTTGCATAATTGGCGAGTTTAGTCCCCAAGTTTCAAAAGTTGTCAAAAAGCAGGTCCACAGTAAAACAAAATAAAGAAAAATGTTATTCAAGGTCACTGAAATATTCTAAGTTGTCAAAATGGTCCTTGAATAAATCTTTTGTCAAATGGCGAGAAAAGGTCCTCGACTTTCAAAAATGTCAAGTTTGGTCCTGGAAATTTGAAAATGTCAAAAATAGTCCTTATACTATTGGAACTTGTCGGTTTGGTCCTTGTGACAACTTTGGAATATTGGCGAGATATGATCCTTCAAGAATTGGAGAATTGCACAAAAGGTCCTTGTAATATTAAAACCAACCATGACCCTTTTGCATTTTAGACCCCTGCCACTACCATTTTGACCCCCTGTCAAAACCCTTTTTGGACCCCTTGGTCAAAAACCAGTCAAACACCTCATCCTTCCCTCCCACTGGCTTATCCACTGCACACCTTCTTCCCCACTTGACTGCTACACCCAATCACTCTCACCTTATCCCTGCAACACATCTCACCCCTCATCATCACCTCTACTCATCCACCCCCTAGTTGCGGTTTGAGCCCTACGTCAAATACACCCTTTCATGAAAACCCATCAATGGCCATATTGATTCTAGACATCCAATGGTTGAGGAAAAAGTCGGATACACTCGAAATCAAGTGGGAAGTCGTTGGGTATAAAAGAAAGAAGAAAAGCAAGAAATAAAGCAGATGTTAGTTTTTCAATTTCATTGTATGTCGTTTTCTTAAATTCTCTCAATTAGTATCTTAAATGTAATCTTAAGCTTTTATTGTATTCAAATTAAGCTACTTAGTCATTTTAATCCATTTCAAGTTTTAATTCAAGGTTCCACTTAAGTTTCAAATTTTCATGTTAAGCATTGCAAAGTCGGTTTTAAATTCTTATGTCCAAACCTTCAACGACTTATTCTTAAGTTCCAATAAGCTTATTTGAGCTATTTAAAGCTTTTGGTAGCTTACAATCTGATTCAGTAATTTTCATGTTAAGTCAACAAAAGTCAACTCAAGAAGCAAAAATTTGGTTAGCGAGCATTAAAATGGATAATGGTTGATGCGGTGGTGATATTGGGTTGGATTAGGTTTGGAATAGAATAGTGATATTGGTTACGGTTTAAAATTTGCATAAAATTTGGATACTTGTAAGTTGGTATCTCATTTTTCATTTTTACTTAGTTTGCGGTTTGTGTTTGTACTTGAACACATGAACATTCAACCTCTCAAACTGTTTAACTAGTTGTGATTAGGATCACTAGAATCAGTTTAAGTGTTAGCATAAGTCAAATCAGTGATCAGTTAGCTTAAAATTAGTAAAACAGTTCTTAAAGTTGTGTTTGGATTTGCTAGTTAATCTGTGTTTTAGGTTTGTCCTATAGTTGAGACTTGTTTCTTTAGGCTTGTTAAGCTCAAATGTACTCATTCAAGTCTTAATATTGCACCTTAAAACTTCAAAAGTCAAAATCTTATATAACTGTCTTAAATTGCTTATCTGTTGGATTTTTTAAATAACCAAAAGCTTGTTTTGTGTTTATAAATCATAGGGATAGATTGCATTAGCTTTATTTCATCAATTAACATCAATCTCAGTCCACCATTTGGTTTCAAATCTCATTAAAGTCAAACTTTCAATTACATCAAAAGTCGAAAAATGTTGAAAATCTCGGTTTCTCCGAACTAGAGTGATTTTTCATTGACTCGATTTTGGGTCAATTCAAGTGAGACTTTTTTTAAAACTTCAATGGTCAAGTTACTTGTTATGATTTTATTGATTTTAGAAATTTTCTAAAGGCTTCAAAGAGCTTATCAAGCAGGGGCTTATGTGCCTGATTCATGAAACTTTCAAGGTGAGTTTTCTCAAGTTTGTCTGACCCTTGCACGAGTTCAATTGAGCTCATCTTTGGCTCATCTTTGGTTTAGACATAGTTAGCCGGTCTTCTTGAGGTTCCCACTTGATTTTCATTTCGACTTATTGTGTAGCTTATGCTTAAGCTTAAAGTAGCCCATCAAAACTGTTTTAGCACATTGAAATCAAAACAATCAAATCTTGGTATTTAGCAATTCGGTGGTTAAGAGCAGCGTTGAGATTAGTTGTTTTCTAGTAGTTTTAGCATATTGTAGCCTCATGTCGGTTTGGTGCTTGTTTGGGACCTTTTGGCTTTTCTCGAGTCTTGTTATAAGCGGTTCCATCTTGACCTCTTATTCCTTCACACAAGCCCCGATTTTATATTTTCCTAGATCCATTATATTATTTTAGGATTATCTTGAATTTTCATATTTTTCCAATCTTGTTTGGTATTTTTCCCTATTTAAATTAGTTTTAAGTCTTTTAAATAGCTTTTATACAATTAATTCGAAAAGTTTCAAAAAATAAGTTTTCATTTTTATTAAGTTAAGATAAATATAAAAGTCAAAAAATATTTTCTAGATTTTTCTTAGTTAAATTTGTATTTTTAAGTAATTTAATTAGTTTTTAATAGTTTTTAATTCATAGAAAATAGAAAAATAATCAGAAAAATACAAAAATAGTTTTGAAAATTCTCTTTTGTTATTTTAGATTTTTCCAAGTCATAATTTCATTTTTCTAGCTTTATTTCCTATTTTCTTGTATTTTAGGCTATTATTAATTAGTTAAAAATAGTTTTTAATTAATAATAATTAATTAAATAGTTTTAAAAATAATTTTCTTTTTCTACAAATTTTCTTTTATCATTAGGTTTGTAAAAATATCATTTTCATGTTTTTAGGATTTATATTGCTTCAGTTTTACATTTTCTTTTGTACGTCACGTAGTTTTTAATTTAAGTTTTAAACAAAAAAATCAAAAACATCATTTTTAAAATAGTGATAGCATTTATTTAATATATTTTATCTTTTAATTTTCTTTAATTTGCATTTAAGCCCTGTAATTTATTTACTTTTCTTTAGTTATAATCGATCATATCTCTTTTAGATTCAAATCTCCGATCACTACTGCGTTTGACTATTCTCAGACTCGTTGGGACTTAACGACACAGGAAACACTATACTCTCCCGATCTTCATTGCATTCGTTTAGGATTGTTTTAAGTTTGTTCGGTCGGCCATTCACAAGTGGTCGGCTTGGTGATAAAACTTGACCGTGCAGGGCGAATCATTCATATTTCAAAATGGTTATTGGCACGGATGTTTTGACTCAATGTATGATGGAAGGGGATATTGGGATCTTGCTATGAAGCCCTCGGCGAGTTGTTCTTGGACTCAAAGGGACCTAATTTTCAAAGGAGGCCCAAGAACAATGGTGGATCTTATACATCTACATGGCCTAAATCTTATGATCCAGGCGGGCTCAGTCGGTGATGACTTGAGTCTCCAAAGTACTAATATTTTGTATTATTTTGTTTTGTTGTAGGATCATCCTCTCGAAGAGTAAAGAATTAGGCATTGTAGATAGTGGTTGCTCGAAGCATGTCGGAAACAAAGAAAAGATGCATGATTTTGTACCCATAGAAGGAGGAGGCAATGTGACTTTTGGTGGAGGAGATGGAAATGTGGCGGTTATTGACTAAAGCATTTGATGGACCGAGTTTCAACACCTAGTTGTCCATATTGGGATGTAACCCTTAGCACAGCGTTTGAGGGAGGCATATGCCTCGGGGAGGATTGTAGTTGTCAAACTTGTTAATTTTGTAGATTATTGTTTATGTTTTGTTTGCTAACACTAATCTTAAGTTGAAGTTCACCAAGTTTGATTAATTGGGAATATGGTCATGTAAGCTTAAAGATTGTTTCTACTGAAGAGAAGCACAAGTGATACTCATTAGTACAAGTGATCTCATTGTTTCTACTGAAGAGAAGTACTGAAGTAAAGATCAAGTGATAATCATTGAGATATAAAAGAAATCTTATTCGTATAAAAAAAATTATATATTCAGGTTTGTTGTATATAACTCTGTTGATGGTTATCAACTCACCAGATGTGACTTGTGTCTATCAAAGAGTTGGCTAGTCCAAAGGGTACAACTTTGGTAAAGACACATCAAATATGTTGATAACTGTAATGGTTTGCTAAAAACCATAGGGTATGCAACTCACCCATGCTTAATTGCTGAGGGTTGTATGGTCATCAATTCACCATGGATTATTCCTTTTGGAATCCAAAGAATTAGCTAGCCAGCATGTATATGGCTTGTGGTAAAGGCGGTGGAATACCATATTTGTTAATCAATTCACCAAAGGTGATTCTTTCCACCTAAAATTGACTAGTCTGAGCAAGCGGCTACGGTAAAGACATTTCAAATCCGTTTATAGTCTGCCGATTTGCTAAAATCGGATGGTTATCATTATACCATAGTTTTCGAACTTAAACATTTGGCTACTCGGTAGTAATGGCTATTGGTAAGGAGACATCAAATCCATTATTTTCAATGATTCACCTCTCGCGGGAGTTAACACACTGGATGTGATGAGAATAGTATGAAACTAATATGTTTTGATGTACACTTTGTCATTGTTCTTTGCAAAGATCACGAAGTTTCAAAGTTTTGCCATCGTAGAGATGTGGTTGTTTTGCTTCTTTCTGCGATGTTTGAATTCAATACTCTTGTTCTAAAGTGTTAAAGATCTATCAAGAATCTTGAACTTAACCATGTCAAATTCAAGATTAGGGAGGATTGTTGGGAATTCTCTTGAATAAAATTCTGTTGAATAATCTTGTTGACGGATTATCATTGAAGCGGATTCTGTTGAAGAAGTGATTCTGAAGTAGTAAAACCGTGTAGCTTGTTTACTGCGGATCTAGATATTCCGCGTATTTTATAGTTAGTTAGGATATGCATGAGTTTTATTAGGAAGTGATAATGCATATCTCTTTTAGTTTTAAGAATATCGTTTCTTGTGAAGCGGTTTAGGTTCCTTGTCTATAAAAGGAACAAATTAGTATGTATGATGTACGAGTTTTGAAAACAAGTTTTAGTTTTATTCAAAGATCCATAGAGGATCAAAGTATTCTTAATAATCGTGTTCTTACTTGTGTTTGATTTCCGCTTTAGAATACAAGTAATAGAGACTTTCTATTAGTGTGTTTGTGATTACATAAACATTACTAACGATCCATGAGCTCAAAGATCTATCAAGGTCTAAGGTTCAACAGTCAAAGATTCTATGCGAATGTTTTGCCGATTTAAACAGATATTTTAAGTAACTTACTTAAACAACCAATTGCAGTTATCCCATAACCTAATTGCTCAATTCCTTCTCATTTCAAACTAAGCTCATCTTCAACCTTCTGACATCATTTAATGGCGACACTGGCATACAAGGTCGATCACAATAAAGTTTCATTCTTGGAAAGAGCCAAAGGAAGTGATGTGTATGATCCAATGGTAGATTTCCTTTTGCGTTCAAAGCTCAGGTATGCCCTAACTTTCTGTCCATCTATTGTTTATGACTCATTAGTCAAGCAATTCTGGGCCACAACTTATGAGAGATCTCCTGAGGGTCAACCCAAGGAGATTGTGGCAACCATAGATGGACAAGAGTGTGTGGTCACTGAGTCACTCATAAGGTCTCAGTTACAATTAAATGATGAAGGAGGTATGTTTGAAAACAATAGAGAAGGTATAATCACTAGTTTGGCAAGCATTGGGTATCCTACTGATGGGAAATTCATTTGGTATAAAAATAAATTTTGCCCTAAATGGAGATTTTTGGTACATACCCTCCTTCAGTGTCTTAGTCCTAATTCTGGGGGTTGGGATCAGTTTTCTAGCTCTATTGCAACTGCTATAATTTGTTTGGCTCAGGGGAGAAATTATAATTTTTCAAAATATATTTTTGAGGAAATGCTTAGAAATATAAAGGATACCAAACATAAATTTTTAATGTATCCTCGATTTTTCGGATGATATTAAGCATTGAACCCTACGATAAAACCCAAGGGCAATCGATGAATTAAGCGCTAAATTGTTTGCAACAATGAAAACAAATTTTCTTGGAGAACACAGACCCTTGCTACCTTCTATGTTGCCAAGTGGCAATGTAGCTGCTGGCATGCAGTGTTCTGCGGTGGCTTAGAGCCCAACATTGATGAGGCAGCTGGTGGCCCTATGTCACCAATCCCCAATGCTGCTGGTGCCTCTGCATCAGTTTCAGCTAATAATGGGGCCTCCAATGCTCCTGATGCCTCTGCATCAGTTGCCACTGATAACTAACAACCCCCATCTCCTCCACATGTTGCCCCACCATCACCTAGGGTTGTTGCTCACGAGGAGCTGTCTTTGCCTCTGAATCACGGTGAAACTCCTATTGAGACTCAGGTCAATCTTGATCAACCATTTGTCCAACCTTCTAGTCCAAATGGTCATATTTTTGAGGATGACACCCATTTTGGTGATGATTTTTATATGTCTCCTCCCATGTCCAATGAAGCTCCCTATACCTCAGGAAATCCTGTTGGTGGAGCTGAGGATCCTGATATTTTAATGAACATATCTAGCTTACTTGACAGATATACTAAGAAGGTTGATGACTTGGAGGCTTAGCTACAAGAAACAAGGAATGAGCTTAAGGAGACCAAGCAGACTCTTGGTGGTGCTATTGTTAAATTGCTTAAAAGGGTGACAGACTTAGAGGTTAGACTGAACAAGAAGAGAAGCAAGGTTGTAGTTTCTGATTCATAAGAGGAACAAGATACAGAGAGGACTAATATTGATTTGGATGCACCACATGTGTTGGCCTCTGTTTCTTTGGGAGGCTGCAACTCGGAAAGATCCGAAGTTCGGGGTTTTAACGGAGAAGGACTCAAGGAGGACCAATCTAAATACTACCAAGAATGTTCTCAAGACCCGGTTCTATGGTTCCTCACGGTACTACATTGCTGGCGATCAAGTGCAACTTCCACGAACCCATTTCTACTACCAAGAATTTTGATAGTCCAAAGGATTCTTGATAGCCACATTCTTTGTGGATAAGGAGGAGGTTGCCTCGACACGGTGCACGATCCTGCGATATGGTTGATGTTGATAAGGCTATTCATGGTTGTTAGTATAAAGATAACGTCACATCGTGAATTGGACTAGGCGCGTAGTATACTTTGCCCAGGGACTAGTATCGTTTAAGTGGCAAAGATAAGGCCTATATATACCCCTCATGACTCTCCATGAGGGTGAGGTGAATCATTAGGTTATTTGTATTGTGTGTGTTTATCAATATCATCTTGTGTTTTCTCCTCCCTCTCTAGTTTCTCTCTAAAAGGATGAAGATATTCATCTTCTTCCACCAACCCGACCTCCAAACCACATAAATCTTGTGTTAATCGGTCCTAATAATTGGTATAATGAGCCAAGGTTATCTTGTGTTGATTTATGTTGGTTTTATACATGTTTTTTTTTGTTTTGTGCTTATTATGTGGAGTGCAAAATTTTTTTTTTCCTGATTTGTGGGTTAATAGTTTTAACAATATGTTTGTGTATCCTTATTTTTGGTAAAAAGTCACGGTTTATCATGTCTTAACATCTGTCTTGGGTATATCTTGTCCAAACAGTCCTTTTATGCTTTTTGTACCAAATAACGTGAAACAAAAGTGGTCAAACCGTCATTTTTTCATGGTCAAAAGACAAAAAGAAGCGATTTTTGGTACATTTCGGGTTTCATATGAAGATGAGCGGAATAACATGGTCGGAATCTCGCAGACAAAAGTCAAGGGTCAAACCCTTTTTCTACGCATAAGGATCATCTACGAGTTATTACGCGTAGCTATGAAGTTCTGCGTAAGGAATGGTTTACGCATATGCGTTTGCGCTTAAGCCTTGGCTTACGCCTAAGAAATGGCCTACGCATATGTTTACAGCGTATGGTTACGCATAAGCATGAAGTTCAGCGTAAGGCTACGCATAAGGACCAAAACCCGTCTTACGCATAAGTATTTGAAGAAAAAAGAGTTATGCGTAAAAGTACCAAGACCACAACGACCTATACCATATACCATATCGACTCTCGACTTGGTTTATATACATCATCGATCAATCGGACCATATGAAAAAATTAAACACGTCAACATCCAATTCCATTTGAAAACCAATCCTACATCTAGACTCAACCCAAGACCCTCGCATCCACTCATCAACTCTCACTCAATCATCAAACTTAAAATGAAAAGATCTACGATTGAATTCAATATTTTTGTAATCTTTTAAGATTATTTCAATTGAATCAACCGTCATCGATCTTACTTTGATTCTATACGAATTCAAAGAAAGAAAATAACAATTGTGCTATCTTCTTTTCTTTATCTCGTTCATGAATGGAAAATAAATTACAATTACATCGAGAATAAACCTACCCGAGACCATTGTTGAAAATGATCTTGAAGACTTCGTTTGTGCTCGATTGGCTTATAAAGATAGGACGAAATGGTTTACTTCGTTTGTGTGATGTGTGATTTGGTAAGAGCGTGATTGTTTGCTATGATGTGATAAAGCAGATATGTTTTTATGAGAGGTGATTTGGGATGAGTTGGAGGAGGGGGGCGGACTTAACTGTGTATGATAGATTAGGTTTAGGTTGAAAAAGTATATTAGGGTTATCTTGAGTATAACGTTTTATACTTCGAGTTTGGATCGGTGCCGATTTGTGTGAGAAATTGGTTGTGGCCTTTTAATTCTTGGGCTTAAACGAGATAATGGATTTGGGTGATTGTTTGATGAATTTGAAATAAACTACACGCTTAATCGGGTACAATGAATTATCAAAATTCATATTCAATTTATTGGATATAAATTTGTGATAATATATAGTAAATGAGTGGTATTTTTGGTATGGTATAAATTTTCACGGAAGGGATACATAATTCATTTGCTTGCGAAATTTGAAAAATGACTACGGGGTTTTTATGCAGTATTATTGACGAAACGAAGTGACATTTCACGGTGGACTTCTTTATCTTTGAGGCGATGGTTGGTTGGATGCATGTCTCAAGATAACTTGTTGGAGCACATTATGAAATTTGACAATACGGTTATAAGCGGTAAGGAGTTACGTTGTAGTGCTCGCGGTGTGTAACCATCACTTTAAGGAGTTACGTTGTAGTGCTCGGTCCACGGCGTTGTGGATTGTTCAAAATTTAGAACAAGCGATGAAGTCACAAAGTTGGGATGTTTACTTCCTTTTCAAGTTAGTCGTGTCGGGTTATCTCCATAGGTGGTCATTACAATTAGTTTGGTGAATTCAAAGGAGGTTCGTTTTTAAGGTTGGTTTGAGAGAAGTATATTGAGAGTATTTTTGCTACATATTCTCACGGAATTATGATCAAGCTATGATGTTAATATTGCATCAAAAGAAGGTAATCTGGCATATACGCAACATTATGATGATTCCGATAGCTCGCAACCATCGGGAGGGAGAAGTTGGTATTTCATCTTCCGTGATTGGATTACTGAAGGATTTGTGCTTAAGGCGAAGAAGGAGAAGTAATGTGGTGTACATCGAGGCTTTTACCAACTTGGATGCAATACTAAGTGAGTTATGTTGTTATGATGTTCCCGAGCGACAACCATTGTACGATCAAGAGTTTACTTTCTCCATTGCGTGTACGAAGATTAAAGGCGTCTTTGGAAGAGTGTTGTCGGTTCGGGAGGGAGCAAAGAAAGAAAAAGGCTCACTAGTTAGGAGGGACTAATAACCTAACTGACCGTTACGATTGAAGTTCGAGCTACAAGAATTTGTCTGTCGGTGCCAAAGATTAAATGCCGAGGCCATCGGAAGGAGAACTTCAAGTTTGCCTCGATATCTAGACTACGAGACTCTGCGCTTCAAGAAAGTCAACATTGTTCATTACTATTGTAATTTACTTTGTTTTGTATTTATAGGTCTCATTGTAACCATTCACGTGTGACGCTATCTTGGAGGGAGATTGTTAGCATCGCTTTTTTATAAAGATAACGTCATATACGTGAATTGGACTAGACGCGTAGTATACTTTGCCCTTAGGGACTAGTATCGTTTAAGTGGCAAAGATAGGGCCTATATATACCCCTCATGACTCTCCATGACGGGTGAGGTGAATCATTAGGTGCTTGAGTGTGTGTGTGTGTGTTTTCTTTGGAGCAATATAACATCTTGTTTTTCATCTCTCTACACATACATACGCATAACTTATATCATCATCAAGTCACCACCTTTCTTAATCTTTTTTCTTTACGCATATTGTGTTCGTGGTTTAACGTGTTCATCTTGTGTTTTACGTGGGTATACTTGTGTTCGTTAAGTGGGTTTGTGATAAGGTTGATAGATTTAAGGTCCTACAATGGTGATACTTCATCCATTGCTTCTCAGATACCAGTACCTATTCCTTCTGACCCCAAGGTTATGTCTAAAGATGTTCAAGTGGGTATTTCTTCAGTGGATAAGGGGAAGGCTCAAATGGTTGAAGAGGAAATGGATCCTGCTGCTTTCAAGGCTGAACAAGAAAGGATTTTTCGACTTCATGAGCTTGAAAAGGGTGACAGGGAGGTGGCAGAGAAGGTTCAAGCTACATATGATGCAAAATTTCAAACTCACACAGTTCCTGACATCACGCCACAAATAAAGCAAGAACTACATGAGGTTGCTTTACATTTCACTGATGCCACATGGCAATGAATTGTGGGTCGAGTCACTACTAACACATCCCTTGCTCAGTCTATCTTGGGGGTGCTTTTGATTACGATAACTTCTTCTTGATCGATTGCAGGCTAATAAGAGGAAAGCGGTCTGAGAGAAAAGCTAAGGCAAAAGGATAGACCTCCTACTCAAGTGAACAACGACAATATATGAGGAATTTGTGAAAAATACTGATCTTCTTGTATACACCAATGGATGGACTATGGCCTATGTGAAGTCTTTGACAGATGATCAGTTGGTGGTAGAGTATAACAAAATCCTCAGTAGGTTGGAAAAGGATGGTATCAACCCATGCTAGGATAAAGAGACATGAATCTTCCTTGGAAGGGCATGCAATCAAGAGATTGAAATCTGCTGATCCTTCTGATGAGATTCTGCTCAAAACTGCAGATGTTGGTGTTCATACTGAAGAGACTTCTAAGGAGTCTACTGTGCAGCATTCCACACCAGTTTCTACACCTTTGGAGTAATCTACTGCAACAACTCTTCCTAGTGATGCATCTCAGACCATTCCTTCTGTACCTACTGCTGAGTCTAAGAGCATTCCCACTAACAACCTTGGTGTAGATCCTTCAGATAAGCCTAAGGTTGTTTCCACTGATGAGACACCACCTGTTCCTTCTGATGTTGGTCAAACTGTTCTTCCTGATGCTGACCAACCTAGTGCTGCTAAGAAGGATCAACCTGTTTCCATTGATGCACATCGATCGATTCTGCTTTGCTAAGGAAGGTGCTCATTCACGGATACTACCCACATGATTCCTACTCCAAGCTGGTCTAAGTTCTAGTATTCATTCTCCTTCCTACACACATTGGAAGGCGAAGAGTATAGCTAAGAAGAGGGTTCTAGGGTTCTTGATCTAAATGTTCACGACACTTCATTCATCACAGATTCTTGATCCTCGATTACGATGAAGAACCAGTTGTGTGGTCTCTTTTAGATAGATGGGATCTTACAGAATTCATGGGTGGCAAGGTGAATACAATCTATAGGAGAGATGGGTCATTCAAGCATTTTACCTTTCTGAATGAGATACTTCATCTAGTGGATAGACCAGATCTTATAAAGTTGTATGGATTGGTCTCTAACTATTTTGAAACTCATCATGCATCTGGTGATGGTCTTCTCTTGCTGGGTGATTTGCATGTCTTGTTTGACTCCACATATCAGGATGGAAAAGGGTTCCCAGTTTAGGATAATCAGGGTGATTGGATTGTATGGGAATGGAAGTTTTATCCACTGGCTAATGTGCATGTGTTACACATTGTAAGTGGTCATTATGTGTATATGTTCTCGGTTTGCGATGTCCGTTGTACATGCGAGTTATGACTCAAATGTTAAAGCATCGGTGGTGCTTCCCTCACTTTTGTTGGAAATGATATGTTGCATGCGAGCAGGTTGGTCAAACTTATCAAGGATCGAATTCGTCTTGCCAATCTGCTCCCACATCTTGAGGCCGGTATTATTGTTGTAAATTCTTTCTTTTCTTTATTTGTGGTTAAAAAATGTTTTGTATATATTATGAGCATACTAACTTTTCTTTGAGGATCTTGTTGTGTAGTTGTGTGACATATAGGGTAATCAACTCACCATGTCTTTGACAAGAAAGAGTTGACTCGGCATAGAGTGCGGCTCGGTGGGCATTCCTCAAATCCGTTGATAGTTGTTGATTTACTAAAAATCGAGGGTTCTCCATATACCACAGTCTCACACACCAAACATTGGCTACTCCATGAGCAAGCGGCTCGGTAAAGAGATATCAAATCCGTTGGATGGTTGACAATTTGCCAATAAATTGTATGGTGCTCAACTCACCATGTCCTCATAGATGAAGAGTTGGCTAGCCTACAAGTTCATGGCTTGTGGTAAAGCGGTGGAATACCATGGCTAGTCACGAGTTAATGGCTTCGGTAAAGACAATCTAAATTGTTGATGGGCGTGATGGGTTGCCAAAACCATTAGGGTTCTCCAACACACCATTGATTCACGTTCTAAGTGTTGGGTGGTTATTGGTTCACCGGGTGATGTCATGATTCCACCAAAGAACCGGCTAGCCCAAGTGAGTAGCTACTTGGTAAAGGCTTATCAAATCTACTCGAGTTCTTGTTCTTGCTAGATCCTAATCTTTCTTGACTTAGGAGTTCTTGATGGATCTGTGATCTTCATTCTTGATCTTGGTGGTTCTAGGTGTTGATCTTGGTTCTTTCTATTGCTTGATTCTTTGTGACTGATAACATCAAATAGTCACGAGTTTCTAAGCGTTAATTTCCCCTTTATCATCACATTTTGAGTAAATTATTAGTGAAAACATCCTTATTCCTTGTTATTTCATTTCGGGCGCATTCAAAGTAAAGAGCGCATTTGGGCGTAACTACCTAGTAAGGTTACGCCAGTAACTATTTTGAAGCCTATAAATAGTCGATGATTTCATCGATGTTTGATATCTCTCCTTTCCCAAACCTTTCTAGGGTTTGGGAGATCAAACTCTGGAAGAAGAAGCATGGTTTAGGAGCACGAATAACAAGTCCTCGTCTACAATTTCCTTTGTATTCGAGTTTGGATTCTTTATATTTTCTAAATCTTATATTATGAATTCATGTTATTAATTAAAGTTTGCATTTATGTTATTGTTATTCTCTATAATTCTTTATAAACATTTGCTAGTCTTTTCATAGATCGCTAGCCTTGGTAGTATTATAAGCGATAGTATCTAATGGGTGGGAGATATGACCAAGCGACCAGTCGATAGATGGCGAGTATGGAAGGAATTGGCCATAGTACGACCACTCTTGGGTGTGCGAATTGACCAAAGGATCACTTATCAAGTGGAGGTATTTAAGAGGTTGAGGAATCTAAGTTCTAACGGTCGGGTTCCCACCGTCTAGATCTAGTAGATTTGGTGCTTAATGATTGCTATTAGGTTGCGAATGATCCCGAGTGACTGCTCATCTTGGTGAGGAATCTAAGAACCATAGGCCAGGACGAATCGACCAAAGGATTACGGTGATAATTAACCACTATATTGAATCTTGGTATCGGGAATTAATTCATATTTGTAGTCTTGATTAAGCTTAGTTTATCTTTCTCTTTACCTAAATTTACGGTGCTGTATGAGTAGAATATTAGCTTATCTACGGATTACATCAACCTTGTCTACCATATATTATCAATATTTTATCTAATAATCTTAGTTCTTTCAAGGTCACAAATCTTTTGGGGCGATACTCGGATTTACCTAAGGCTTTACTACATCGATCGGGTACTCGCCTGTTAGTATGTGTCTATCCTAAGTTATTCAAGTTTTATAAATATTAAAATCGGGATGAAATAGCACATCGACTTTTGGCGCTTGTTGTCGGGAGCGAGTTAATGAAAGATCTAAGGTATTTCATATTCACCTCATTAAGAGATTTGAGCACTTCCATAATGTGCAAACAACCCCGCGAATTGGCCTAGGTTTTTGGCATACCCTAATGCTGGTATTAGGAAACTGTGCGTGGAAGAGTATGAGAAATTAATGGCAAAAGATATCAGTCAACCTGAGGCTCTTAATTTTGAGGCATTTGGTACTTTGGCAAATGGTAAAGCTGGTAGGAGATTGAGAAAGTTTTTCAAAATCAAGTTCACATGTGCTGTTAGGGATTTCATGTGTACTACTTGGTTGAGGTTGTTTAGGATCACGGTGCCGGTCATTCCGGAGTACGTTCGTGAATTCCTTGCTAGTGTGGAGTTTAAGACTGAGGTTGATGATGATGAAGTTGATTCTATGTTTTTCCAGCTTGGGGGCGTTTGGAGGAGATTGACTCTTAGGTTGATGAGGCTTTTAAGTGGTTCTATAACACATGCTAGAGAAGAAGGGATGGGAATCAAGACCTTGCTGCTTATTTTGATCGGATCATTTGTCACGGGGTTATAATCCGAGGAGCCTCAAGTCGTATGTTATGGTGAGGACCCCATTCGTCGACTTGTGCACGCCTACTTGCTTGCTCTATCAAGAGCAAGGCACTTTCGACCAAGGAGAAGATGACCATGGATGATCTTTATCGATGCGGGGAATGGAAGAGGAACAACATTGATGTTCCTTATTATTTGGCTAGGTTTATGGCTATGGGTGCCAAGGGGTTTTCTGGTAGGAGTCCTTTGCAGGGGGCACATTTCATCAGGAGATTGGCTAGGAATATTGATCTTATGACTGATGCAGCTTTGGCCTGATTGACCATTGGTAGGGATACTTATTTGATTGGCCTGCCTAAGCTTGTGGAGTTTGGGATTTGCATCCAGGATGTTTATGGTGCGATTCAGCTAGCTGGGACCTTGGTTTAAAATTGCGTTTTGCGATCCGATGCGTTAAAGGACCTAGAGGCCGATGCGTGATGCGTGTTGCGAATGCGAGCGCATTTCAGACGCGATGCGTTTTGTATTAAAAAATACAAAAATTATTTATACGTAGTAAATTAAAAAGAAATTGCCAAGTAAATGCAATAAATTTACAAATAAGTCACAAAGATACAAAAATAAAAATAAAAATAGGCAAATAATCTATTTGTAAAACATATAAGTCACAAAGTCATGACATAAAATACTTAGAAACAACATTATAAACTAAAACTAAATTTTTTTTAAACAAGAAACTCCTTCTTTAATTACTTTCGAATAGGATAAACATGTAAATTTATTTTTAATTTTAGGATTTTGAATTCCATGATTTCTAGATCCTTGTTATTGTTTGCAGTAATGCGGTTGAACATGAATGATTAAAGTCTATTCTATACATATACATGATTCTATACGTATACATGATGACATGATATTATTATGTGTTAAAGGTATACTGATAAGTTATACCAGTGGCTAAAAATCATAATTCATTCATTACTAAATCAACAACAAAAGTCAAAACAATATTTTAATCAAATTTTAATCACACATATGATTTTCGGCTCAATTATTTAACATATATGATTATTTATGGTCAAAGAACAACATGAACTATTGCATAATATGAAGATGTAATAAGATGATTGTTTGCGGGATTTCAAATCATGTTAATGGTGTATGATCTTGAACCGAAGGGTAATTTAGATGTAGGGTAATTTGGATGTTGGTATTGTGTTTGTTTTAGACGTCTTTCAACAACTTCTATTTTTCAAAGTCCATTAAAATATTTTTATATTCCTCTAAATGGTTTTTTTTTTTCAAAATGACCTAAATTCCATATTGCGACAATTGCAACCGTTGCTAGCATCACAAAAATGCGGCAAATTGCGGTATAATGCGAGTGCATTTTGGGATGGCCTTGCATTAGGTACCATGATGCGAAATCTTAAAAGCAATGCAATGATGCACGCAATTTACGCAATGATGCGCGCATTTTTAAACCAAGGCTGGGACTGCCCCTAGGATAGAAGAAGGGGAACCTAGTGGTGCAGGTGGTGAAGCTGAGGAAGCAGCCGAGGAACAGGTGCCTAGGGGACGAAGAAGGGCACATGTAAATGTTGGGGGGAGGTTGCAGATCATTGATGAGAGGCTTGAGGGAATGTCATCCCACTTCAACGAGGAGATTGAAAGCCTCGAAGTGGGTCTATATGGTCTTAGTAACAAGTTTGAGGGTTTTTCAGGTACATTGAATCAGGTGCAGCAGCTCCAGCAGGATTACTTTCATTGGAGTGCGGATCGGACTAGCCAGATGCTACAACACATGCATTTGAGTCACCCAAGGTGGGAAGGTCCGAACACGTGTACCATTGACATCCCGATATCGAGTCAAGGAGGTGGCATTCATGCGGCCGGCGCCACTCTTGGAAGCCCCAAAGCACTCCATATGAGCCCTCTAATTCCACTCCATGGATCATGATCTTCACAGGGACGGTGATTTCCCCATTTGATGAAACAATCTAAAACACTTTTAAAACTATTTGAAACTTATATGCGTAATAACTTAACGATGTGGATATTTGCTTGTTCTATCGTTAATTGTACCGTCGGTTACAAAATTTTCACGATAAGTTGTGCGAGTTTTGGTTACGTGATACGATTCTGGCGTAACCACAGGATTAGTTCTGTAGTAACTCCTGCTGCGATGAGCAATTATGGAAGCAACACAATTAGTTAAGGCCCATTCAGTTCAACACATTAGCCATCCCGACCTCCTTCACCTTTAGTGAGACATCTTGAGCAACCATTCGAGAGGGAGTTTATTTCTTTCTTGATTATTTTTCATTTCTATTTTATTTTTCCTTTTTCTTCGTACAAATGGGACTTTGTACACTTTAAGTGGGGGGATAGGAATATAAATGAAGTGTATGATTACTTAGCTTACTTGCCCTAATTTTCTAGTTGGTTTCAAAATTTTAAGATTATTTGAAAAAAATTTGTCATATTTTTAACCAATCTAGAATCACATAAAGTCGAGCACACTATAACCCTTATTGCCATTGGTGAGATTTATCCTTTCCGTTTCCCCCATTTTACCCAAATCTACCATAAATTGAGTGTGCCGATAGTATTGTAAACTTTAGAACTTGGCTTTTACATCCCTTCGAGACCATAAACGAGTAGTGTATCAAGTTAGCTTGGTG
Source organism: Chrysanthemum lavandulifolium (assembly GCA_022545495.1). Classification (NCBI taxonomy): domain Eukaryota; kingdom Viridiplantae; phylum Streptophyta; class Magnoliopsida; order Asterales; family Asteraceae; genus Chrysanthemum; species Chrysanthemum lavandulifolium. Next base: position 188,644,026 of record CM040244.1, on the reverse strand, counting down.
CATTTGGAAAAGGCTGTTTGAAAAAAGTAAATGTTTTAGGATAAAACCCAAATAGCCCATACCCGTTCACTTGTGTGCGTTTATCGATTAGTCGCATTGGCTTTTCGACCCCCGTGTTAACCCTTTTTGTTGCACTCTCCTTTAGTGCAAGATACCCTTAGTTACACCCTTTTTGAGTCTATCCTTTCATTTTCTAACCCTTATTTTCATTACAACCTTACACCTTAAGCCTACCGTGTAGTTTTACTTTTTTACTTAGAAGCCATTGTTCACCCTAGTTTGAAGTTCAAATAAAGAGGCCCTTATCACCATCTATATCTCGTTAAAGATCGTCAAAGACCCCAAGTAATCACCTTATGTTCAGTTCAAGTGGGGGGATATATATCATTGTATCTCAAGCATATCGTAGTATATGTACACACAAAAAAAATTATTGAAGCATGATTGTTTATAGTGCGAAAAAGTATAAGCACTACATGAAGAAAATTGGCATTGAGAATAATCTTCTCGGTCACGTTCAAAGGTGGGAAGAATAAGTTCAAGAATAATTTTGGAGGATTCCGGAGGCATGTACTGACCATATGAAGACGAACCTTGAATTATTGGTTGAATGATGGCAACTCGGTTTTAAGCTAAAACTACTTGTTTTCCTTTTTCTTTTCACCCATTATATATCACATGCCTATCCTTACCCTTTTTGTTGTGAAGCGTGTCTAGGTGATGCAGCGAGCAATCCTTGATGTCTTGGCCATAGATTTGGTCATGTATCATTGATTTTGTCCACTTCGTGACACGTTAGTAATGACACCAACCATTAAGCCTTTGAAACTCAACCCAACATTGCTTTCTAAAATTTGTCTTAACCTTAGCTCTAGTGGTGGAGTTGTGTGTAATTTCCAAACTTATGATAGAATACTTACTATGTCCGTGCAATCAAGTGATCACCCCGAAATTAACACTTAGTATAGGGTGAGTGAGAGTGTTTTCGTTTCCATTTCGTGAGGTGTTCGGCTCTTATCAATATTCTAGCATGGAAATTAAAACTGCGCATTCTGCATGGATGTATCTTTTGCGGTCTAAATTAGTCTACTTTAGGGCAAGTAGAGTTTAAGTGGAGGGATATTTGATAACATCAAATAGTCCTGAGTTTCTAAGCGTTAATTTCCCCCTTTATCATCACATTTTGAGTAAATTATTAGTGAAAACATCCTTATTCCTTGTTATTTCATTTCAGGACGCATTCGAAGTAAGGAAACTGCATTTGGACATTTTCAAGAACTACTGATTCAACTTTCTCTTAATTATGGTGTAACCAAGTGATGAATTTACGACGCAACTTGAGATTTCGAAGACTACGACGTAACCCTCAGCTAAGATTACGTCGTAACTACTGATTACAAAGACTACGGCGTAGCTATCAGCTTAGGCTACGCCGTAACAAAGATTTACACTAGATTATAGCAGCTACGGCGTAACACCAAACAAAGTTACGCCGTAGCCAATGGATAAGCACTGAAGATTAAAGGAAGTTACAGCATAACTACCAAATAAGGTTACGCCGTAACTATTTTGAAGCATATAAATAGTCGATGATTTCATCAGTATTTGATATCTCTCCTTTCCCAAACCTTCTAGGGTTTGGGGAGATCAAAACATAGAAGAAGAAGCATGGTTTAGGAGCCTGAATAACGAAGTCCTCGTCTACGATTTCCTTTGTATTCGAGTTTGGATTCTTTTTATATTTTTCTAGATCTTATATTATGAATTCGTGTTATTAATTAAAGTTTGCATTTATGTTATTGTTATTCTCTATAATTCTTTATAGACATTTGCTAGTCTTTTAATAGATCGCTAGCCTTGGTAGTATTATAAGCGATAGTATCTAAAGGGTGGGAGATATGACCAATGACCCAGTCGATAGATGGCGAGTATGGAAGGAATTGGCCATAAATACGACCACTCTTAGGTGTGCGAATTGACCAAATGATCACTAATCAAGTGGAGGTATTTAAGAGGTTAGGGGAATCTAAGTTCCTAATGGCGGGTTCCACCATCTAGATCTAGTAGATTTGGTGCTTAATATTGCTATTAGGTTGCCGAATGACCCGGGTGACACACTCATCTTGGTGAGGAATCTAAGAACCATAGGCCATGACGAATCGACCAAAGGATTACGGTGATAATTAACCACTATATTGAATCTTGGTATCGGGAATCAATTCATATTTGTAGTCTTTATTAAGCTTCGTTTATCTTTCTCTTTTACCTAAATTTACGGTATGCGTATGAGTAGAATATTAGCTTATCTCGGATCACATCAACCTTGTCTACCATATATTATCAATATTTTATCTAATCATCTTAGTTCTTTCAAGGTCACACTCTCTTGGGGCGATACTCGGATTACCTAAGGCTTTACTACATCGATCGGGTACTTTGCAGTTAGTATGTGTCTATCCTAAGTTATTCAAGTTTTATAAATATTAAGCGAGGATGAAATAGCACATCAGGACCTCAATCCTCTTGCTTTTTCAAGATCTATCTGGAAACTTGAAGTTAACGTAGTCAAATTCAAGTTTAGGAGAGGATTGTTAGGAATTTTGTAACAGTATGGGTTCTGCTGATAAAGGTTCCTGCTGATAGTTATTTATGTTTCTGCTGATAGTTATTTATGTTTACTAGCGATAGTGCGATTCTGGCGATAGTGCGATTATCGATAGATAGTTTGTTTCTACGGATAGTAGTATCCGTATTATTAGTAATTAGTTAGGATATGCATGAGTTATTTTAGGAAGAGATAACGCATATTTTATACGTGTTTTTTAAGCTGCAGAATTAGGGCTTCTCATAGTATAAAAGAAACCTGCGGCAAGGGTTTATGTACACTTTTGAATAACATTATTAGTGAATCAATATAGATCCATAGAGGATCAAGTATTTTGTGGTTATTGTCTTCTTAACTCTTGTGTTCATATTCCGCGTGGACATAAGTTTAATAGAAGTTCTCTATAGTTTGCTTGTGATTACACAGGTTTACTATCAGTTCATTAAGGCTCACATGATCTATCTGGGACTGTTCCAACCAAGGCTGTCAAGATCGCGATCCCGTGTAGGATCGTTTTTGTCTTTGCAAGATCGAGATCGTAGGATCGGATCCGATCCTGATCCTACTAATTGTCATAGTTTGTAAACAAATGATAAGCAGTCAAACTATTTTACATTTTACTCAACGTCAAAGATAAATTCATATAATATCCTCTTAAAATGACAAAGTTCAAATTTCAAACACTAAAGTAATAATAAAACACAAAAAAATCAAGTTTCAATCGTTAAATTAACGATTTCAAAGAAACATACGAGCCTCAAAACATACGAGCCATCTACATGATTTCAAAGAAACAAGCACTTCATTAGTGGCATTCCAAAACATACCTTTTGATTAGTTTAATCACAATAAAGTAAAATAAATTGAATTATTGAACACTTTTAGACTATAATCTATTTAGAAAAGTAGAAAACTAGATATAAACTATAATCTATTTAGAAAATGAAACAACAATGGTTTACTTATTAGACATTAGTGAAACACACGTTTGATATTTGGCTGCAGTGAGATATCTTAAAAGATAGAAAAAGTAAAAAAAAAAAAAAAAAAAAAGAACTCGGATCGGCGTGGCGATCCTACGATCTTACATGCGATCGCGATCTTACTTACGATCCTACCACATATGCGATCCTACCACGATCCGACACGGTTTTATCTAGTAAACACGTGGCTAAATGCGATTCTACGAGTTTCTGCGCGATCTTCTGACGGTGGTTCAACAATGTCATACTTAGATGGTTGATAATTCTAATAAAAATAATGCTACAATCGAAATCAAAGGTAAAGATGAAAAGTGACGAAACATGCAAGCCTTATGTTGAAAATTCAATAAGTTGGTCATGAAATTAAACATACATAACACAGCTAAAAATAATATTAAATGTTGATAGGTGAAAATTTACGAAAAATTTTGACCTAGCTAAAAGTTTAAGTTAAACTCAACATCTCTTACTTGCGATGACACGAATCGCGGTCTTCATTATTTCAAGCAGTATTAAAGGAAGTTTTCATCCGTTATTTTGAATAGCTAACCAGATCGGCCCCACAAATTTTCTAAACTTAAATGGTGATTGTTTTTACCGTGAGTTGATAGCAGGACGAAATAATATGGAGTGATGATTTTATCTTACTCATTATATTTTGGGTTACATTTGCGTCATCAGACACATAAACACGTTTACAACATTTAATAACGCCCTGTAATAATATGATGGTTGTTTAGATTGGTTAAGATTAAAAGGAACTTTAGAAAACAATAAATCAAATTATATGAAACAGTTATAGCGAGATACTATAACCTCATAATTTTCATAAAATAGGTTTAGCAAAATTGTTTTCAAAAAGAGTTGGTACACAGAAATAGAAAATAATTGGGCTAAGGGTCATATTTTGTGAAAGTTTGTTTGTGACTATTATCACGAAGGATGAGGATTTTCGAATGATTCTTTCTTATTTTGATGTTTCTGGGAATGAATCTTGTGTAATTTAGTTTAATCTAATGGCGGGATAAGCCCAAGATTTAATATGGAAGCACAAGTCAGTATTTAACTGTCTTTTTTTCTTTCTTATTTATTAACATTTTTATTTCGTTTTTTTTTTTTTTTTTGGAATTCACGTTTTATTTAAAATCATGTTTTTTTAATTCACGTTTTATTTAAAATCATGTTTTTTTCTTTTTAATTCACGTTTTTTTATTCAAGTTTTTTCATTTTCATACGTTTTCATCGTATTCATACGTTTCGTCCGTTTTCATATGTTTCGTCCTTTTTTTTTACGTTTTAAATCGATTTCAAACGTTTTCATCTGTTTTCATCCGTTTCGTGCGTTTACATCCGTTTTACGGCGTTTTAAATGCGTTTTATGCGTTTAAATGCTTTTTAAACGTTTTGTCCGTTTCGTCCGTTTTACGTTTTGTCCATTTTAGACATTTTAAATACATTTCGGATGTTTTATCGTTTTAATTTTAAATGCATTTTCATCGTTTTCATCTGTTTTCTTACGTTTTGCCCGTTTTCATACGTTTCGTCTATTTTCTTACGTTTTCATCGTTTTGTCCATTTTCTTCGTTTTCTTCGTTTCGTCCATTTTACATACGTTTTCGGGCGTGTTTTATGCTTTCATCGTTTTCATCTGTTTTCTTACATTTTCGTCCGTTTTCTTACGTTTCGGCCATTTCATACGTTTTGTCTTTTTTAGCTTTTCATGTAATTTCATTCGTTTTAGGCGTTTTAAATACATATTTTATGTTTTCTTGTATTTTCATCCGTTTTTATACGCTTTCGTCCGTTTCAAACGTTTTCATACGTTGTCATCCATTTTTTTTCGTTTTCATCCATTTTTAGACGTTTTCGTCTGTTTTCAGACATTTTCATTCGTTTTTATACCTTTTCGTCCGTTTTCATACATTTTCATACGTTTTTGTCCGTTTTCAGACGTTTTTGTCCGTTTTCATACGCTTTTATACTTTTTTTATTCGATTTAATACGTTTTTGTCCGTTTTCAAACGTTTTCATTTTGATATTTGTAAGTGACACTTATTTATCTCTTGTGATATAACACTGTAAGAAAGATGAAAAGTATTACATTCTTCATCATGTATGTGTTATCAGTTGTGATACTCAACTAAGAATGTGATGGTTATGTTTTTGAAAATATTTAGGAAGATTTTTGTGTTTTATGATATTATGAAATATTAGAAAAGTTGTTCAACTGAAAACAAGAGATTTTATGATACTTTTGTTAGACTTGTGGTGGATTTTTCTATTTAATGGATACATTGTCCATGTTTCGATAGGTTTTATAGCGGGATTTGAAAATATCTATGGTTGAATCAGCAAACTAAATAAGCTATGGTTGAAGATAGCACACATCTTTATAAAAAAACCGAGGAAGCTCAAACACTTGTGATGTCACAGGTGATATCACCTCACTTGTGATATCACACGTGATATCATGTGTGATAACACCATTGTTATCACCTGTGATATCATGTGTGATATTACCGGTGATAGCATGTGTGATATCATAGTTTATATCACTTGTGATATCACCTGTGATAACATGTGATATCACAAGTGAGGTGATATCACGGTCTTTGAGCTTACTCGGTTTGTTTATAAAGATGTGCTTTCTTCAACCATAACTTCTTTGGTTTGTTGATTCAACCATAGATATTTTAAATCGCTATAAACTATATCGGCTGTACAATGTATCCATTAAATAGAAAAATTCACCAAAATCTAACAAAAGTTTCATAACATCTCTTGTTTTCGATTAAACACCTTTCTATTATTTCATATTATCATAAAACACAAAAATCTTCTAAATATTTTCAAAAACACAAATAAGAAAAATGAACATAATCATCACGATAATATAATAAGTGATGTTTATTTTCATTTCTTTCATATATACTTGGTAAAATACTAAATTCTTATTACAATTGGTATAAATTTAATATTTCACATTCTTAGTTAAGTATCTGGCCGATCATCACCAAACCAAAATATGAAAATAAGTCACTTTATACAAACATACCTCACAATATACACCACACGCACGCACACAAAAAATGATTGGAAATAGTTTGATGGTGCGATCACCAAACCACTTCAAAATCTTGTCTTTATGCGCGGTTAAGAACAAGTTTTATGATGATGATGATGCGTGGTGAAGGCCATCAACAGGTGATGCTTCACCATCATAGCGTTCAGTCCTAAAGGCTCAAACTTTTTAAGTGAAACAAATATATAAAAGTGATTGTCACAAAATCTTCACATAAAGGCTAAAGCCTAAACATAACCAAAATTTATATCATTGGAGACACAAATGCTAAAGGTGTAAAATGGCGAGAACGTCTTGACTCCGGTATATTTGGCACCAGCCAATTTTTATCATACAAGGAATATCTCCGGCAACTCTCATGGCCCAATGGGGCACCAACTGGAGTGAGCAAGAGCCGAGAATCGAATCCTTGACCTTTTATCCACAAAATCTCTCCAATGAGTCCATGAGTTTTTCGGAGGTAGTTAATAACTGAGCCAAAGCTCATATGATCGTCGTTTCATCATACACCACGAGATTGATACATTTTGTTGTTGTTGTTGTTGTTGTTGTTGTTGTTGTGTTTTCCATTTGTAAAAATGGTAAAGAACTCACAACAATCAACAATTACATCAAACCAACCACCTCTTGGTGTATTTTATTAATCAAAGCTATAAACAGGTTCTTACTAAACGATTACAAAAGACAATGAGTGATCTCCTTCAGAAGGACACCACTCTAATCCCCACTACAAAATCACTCAAACACTCAACAATCAAATTAAACGAGACATTTTGATTAAAGAATGAAGCCTTACCTGCCATGTTGGCATGTATGCTTCGAGATGGAGTGTCATTGATCAAACACGAGAGTTTCTTCATCTGCTCAGAATTAAAACCCGAAGATGTACTAGCAGATGATGGTTTTTCATTTTGTTTAACATCAACATTAGCATTTTAAGTTTGTTTAAAACCATCCTGTTTAGCAGGAATATTGTTTTTAATAAAACCAGGTGGAAAACTAATGATTTCATAACATCTGTAAATAGTATGTCCAATCTTACCAGAGTTTTTACAGTTAAGATTAGGATTAGGACCTCTACTAACAGTATTAGTATCAGTACTTCTAGTGTTATTATTATTGCTATTAAACACTCTTCTATTATTATTAAAAGACTTAACAGCAAAAGAAGAATCATTCAATTTAGATTCATTAACACTAGAATACTCTAGAACCCCTTTGTCGGATTCCTCTCTAGAAACAGTTATGTAAGCATCTTTAACCTCTGAGAGAGGATCCTTGGTCAAAAGAGCAGTCCTCACACACTAATAACAGTCATAAAGGCCCATGAGGAACTGCATCAATCTCATAAGTTGCTTATGCAACCCTAACTCTTTACTAGCATCACAAGAACATTTGACTTCACAAACAAATTTAGCCAGCAAATTTTCTCGAGAGAGTTAAGCCCATGATAATAAGCAGCCACAAAACTACCTCCTTATTTAACACAATTAATTTTCTGTAACAAGTTATAAACAACAGATCTATCAACCTTATCATATGTTTCTTGCAATTCTTTCCACAAACAAGTAGCATTATCAGAATACACGAGACCCATATAAACATCTTGAGACACATAATTTATTAACTAGGTCAAGACTATAGCATTACACCTGTTCCATTGATCAGGTAAGATATCACTAGTAGCATAAGTATCTTTTAAACATGATCCATCTAAAATAAACTATACTTATTCCTAGCTTGTAATGCAAGTCTCATAGCACCTGACCGTATTCTATAACTTTCATTCCCAACAAGTTTAAATGGAATCAAAGCAGTGTCATTATTATCATTTGTTTGAATATGTAATGGATTACCAGCATCAAGATTATTGATTAAAACCTGAATACTACCACTAGGTTCACCACCAATAGCCATAATAACAGATAAAATGCCAAACAAGAAAGCATAACAGATAACAAACAATAACCAACAAAAACAACAGACAAAACAATAAACATAATAAAATGGAAGATAACAAACAGATTATCAACAAAAACTCCAGAACACCAGCACAGAACAATTAACCACAAATAAACAATCACCAACTTCCAAGACTGCCCAATGGCCTAACCTCTAGCAATCTAGACTCAACAAAACTACAATTATTAAATAAAAACTAAAAATAAAACACACACCCAAGAATCAACAAAGGATTAGCCAATTGGAGTAGGGTTGGCGGAGGCGAGTTTCCACACCATTCAAGATGGAGGTCAAGGTGTTAATCGGACCCGTTTGCACCCAATTAACCAAACTCTTGTTGTCTTAAGAGAAGAACAACTTACGATTGCTATAACAAAGCGCAATGAAACAATAAACCTAATAACCCTATATTCAATTAGTCTAAGATTATTGCTCACCAAGAATGAGCCCAGAGATAACAACAACCACCAGGGAACAAAATCCCCAAATATCAAAATTAAGGTTTCAAAAACCCTAATTACAAACCCGCGATTAAATCACGAGATCTCACCCAAACAGATGAAATACACCACGACTATAAAGAATACGACCTCAAAAAACCAATAACAACACGGATCAAAAACCCCAAAATCAATCATAAAACCCTAAATCAAGATTCAATCAAGAACCGCCAAATATATTACCGTGGCTCTGATACCATGTAAAAATGGTAAAAAAAACTCACAACAATCAACAATTACACCCAACCAACCACCCCTTGGTGTATTTTATTAATCAAAGCTATAGCATGTAAAAATGGTAAACAGGTTCTTACCAAACGATTATAAAAGACAATGAGTAATCTCCTTCAGAAGGACACCACTCTAATCCTCACTTCAAAATCACTCAAACACTCAACAATTAAGATCAAATCAAGATATTGATCTTGATAACAATACCAGACAGCAGATGATATCAAAGATATATCAAAATACAAAGAATACTATGTGAAAACTTGTGAGAGAAAAAAGAGATGAAAATGGATATTATGCTTAATGAAACCCTAGCTCAGATGATGAGAATATTGATACGCGTACAACGCGCGTTCGGGGTCAAAGAAAACTTCTTTTTCTTTGAGCAAGTTTTTCAACCACCTAGGCAGTGAACCTAATCATTGTAGTGTAGTATTATGGTAAGCCTCGGGATTGATATCGTTCTCTAGGGGAATAGGAATGCTTGTGAGAAATTACTACGCTAAGGTTGGGGTTGAGGAATATTATTTTTTATCTTTTTTATATTTTTAGAAAATTGAAAGTGCGAATCTCGGGTATTGGATTTGGGGTGGTATTTCTACCGATTACTCTACTATTATCTAGTCTAATTAACTAAGCTAAGGGTAGTCTATGTCTAATTGATGTGTGCTCGTATGATGATTAAAATGTGTCTACCTAGATGCTATTACTCCTAGTTATCTTTTATTGATGGTTGAATTGTCACATCCTTATTCTTAACGCATTGTGTCTTCTAAGGTCGTAGGGTATGCTTTTTCCCTAACTCGTTGAGGATACCTTAAGGTTGTGCCTACAAAATCTCTAGGATTCATAAACTAACTCTAAGGTTATCTTTGGATTTTTAGCCTACAATAACTCTGGCGATTATAAACTAATGTTCACAAAGATTACTCAAGCATTAAAAACACAACGATGGCCTATTGCAATCCTAAGCCAATTTCAATTAAGATAAGAGACAACCAACCAATATTCAATAACTAGGTTTCATAGATCTAAGCAAAAAACACATAAGTAAATTAGCCGGACATGGTAAACATGCAAGCATACACACATACAATCGAATACATAATGAAATCAATGAAGTAGATTACTTATCTTGATGTAAAATAGGGTATGAGAACCCTAAGATACTGCCCAAAACAAACCAAGATCGTTTTAGGGTTTTACTCCACAATTCTACCTCCATAAAAGTCTGAAAATTCAAATTCTATATATAGAGTTACAACTGCGATGGCGTCACTCTTTAATTGTGAAGCCGTCGGATCGCCGCCATTAGGGTTTCGTCTTGACCAAGTCAACTTTGTGGCGTCACGTTGTGGTTGTGTGTGTCGACTTCATCTTCGACACCGTCACGAATACGGATCTAGGCCGTCGAGTTGTAGCGCCTACTCTTTAAAGCTGGCCGTCGGTACAAAATAACAATTTCACTCTGAGCCGTCGCAATTAGAGGGACGGTGTCGCCTTTTATTTATGACACCGTCGGTGCATTTCGATGGCTTGAGTGTCTTGATCTTGACTTTAGCCATTTTCTTCATATATTCGCCTTTTCGTCCAAATAAGTGTCATTTCGACATTTTGCCTTCAAGAGACCTAAAAGTGAAAAGGCGAAATTAGCGATAACGGATATAAAAGTGGTCGATTAAGGGCTTAAATGACCCCTAAAAGTGTATCTTTTAAATCCTTATCAAATATATATACCAAAATTTCTTCTTTAGCCCTTGAAGACTCTCACACTTGACATTAAGCTCCCAACTTTAATATAAGCTGAATAAACTTTAGAATGTGACATAATAAGTCCCTTAACTTGTAGGCTGAGCAACTTGACCAACTTTGACTACATTCTTCAATATCATCCCATCTACGATGTACGTCATGATATTTGATACAAAAACACTTGGGAGCCTTTGGTACTTATTTATTCTGGGTATGTCCTTATTTACTTTTTAGGTTTCCTTGTGAAGAGGTAAATTTATCATGACACTAACATTATTATATGTATTATAGTTGAACAAACAAAGGTTACATGCATGGAAGCATGACGATACTTTATGATATTGTAAAAGAGGTTTAAATTCACAATCAATCGTCATTGTAAATAAGTATTATTATACTTAACATGTAATGAATACAATATGTATGTTTATGCCTTAATTACACATGAGACACGCTACTAAAGGCAGCCTTGATTAAAGTTATCAGATGCACATATTTTTGACAGTGATGTAAGGTATAACAAATGCGATTTTATCTAATCAAACAAGGTTAATAAAAATTTAGTTTTTCATAAGTTAATCAATTAACTAAGCAAGTACCAAAAACTACTTTTTGGATTTGGTATCTAAAATGATTAAGGAATTCTTTTTAATAAAAACTAACACTACAAAACATAATTTCATTAAAGTCGTTTGCATTGTGACACCCAAAACAATTCCCTAATAGCGCTTCTGCCAACTGCGTAAGAAGTTGGCATGTTTTTATCTAGGCATAGTTAAGACATACATATTAGTTACTGGAGTTGTTTTGGTTATCCCCTTTGTCGTTTATATTGGTCCGAATCGCAATGCAAGTTGCATGCATTTTAAAGAGGAAGGTACCGTTGCTCAAACCCACGTCATTTTCGATGTGGATGGTTTTTTGCCGCCGCCGCCAGCCCGCCACAGTGTCACCATACCCACCCACCTGTGTCATTTCATCCACCACTAATATGGCTTGCGCGAGAATGAAAGAAGCAGTTTTTTTAATTTTTAATTTTTTAATGATTTTTGTGATTTTTTGTGTCTATTTAATGATGTTTGTGTGTGCATGATTCAGTATGTGTCTAGTGTTTATATTACAGTGTGTATGATTTGTGTAATTTATTTTATTGTTATTATTTTTATAATATTTGTTTTTATAATGTGCTTTGTATGAGTTATTTAAGCAGTGTGTATGATACATTGTGTGTGGTTTGTGTATTTTTTTACTATTATAATTATTTTTGTAATATGTGTTTTATAATGTGGTTTGTATCGGTTATTTAAGCGAGCGAAGTTAATATTTTTTGAGGGTGATACACCACTCAAATTCATCCACAAAAGAATCTCACGGCGAGGTGGTGCGGGATGATTGGTTTTGTGGGAGCCACTCCCACAAAAACCAATCATCTCGCCACCTCATCGTGTGGGATTCTTTGGATAATTTGAGTGGATCTCTTGATAGTGATATTTTTTAACCCAAATGGACATTTGATTTTATAACACATCAAGAACAAAGTTTATTTATTTATTTATTTTATTTACGTAATGTATTTTTATTGGGAAGGATGAAGAATAAGTTTGTTTGAAAAATAAAAAGAAAATGGAATTTTGGGCGAGGTCCTTTTGGCATGTGAAATAACATGTTATGAGGAGGAGTATTTTGGTGTGTGTGAGGTGGTGCCAATGGTTGATCGTGAGGAGGTTTGAGACCCTCCTCAGCGTTAGGCTTAATGGTGAGGAAGGCGGTGATGCATGAGCTTCCTCATACCAAGAGCGAATGGGATATGGTCATCGAATAGGATCTTGTGCCAACCCCCCCCCCTCCCCCAATGGATACAAAAGTGTTAAAAAAAACCCTATAATTTTATTACCTATAAATATCAATACACTTCAATATTCCTCTAAATAACATTCATGAGGCCTTCTTATGAATAGTGTTTTGGGTTGTTTTTTTTTACCCAGAGCCTTTGGGTGGACCACAGTCATATTTGTTTATACTACCCGACCCAACCTATTCATCTTCACTCACACCCTTCGTTTATCTTTTAGATCCAAACGGGTATACCTCGGGAAAATTATCCGGCGATATTTTGATCCGAAGAAAATGCAATTCGTTGGTACTACAAACGATTGTGAGGAAGCTCTGATCGGGCGTACTATCAAACCAATTTTTTACTACGTTTGTGGATGTCAGTTTGCCATATGTTGATTACTCTGGTGCAGTTTCCTTTTCGTCCACATCCTTTTTTATGCTTCATATATATTATATTTGTATAGTTAGAGTTAGGTAGATCAATTATTTGTGATAAAAAAAAAGTTCACATGTTTCTTTGTTTGGAAGATTGATACTAGGTTTGATGTTTTCCTTTAGTTTTTGCACTTTTTTTGTGTCGACTTTATGGTCGTTGCCCTATGTTGCATTTAGGTTTCGTTCATTTTGCAATTTAGTGCAGTGGTTGTCCTTATATATTTATTGTGGTTCATGTTAGCTATATTCATTGTGGCTTTGTTATATTCAGGTGTTAGCGTAATTAAATGTTGCTTATGGTGCTTTAGATGTTAGTTAGGATTAGATGTTAGGGCCACTAAATGATATGCAGATTTTGGTTTAGGATTTAAGGTTAAATGTGATTGCAATTCAATGTTAGCCACATTAAATGTTCTGTACCTTTTTTTTGGGTTGTATTAATTTGTGTTTCAGTTTTTTTTTTTTTAATTTTTTTACGATAAGTGCTGACTTTCTTCCATCTTTTTGTTTGGCCTTTTTTTTCCTCTTCTGTATTTGCAAACTATCGCTTCATAATGTTTTTGTTGCTCACGATAACTATTTCAAAAATGTTGATAGTTCTACTTTACTTGCTTTTTGCTGTCTTCGTAATTGGTATGCATATTATCGTTTAAAACTATGAACTCAAAAACCAAACCTGACTCTCAAAACATTCACAATCGGTCACGTCAAACCCTGATACAAAACAATGCTCCAAATATACATGGATGTACTGGATGTGAAATGCGTGAGATCATTACGCCAATTGTCTCCACCTGTCAACCGTATGCATCTCAGTGTTTGGCTGCACCAAAGAGTCATTATGGGAAAGGTAGGCTCGTGTTTTTGTTATTCGCTGTTGATATACTTACACTTATTGTCATGTTTACCATGAAAACATTGACAGGCTTATGTTGCTTTTTTGCTGATAGATATTGTTCAGGAACATAATGTACACATTACGAGCCATGAGATACCTTTAGATCATAGTGGTCATATGGGAGGTGTGTGCACGAATGGGTAGTTCTTTGGGGCTGAATTACAACATTGCAAACAATTTGGAAACACCTTTGCTCTGATGCTTTAAAAACCGTGTTGACGGAATGGTTGATCAAGCGATAACGTAACCAAAGGTACTCTCATGTATTTTATTTTTACACAATTTAGAATGATTAAATCACATTCTCATGGTATTTTTTAAATCAGAATAGGATCTCCTACACATGATAACAGATGTTCACAACAAACTAGAAAAAGAGGGAGACCGCGAAAACAGATGGCCAACAAAGAAGTGCACCTGGGTGGTTCATCTGAATATGTAGGCACCATTGGTCAACCAATGACTCCTGATATGATGGAAGGTGACTTCTCTACTTCTCTTTTAAAATGCAATTTCTCAAACTCTATTGCTTCCTATACAATATTGAATTGGCCTTTGATAGTATTCTTTACTGTCGATAGGGTTAGCTACACACAATATTGGTCCTTCAAAACAAAGTAGAAAAAGAAAAACCTCAGCCAATGACGTCGCTGGAAGCTATGTGCAAACCGATAATTTACATGATGGTGTGCAAAACGTCACACGCCAACTGCCTTTGAATGTCAATGAAGGTCATCAGCTTTGTTTTATTTTGTAACAAAGTTTTTTCAATCCCAAATGTTTCCGTCCAATATTGGCTTTGACTTTTATGCGTTTCTGTTCCAACAGTCACACCAATTGTCGATGGTGATGTTGACACTGGTGTTACATCTGGTGATTCCTATTGGCCACAAACTCGGGAAAGAAAAAGACGCACAAATTAGGCTTCCAGAACACGCATGCGGCAATCAAATTCAAATACTCATGTTCACACCATTGGGAAACCATCGAATCCTGATGCAGCTAAAAGTGAGTATTTTTTTCCCTTTTACATAAATTTTTTTGCATCTAAAAATGCCTTTAACTTTTGTGGTACTTCTTTGGCCAACAGCAACACGTGTGCATGATGATGGCCAGCCAAGTGTTGCACAAAATGTTAGTCATCAGTCGCAAGGTCAAAAAAGAAATGGGCGCTCGGGTCAGCCCTCTAGAACGTCTCAAGGTCAGCGTTCTCTCACAAGTAGCTTCCATCGTAACTCAGATAATAGACCATGCAACATTGATGAAGGGTCATCTTCTCATACAACACAAGGTAAATGTTGTGATTTTTTTTCCATGCTTTATCTTTTTCGCAAACATATATTCTCAAAACTTTGAATTAATTATGATTTGTTAATCAATGTAGATACATCACCTGCATACGATGATTTAGGAGACTGTACTGAGCGATGCCATCATTGTAACGCTGCTTTTTGGCCTGGGGAATGGCTCTCAGGGCATCGTTTTAGAAATGGTTTACCTCAATACCATTTATGTTGTGGAGGTGGTAGAATTTTTATGCAACTTGAGGCAGATCCACCTCAGTATATCAAGCAACTACTTGGAAAAAGGACGTTTATGGAAAATATCCGAGCCTACAATCAGATGTTTGCAATGGATTCATTTGGTGCAAAAGTTGACGACACAACCAATAATGGTAGAGGGCCATATGTTTTTAAAGTTTCGGGCCAGATATACCATCGAATTGGCTCACTTTGTCCAATTGATGATGACCCAAAATTTTTACAGCTATATATCTATGACACGCAGAATGAGGTTCAACATAGGTTGAGGGATTTTTCAAATTCAGATGGCTCTGATTTAGATCCGGAGATTGTGGAAGGACTCATTCACTTCTTAGATAGCCACAACGAATGGGTCTAGATATTCGAGCTGCACGGACAAATGTCTTTGAACATGATGTCCCAATTTAAGGTGAGGCTTTACAATGGTGAAGGCCCCGTGGTTATGAACTTCGGCATCGCAGACCCTTGGCGCCATTGTCTTTGACAGCGGCCCAGAAAGTGAGTCGAATTACGATGTTATCCTGGAATACAGAGATGGTCCATTAAAGAGAATTAGCAAGATTCATAAGTTGTACATGTCATTACAGTTTCAATTGATTTTCATCTATGGTCAACCAGGACATCATACAAAGTTAAAGTTAAGAACAGCAGATCCAAACGATGAGCTAAAACGGGTCTCAATGAATGCATTCTACACATACCAGTTGCACCCAAGACATGATGATTATAATCTGATTTTTCAAACTGGTATGCTTTTTTAGCAATACGTCGTTAGGGTATATTGTTGTATATAACATAATAGGATGGATTTTTATAGGACTGATTGGTGCAAAACCGTCAAGTTTTTCTCACTCGCCCGCCACTTGTGAATGGTCGACCGTAAGAAACTTAAAAGCAGTTTAAGCACAAATGCAATGAAGATCGAGAGTATAGTGTTTCCCAGTCGTTAAGTCCCAGCGAGTGTGCGAGAATAGTCAAACGTAAAGTGATCGAGAGGATTTGAGCAGGAAAGGATTGTGATTGATCTATACCTAAAGAAAGCCCATAAACTACAGGGGCTTAAATGCAAATTAAAGAAAGTTAAAAGATAAAAATATTAAATAAACGCTATCACTATTTTTAAAATTGATGAGCGTTTAAAACTTAAAACTACGTTTAAATAAAAATTACGTAAGCGTACAAAATAAAAGTGAAATCTAAGAAATAAAAGTCCTAAAAATATGAAAATGACATTTTACAAACCTAATGATAAAAGAAAATTTATAGAAAAATAAAATTATTTTATAACTATTTATCTAATTATTATTAATTAAAACTATTTTTAACTATTTAATAATAACCTAAATTACAAGAAAATAGGAAATAAAGCTATAAAAATAAAATTATCACTTAGAAAATCTAAAATAACAAAAAGAATTTTCAAAACTATTTTTATATTTTTACGAATATTTTCTATTTTCTATGAATTTTAAACTATTAAAAACTAATTAAATTATTTAAAATACAAATTTAACTAAGAAAAATATGGAAAAATATTTTTTGGCTTTTATATTTATCTTAACTTAAGAAAATGAAAAATTATTTTTTGAAACTTTTCTTAATTATTTGTATTAAATGCTATTTAAAAATGCTTAAAAACTAATTTAAATTAAGAAAAATAGCAAACAAGCTTGGAAAAATCTGAAAGTTTCAGGAAAAGCTTAAAATAGTATTAGGAAGCTAGGAAAAATAGAAAAGCAGGGGCTTGTTTGTAAGATTATGGGCGATGTGCCAAGTGCTTGATAATAAGCACTTTAAATAAGCAAATGGAATCTAAAAGCCACCAACCCAAAACGAAGTTATGAAATACTAAAAGTAGCCAAATGCAACAATTTTCAACTGCTTATAACCTCTGGAATGCAAGATACCAAGATTTGACTATATGAGCTTTTGTGCAAAACGGTGAGAGGTGCTACTTTGAGCTTATGCACAAGCTTCAAAATAAGTTGAAAAGGAAAACCACAAATTGGAACTAGTAGGAGACACTGCTAAGAACCTCTAAACCAAAATGGAGACCTAGGTGAGCTCTAATGAGCTTGTTACAAGGTACAAAAACCTGTCAGAGACTCGACTTAAAGCGAGTCGAGTTACCTGAGGCATATTAACTCCTTTGACAAGCTCATTTGGAGCTTATGGAAAATTCACAAAAATGACAAGAAGAAAGGGGACCAAGCGAAGTTTTAAAAGCCACAAGTTACACTGAAATTGGCCAAGAGATGAGCTCATGAAAATTCCTTCTAGATGGGCTCAAAACGGTTTTGCAATTTTGACTTTTGAAGCAGTTGTGAAAGTTTGACCAAAATGAAATTTAAAGCTAATTTCTCAACGAATATGGTGTAATATGTTAAATGAAACTCACGCAAGCTAGCTCTATGATTTTTGAACACACAATAAGCTTTAGATTTTATAAAAACTCAACAGTTAATTTGTTGAGACGAATAGTGTAATTTTGACTTAAATGATGTACAGGTGCAAAATGATGACTAGAATAAGTTCATTTGAGCTTCATAAACCTAGGACTACAAGTCCTAGCTTCTGGGTAAGCCTAAATCACAGATGAACCAACCAATCCAAACACTACTTCTAAAACTGTTTCACTGATGGAATTACTTAAATAATTGAAATGGTTCATGCTACTGCTTAAACTGAACTAATATAGCCTAATGACAGTTAATGGAACATATAGACTAAAGCTATCGATAAATGAAGACAGATAAAGATGATGCAAAATTACACTAATTTTGAAAATGAGCAAAACACTCACAAGCAATCCGACTTCTTAGCCACTCAAACCGAACCATAACTCTATTCTAATCCATTTCCAACCCCAAATCAAATCGCATTATCCCATTCCTTCTCCAAACACCTTAACCAAGTTCTCTCCTCAGTTTGACTTTTGTTGACTTTTTACCAAAATTTCTTAGAACTGTGTTCCAAGCTTATCTCAAGCTATGATAAGCTTGAGTAAGCTTGTTTAAATGGAAATGAAGCTACTTGGAGCTTTGAATATAAGGTATTGAAACTGAATTCTTCAACAGTAAACAAAAAATGATGAAACTTAGTTAAACCTACAATTGATACTTGAATTTGAGTTACAATGATTAAGTAGCTAATGTTTAATACAAAAAAGCTTGAGATTACATTTTAAAAGCTAATTAAAACAGTTTAAGAAAAAAAACGACATATAATGAAAATTAAAAACTAACTACTTCCTCATTTCTTCCTCTTTCTTCCTTTTTATAGACCCATTTGCCTTCTCTCCTCTGTCTGAATGATTCCCACTAATTTCCAGAGCCATTGGATTACTTTTGGTGTCTTTTGGCCATTGGATGGTTTTGGCGGGAAAACTGAATTTGACCTCTGGGGCTTCTGAGCTAGCAACTAGGGGGGGTGGATTTGTAGGGGTGATGATGAGGGGTGAGAAGTGTTGGGATAAAGCCTGGGTGATGGGAGAGTGGGTGTTGAAGTTGCAGGCAACTTGTGTGGGGAAGAGGAACAGGATAAGGCAGTGGCGGGTTTACTGCTAGTTTGACTTGGGTTTGACCAGGGCAGTCCAAAACAGGAGTGACAGGGGGTCAAAATGTTTAAGTGGCAGGGGTCTAAATGGGTTTTGACAAGGCTTAGGTTAGGTTATGATAAGGACTTGTTTGTAAGTTTTCCAAACTTGAGGGCCATTCTGTAATTTTCCAAAGTTGTTACAAGGGACCAATATTGACAAGTTCCAATAGTACAAGGACCGGTTTGTCATTTTCAAATTTTCCGAGGACCAAACTTGACATTTTATGAAAGTTCGAGGACCTTTTACGCCATTTAACAAAGATTTATTCAAGGACCATTTTGACAAGTTAGAATAATTCAGGGACCTTGAATAACATTTTTCTTTATTTGGTTTTACCGGGACCTGCTTTTTGACAACTTTTGAAACTTGGGGACTAAAGCGCCAATTATGCAAATTTGATCGTTTTCACCGATTTTGATATTTTGCATTTAAAACATATAAAATACTTATTTGTGGTATTTTATCATTTTGATACATTTAAGTGTTTTCGGATGTTTTGCGATCTAAGTGGTACAAAAATGATGAGTATTTAGACACTCATCAATCCCCACACTAAGATATTGCTAGTCCCTAGCAATGTTTTAAGAAAAATTAATGGATTTCATCTCTTTACCAAAAGCCATTACTACGGAGTAGCCAAATGTTTCATTCAAGTAAGAACCTTGGTACACCGACAACCAAATGATTTTGAGCAAATCACCGACTTTCAACGGATTTGATTTGTCTTTACGAGCCGTTTGCTCTGGACTAGCCAACTCTTAGATAAATTATCAATATTATCTTTGGTGAGTGATTACCAATTATGGTTTTCCTTGCCTTTACCACAAGCCATAAACTTGCGGGCTAGCCAACTCTTCACTTTTAAGGATATGGTGGTGAATACCATACAATTTTGGGCAAATTGTGGTCGTCATGGTTTGAGATATCTTTACCAAGAGCCGTTTGCTCTGGATTAGCCAATCCTTATGTGGGTTAGACATGGTGGATGATTACCATTTGTTGTGTTTAGTACATAGTACTTCCACTAAAAAAATTTAAATTTGGCCATTTTGGGGAAAAAGGGACTAAAAGGGTACATTTACGATCAAAATTTGCGAATTTCCCCACTTAGAAATGAATATTGTCCTCAATATTCAAAGTACATTGTAATGCGAAACTTAGAACGTAAAAGATAACATTACTACCTAAGTGTAGAAACACAACAATTATTCTCTTTTAATATTTACAAGTTTCATTTATTTTTAGATCTATATACAACATGTGGGGCATCTCCCCACACTAGGGTGGTACACACGGTGAAAACCCATGTAGCATGCTCTTGTTTTTGATTACCGAGTCGCTAGCTTGACTCGACCCGAATTAATTGGTTCATGGGAAAGTAAGTGGAAGAGACAATCTCCATCGGACTTTCATTCAAGATGTTTGGATAAACATTGAAGTACGTGAAAGTTCCACACCGATGAGATCTGAGGCGGACCCGGCTCACAAATGGCACATGGAAATGCGGTCGAAGATAATGTCTTCATTCCGAAGGAGTGAAGAACGAGGAGAAGCCACGGGATAGGTGAAGAAGAAAGAAAATCATGATAAACATCATGACTAACTCATCTTCATCCATAGGAGGATCCATAATTTCGTGATTATGAATCTCATCATTTAAGCTTATGTGATCAAGACAAATCTCGGTTGTGTCATGATCAAATTGGAAGTTATCATACTCCGCGGAGATATGATATGAGTGAGTTCACCGTGAACTCCTCGTGAAGAGAATCAATCACAAGATGTAAATCTGCGAATTCTTGTTCCATCAGAGACTCATCACTATCCTCGATCTGAGTATCAAAGAGTGGATTCTCAAAATTAAAGTGAATTCGAGTCGAATTCAAATAGAGGATTAGTGAAAGTAGTTTTGAATATTTCAGAACAAAGTGATTAACATTCTCAATTGACCGTTGGGATAAGAAGTGAGTGTCACGATCATTATCACGGAGACTTTCGATCTCTCCCGGATCGGCTTTGAAATCGGAAAGACTATCATTACTTTCCGATGAAAGTGGATTGATGTGAGTGAGCTCATCGGTGAACTCCTCAAGATGATGATCGACATCGATCGTGGGAGTGATGCCTCAACATACTCGATGTTTCCATGAGAAGTACAATCGTCGCTAACATCGGAGAAAGTTTCAAAATGATCTTTTGAACACTCGAGAGGAAATAGAATCACACACATGATCGAAGTTCCTGTGACTCTCTCGGGATTGGGACAAGGTTCTCAACACTAGACTTTATGAATTAAATCGATTCCTTTTCGTGAACAGTGTCAAGATGCTCGTCCCCATGTTCGAGAGAGTGAGTGGGAGCCTCGGTGTGATAGCGATTGTTTGAGAATGAATCTCAACTGCTTTGGGATATCATCGATGAACTTGATGAATCAAGTGTATCCTCATCATCATTGCCATCGAGAATAAAGCGAACGAGAGCTAGATCGGCTGCTTTTTCTTTTGCAATTGATTCCTAATAGATTTTCAAAGGCAATTTGGGAATTTATTTTAGCGACCGATCTTGACTAGCAATTCTTCCATGGATTTCTCATGTGAATTTGGAATGACGGGACATTGTGGGAGTGGAGATTTGTCAAAACCGGAAGGTTGACATTGATAATCATCATGAGGACCCCACAATATACACAAGAAATACTAGGAGCATTTTGAAATCTTGTTTTACACAACTCCTCGGTTCTTTTCATGATTCCGAAGCTCTAGAAAAGTGTCTTGTTGGGCTTCTTGAGGAGTTTGATTCATTTGGCCTTTGTGGAGGTTGGTCGTGATATGGATAGTCGTAATTGTTACAAGGAAATGGATTCTGTTTGACAATCGAGCTAAAATGGGGACCTCCACAGATACTACAACAATAGAAGCTGCCGATGCGGATCGGTGAATCATATGGATATTGGTCATAACCAAAGTTACGAGCATCACCGGAAAATGTTCATAGACAAACGTGTTTCGGATTGACACTCAAATCCTTGGTGAGGACCTCCACAAAATTCACAGCGATTAAGTTGGTTATATGAAGATAAGTCGGTTTGTGGTGGGTAATTGGAAAAATTAGAGGGTCGTTAAATGAGTTCGGATTAGGATCATAATCAAATGAATTCTCGAACCACAAAACAAACAACTCCGTTACGAATATCATTACCACATTGTACACACGCACCAACGACGAGGTGAACCATAAAGAGGCTCACCACAACCGACACAAGGAATAAACGATTCTATTTGAGAGTTATGAGAAGGAATCGGTTCATTCAAAGAATCAACAAAACCAACATGGTGACCTGAATGACCATCAAGTCTCGAAGAACATTTTGAAAAATCCGGAGGTGGGACGAGTGGTGTGCTCTGAGAGCTAGCAATTTCCACCACTTCCGTTATGGTCTCCGGTTCTGGTTCTTGAGAAGCGTGAAGATTAGGCAAGTCATTCTTGCTAGTCAACGGTCTGAATTCTGCAGGTTTGCTTTTAACCGTAAACCGTGAAAGTTTAGAATCAATTCTAGACGGCTTAGGAGCAATTGAGGGTTTAGATCTTTGGATAACCGTGGGTTGGACGTATTTAGCACTTCCATTATTGAGGAAGTACACGGTCCTTTGTCACCCCGGTTTCTCGTTCCATTTCCTACGCAATTAATGGATCATCACGAACAACACGAATTCTTGACATTTGTGTAAAAGTCTCAAGCTTTTCGACCGTCCCGAGTCGTTCTCTCGAGATTCCATGAGAATAGAAGAAGTTAGAATCAAATGGATAGAGGGTAAAGGAATAAAGAATCAAAAGGGTAAGAGGGTAAAGAGGAATATTTTGGTATTTTTGAAAAACATGTTGTAAACACATACGGATGGTATGAACAAGGGTGAATATTCAAATCACTAATCTTCTAAGCGTAAGACTATTAACTTCGCTCCCGTGGCTAAGGCGCTAAAATTTGATTGGTGCAAACCGTCAAGTTTTCTCACTCAAGCGACCACTTGTGAATGGCCGACCGTAAGAAACTTAAAACAGTTTAAGCACAAATGCAATGAAGATCGAGAGAGTATAGTGTTTCCCGGTCGTTAAGTCCCAACGAGTGTGCGAGAATAGTCAAGCGTAAAGTGATCGAGAGGATTTGAGCGGGAAAGGATTGTGATTGATCTAAACCTAAAGAAAGCCCATAAACTACGGGGCTTAAATGCAAATTAAAGAAAGTTAAAAGATAAAAATATTAAATAAACGCTATCACTATTTTTAAAATTGATGAGCGTTTAAAACTTAAAACTTACGTTTAAATAAAAATTACGTAAGCGTACAAAATAAAAAGTGAAATCTAAGAAATAAAAGTCCTAAAAATATGAAAATGACATTTTACAAACCTAATGATAAAAGAAAATTTATAGAAAAGAAAATTATTTTTATAACTATTTATCTAATTATTATTAATTAAAACTATTTTTAACTATTTAATAATAACCTAAATTACAAGAAAATAGGAAATAAAGCTATAAAAATAAAATTATCACTTAGAAAAATCTAAAATAACAAAAAGAATTTTCAAAACTATTTTATATTTTTCCGAATATTTTTCTATTTTCTATGAATTTTAAACTATTAAAAACTAATTAAATTATTTAAAAATACAAATTTAACTAAGAAAAATATGGAAAATATTTTTTGGCTTTTATATTTATCTTAACTTAAGAAAAATGAAAATTATTTTTTGAAACTTTTCTTAATTATTTGTATTAAATGCTATTTAAAAATGCTTAAAAACTAATTTAAATTAAGAAAAATAGCAAACAAGCTTGGAAAAATCTGAAAATTTCAGGAAAAGCTTAAAATAATATTAGGAAGCTAGGAAAAATAGAAAAACAGGGTCTTGTGTGTAAGATTATGGAACTGATGTGCCAAGTGCTTGATAATAAGCACTTTAAATAAGCAAATGGAATCTAAAAGCCACCAACCCAAAACAGAAGTTATGAAATACTAAAAGTAACCAAATGCAACAATTTTCAACTGCTTATAACCTCTGGAATGCAAGATACCAAGATTTGACTATATGAGCTTTTGTGCAAAAACAGTGAGAGGGTGCCTACTTTGAGCTTATGCACAAGCTTCAAAATAAGCTGAAAAGGAAAACCACAAATTGGAACTAGTAGGAGACCTGGCTAAGAACCTCTAAACCAAAATGGAGACCTAGGTGAGCTCTAATGAGCTTGTTACAAAGTCAAAACCTGTCAGCAGACTCGGCAAAAGCGAGTCGGTTGCAGAGGCATATTAACCCTTTGACAAGCTCATTTGGAGCTTATGGAAAATTCACAAAAATACAGAAGAAAGGGGACCAACTGAAGTTTTAAAAGCCACAAGTTACACTGAAATTGGCCAAGAGATGAGCTCATGAAAATTCCTTCTAGATGGGCTCAAACCGGTTTTGCAATTTTGACTTTTGAAGCGAGTTGTGAAAGTTTGACCAAAATGAAATTTAAAGCTAATTTCTCAAGCGAATATGGTGTAATATGTTAAATGAAACTACCGCAAGCTAGCTCTATGATTTTGAACACACAATAAGCTTTAGATTTTATAAAAACTCAACAGTTAAGTTGTTGAGACGAATCTAGTGTAATTTTGACTTAAATGATGTCTGGTGCAAAATGATGACTAGAATAAGTTCATTTGAGCTTCATAAACCTAGGACTACAAGTCCTAGCTTCAAATAAGCCTAAATCACGGATGAACCAACCAATCCAAACACTACTTCTAAAAGCATTTCAATTGATGGAATTACTTAAATAATCGAAATGGTTCATACTATCGCTTAAACTGAACTAATATAGCCTAATGACAGTTAATGGAACATATATAGACTAAAGCTATCAGTAAATGAAGACAGATAAAGATGATGCAAAATTACACTAATTTTGAAAATGAGCAAAACACTCACAAGCAATCCAGCTTCTTAGCCACTCAAACCAGAACCATAACTCCTATTCTAATCCATTTCCAACCCCAAATCAAATCTGCATTATCCCAATTCCTTCTCCAAACCTGCTTAACCAAGTTCTCTCCTCAGTTTGACTTTTGTTGACTTTTTACCAAAATTTCTTAGAACTGTGTTCCAAGCTTATCTCAAGCTATGATAAGCTTGAGTAAGCTTGTTTAAATGGAAATGAAGCTACTTGGAGCTTTGAATATAAGATATTGAAACTGAATTCTTCAACGATGAAACAAAAATGATGAAACTTAGTTAAACCTACAATTGATACTTGAATTTGAGTTACAATGATTAAGTAGCTAATGTTTAATACAAAAAGCTTGAGATTACATTTTAAAAGCTAATTAAAAGCAGTTTAAGAAAAAACGACATATAATGAAAATTAAAACTAACTACTTCCTCATTTCTTCCTCTTTCTTCCTTTTTATAGACCCATTTGCCTTCTCTCCTCCATGCGAATGATTCCCACTAATTTCCGAGCCATTGGATTACTTTTGGTGTCTTTTGGCCATTGGATGGTTTTGGCGGAAAAGCGAATTTGACCTCTGGGGCTTCGAGCTAGCAACTAGGGGGTGGATTTGTAGGGGTGATGATGAGGGTGAGAAGTGTTGGGATAAAGCACAGGTGATGGGAGAGTGGGTGTTGAAGTTGCAGGCAACTTGTGTGGGGAAGAGGAGCAGGATAAAGGCGTTGGCGGGTTTCTTGCTAGTTTAACTTGGGTTTGACCTGGGCAGTCCAAAACAGGAGTGACAGGGGTCAAAATGTTTAAGTGGCAGGGGTCTAAATGGGTTTTGACAAGGCTTAGGTTAGGTTATGATAAGGACTTGTTTGTAAGTTTTCCAAACTTGAGGGGCCATTCCTGTAATTTTCCAAAGTTGTTACAAGGGACCAATATTGACAAGTTCCAATAGTACAAGGACCAGTTTTGTCATTTTCAAATTTTCCAGGACCAACTTGACATTTTATGAAAGTTCGGGACCTTTTCTCGCCATTAACAAAAGATTTATTCAAGGACCATTTTGACAAGTTAGAATAATTCGGGGACCTTGAATAACATTTTTCTTTATTTGGTTTTACCAGGACTGCTTTTGACAACTTTTGAAACTTGGGGACTAAAGCGCCAATTATGCAAATTTGATCGTTTTCACCGATTTTGATATTTTGCATTTAAAACATATAAAACACTTATTTGTGGTATTTTATCATTTGATACATTTCTGAGTGTTTTCAGATGTTTTTGCAGTCTAAGTGGTACAAAAATGATGAGTATTTAGACACTCATCAAGGACACATCAAATCGATATTCGAGGAGACTATTTGTCAGGCCTTTATGATGCAGTTTCAAGAGGAGATCTTGATGGGTCACAGGCAGGTTCGCGAATTATATTACCTTCCTCATTTACTGGAGGGCCAATATATATGTACAGCCATTACTTGGATGCATTGGCGATTTTCCAGGTACTTGGTAATCCACGGTTTTTTATAATATTCACATGTAATGTAAAGTGGCATGAGATTCAAAGATACACGAGTCAGTTTCCTCATTTGACTACATCAGATAGGGCGGATATAGTATGTAGAGTATTTGAGCAAAAGATTAAATCATTCATGAAGTTTCTCAAGAAAGGGCACACATTTGGGCACGTCACAGGAGGTATGTCTATCTTTATTTATAAAAAGGCCTTGCATTTTATCTTTCAATCACTTTTATTCAATCGATAACTACATAATGTGGTATTCCAACATGTTGTTCTAATTTTAGTTGTTCGATTTTTTTATATGCAGTATTGTATACTATTGAGTTTCAAAAACGGGGGTTACCGCATTGTCACACACTGCTTTGGATTTCTTCGTCAACCAAGATTGAGACTCCTCAAGATGTGGACCAATAAATGTCTGCAGAGCTACCTGATCCTGATGTTGATCCGCGCACTTATAAAATTGTTTCAGAGATGATGATGCATGGACCATGTGGCAAGGCCAACTTAAGTGCACCATGTATGCAAGGCGATACGTGCACTAAAAATTTCCCAAAGAAATACAATAATGAAACTTTCTTTGATGACAAGGGTTATCCACATTATCAAAGAAGGCAAGGAAAATTTTACGCAACAAAAGGGCAAATGAAGCTTGACAATGGCTATGTAGTGCCGTATAACAGCGATCTATGCTTGGCATTTGAAGCTCATATTAATGTGGAATACTGTGGATGGAGCATGCTGATAAAATATCTGTTTAAATATATATCAAAAGGAACTGATCAAATATTTGCCAAAGTAACAAGGTGCATTAGTGAAGCTTCTACTTCATCAAGACAAACAGAGCTATGCATTGATGAAATTCAAAATTATCTTGATGGCGGTTTATATGTCCTCATGAAGCATGTTGGAGAATCCTCAAATTTGAAATACGATGAGAACCAATGTGTAGGTTCTTCATCCATCTAGAAAACATGCAACATGTAACCTTTCTAGACGGTGAAAATTTATAGTCTGTGGTTAACCGTCGTGATTGCAAGCTGAAAACACTCACATAATTGTTTACTTACAACATTCAAAATAAAGATGGAAGGCATCTGACATACTTACAATCTCCATTAGAGTTTGTATGGTATGCGGATGGAAAAGTTGGTCACATAGGAAAACTAACATATCTTCTATTGGATGGCTTGCATATATACACCCAACTTCAGGGGAACTTTTCTACTTAAGGATGTTATTATGTCCTCAAAAAGGGTGCAGAGGCTTTACAGAGCTCAGATCAGTCAACCAAGTTGCGTATCCGACATATCGTGATGCATGTGACGCACTCGGTCTACTTGGTGACGATAAAGAATGGGACATAGCTCTTGAAGAAGCATGTGGCTCAGCTTCATCACCAGAACTGAGGTTCCTTTTCGTGTGGCTTCTTACTCATAGTGAAGTTGCACAGCCTTTGCGGTTATGGAATACATATTGGCAAGAAATGGGCCATGATATTCCAGCAATTGTCTCACAACAGGTGCGCATTCCCAACTACTATTTCAATGATGATGAATTGCAAGGATACATATTATATAAATTAGAAATAATACTTACCAGTTGTGGCAAATAAGTACAAAATTATGGTTTGCAGCCACCTCCAAAAGAGTGTTGGATCAATTAAACAACCGACTATTAATGGAAGAGAAGAATTACAACAGGGAGATGTTGGCGCAACAAAGAGATGAGTCGGTTCCAAGGCTAAACATTCAACAAAAAAAACATATACGACCTTATCATAAATGCTCTTAAAGCAGGTAAGCAAGAGTTGATATTTGTGTATGGTCATGGAGGAACTGGTTAAACTTTCCTGTGGAAAACAATCATTAGCACCGTACAATCTGAAGGTAAAATTGTGTTGGCAGTTGCTTCTTCTGGCATTGCTTCTCTTCTTCTTCCATCAGGCCGACCTGCAAATTCAAGATTCAAGCTTCCACTAGAACTGACAGATGAGTCACTTTGCAGCATTAAAAAAACACTCAGATAGGAAATCTTTAAAAGAAACCGATCTCATTATCTGGGATGAAGCGCCAATGAATGACCGACGATGCTTTGAAACATTAGATAGGACTCTGAGAGACACATTAGATGCACCAGATGTTTTGTTTGGTGGAAAAACAATCGTTTTAGGCGGTGATTTCCGATAAACACTTTCGGTCAAAAAAGCGCGCCAAAAAATGGAAATAATAGCATCGTCTATTACAGAATCACACCTCTGGCCATAGTTTCATGTTATGACACTTAAAGAAAACATGAGGTTGTTCTGCTCAGATTTGAGTCTAGAAGAACAAAGCTTAGCACACTCATTTGCATCATGGCTTCTTGATATTGGTGATGGTAACATTGGTGAACCTGATAAAGAAGACAGTAGAGATTCAACATGGGTTGAGATCCCTTCTAGATACTGAATACAAGATGATGAACAAGGCCTCTCAAATCTCATAGATTTCATCTATGATCAGCCTACACTTGAAACACCTTCAACAATTACTTTACAAGAAAAGGCAATCGTCTGTCCAAAGAATAAAACAGCAGATACATCATTAATTCAAAAGTTTTATCCATGGTTCGTGGTGAAATAACAACTTATGCAAGCTATGATATACCATACCGGTTAGGAATAACGGAGCCGAAACAGAGCTGTTATACCCTGCTGAATATATAAACACATTTAAGCTGCCAGGCTTCCCACCACACGAGTTAGAGCTTACGGTTGGATCACCAGTGATGCTGTTAAGGAATGTTAACTTGGTAGGCGGTTTGTGCAATGGGACACGGATGATAGTGACACGCCTGATGTCAAGACTTATTGAAGTGCAAATCATTACAGGCACAAGAGTCGGCGAAAAAGTTTTTATTCACAGAATACCACTAATCCATAAAGATCCAAATCTTCCTTTTGTTTTCAAACGCACTCAAATCCCAATAAAGCTCTGTTATGCTATGACAATAAACAAAAGTCGAGGCCAATCTCTAAACAAAATTGGTTTTTACCTTCCTGAACCAGTCTTTGGCCATGGCCAGTTGTATGTCGCTCTCTCTAGAGCTACATCTCCTCATGGATTAAAAGTTCTTATTAAACAACAAGAAAATTAAAGACAAAATGTCACAAAAAATATTGTTTACAAAGATTTTTTAAGAAAAATAAAAGACACATCCTTTCTTTTCACAACACAAATATAGGCATTAATATTTTCCTTTTTTTGATAACAAACTTCTTGCTTCTTTTGTTGCTAATTTAGTTTCCTTTAATTTTTAGTTTATACTTTTTTTTTATGTTTTTACGTATGTCTTTTTATTATTAGCACCACCTTAGGATTCAGGTTTTCTTACGCTGTAGCTTCATAGAAAATTTACCACACTCTTTTGGTCATAAACATCCTTTACATAATGCCATCACAACTACATATTAGTATCTTTTGCTTTTATAAGGTTATCATAAAAGTGATCAGCCACATGTAGATTTGCAAACCACCAGTTTTATGTACCGTGTGTCATAATCTTAGTGTTGAAATACTTATTTCCTTTATCATTATTAGTTTTCGAATCTTTTTCTGTATTTGACTTTCTTTTTTATCACTTACCAGCACAATGGAAGAAAATGCAATTGTTGTGGTGGAACATGCCTCTCAAGACAAAAGCATTGAAACTAGCAGTGTACCACATATTGTAACGATTCATCAGTTAAAGCCAACATCTCATAGCAAAGTGCTAGAAGCTAGAGTATATAGAAAATGGACTTCAGTCACTTATGGCAAAAAGAATGCAACTAGATTCTCCGGAAAAAAAAGAGACTGGATTTTACTATATCTTGATAGATCAAGAGGTATGTGTTAAATCAAATAGGATAGATCAAATGTAGCGACAATTCGAATTTGTCTAATAAGAAATAAACATGAACAGGGGAATGCTATAAAGTTTAATGTAGATCAACAACCTAGCATTCAATTACAAATTTGCAACAAAGTTTAATGCAAAAACGTATCACACCTAACCGTTTGTACAAACATAAGTGCAATTCACAACTGAGGCAACAATTACCAGCATCAACATAAAAAGAGATTGGTATTACATGTCTTGCAACGAATGTGCCTCCAAAGTGAAAGAAGAAGACGGGATGTATCGTTGCCTGAACCATGGAAAACAAGCTAAACCATCCTATAAGTACGTGATTTTCTAGCTCAGCTTTAAATAATATTAAAAAAAACAGATGGGATAGAAGTGAAACCCTGATCATTTCACTCCATGAAACACACAGGTATAATTTCAAAGCTTTCATCACAGACCCATCCACAACAGTCCCAGTCACTTTCTTTAGCCCCACAGCAGAAGATATTACAGGGTATTCATGCTCAGAGCTACTAGCAAACCACAAAGCAGAGGACCCACAAGAAATACCAACAAAAATGTTTGCGATTGAAGGTCAAAAGAACATATTCCAGATCCATTTCAACACATCAGGTAGAACAACGATTTTGTTGTCAATAAAGTTTTTAACAAGAACAAACGGCAAAAGGAAACAATGAAGCTGATAGAAGCAACCTCAGGTAACATTATTTAAATAAAAATTTCTATTATTTAAAAAAAAATCCTAACTACAAATGTTGAATGTTCGTTTGTGCATAACTAGGAACACCAGCGATGCCTCTCACAACAACAAACCAGCAAGATCTGGAGCAAAACAAAATGAAGAAAGTGCCT
This sequence comes from Chrysanthemum lavandulifolium, assembly GCA_022545495.1. Taxonomy (NCBI): domain Eukaryota; kingdom Viridiplantae; phylum Streptophyta; class Magnoliopsida; order Asterales; family Asteraceae; genus Chrysanthemum; species Chrysanthemum lavandulifolium. The sequence goes on along the minus strand of CM040244.1, from coordinate 188,612,357 downwards.
CATAAACACCAATGACCCAATTCTTCCAACATGATCTTGCAGAAACAAAGAACCAAAAAGGTCACTCCTACAAATTTAATATACCGTTTTATTGAATAAAAAATGTCACGATCATAGCATCTGCAAGTTCGAATACTGAATCTTTGTTTATGAATAACTAGGAACACCACCGATACGTCTCACAGTGACAGACCCACAAGATCTAGAACAACAAAAAGATAAAGCAAGCGACTCAAAAACTGCAAAGAGGGCATTGTTCCGGGATGATCATGAAGATGCAAAAAAGCAAAAAGGTAAGTCCTACAGATTTAATAGCCTGTTTTATTGAATACAATATGTTACAATCATCTCTCATGGCTTTCATACAAATACTACAACAACACTGAAGATAAAATCACACGCATGCATAATTGCAAAGAAAACCAACAACATAAACCACACTTAATTGGCGCACACTCAAAAATCCATCAAAACCCTAAGTTTCTGAACAAAGATATCATTGTTGCGAGCATTCAACTCCAATTCACGTGCCATAATGCGCATTTGCATTATCTTTTGGTCATCTCTAGCTTGAACCCCCTTAGATATTCTGCTGTTTTATGAGCATAGGTGTTCCCAACAGTCTCTAACTCTTGAATGAAACTGAGCCTTTCATGAGTGATGCCAGCCAATCTTTCTGCAAGTGCAAGTGCAGTCATCTGTTGTGCCATCTGAATATCTTCACCTGAAGATTGGTAACAATACAACACTAGGATTTCAGACCAATTGTTAGAGTTAGCCTCAGCTCTAAGCTGATCACACTTAGGATGTCTAGACATCTCCTTCTCTTACTTCTTTATGGCAACTTAAAAAATAAATTGCTTCAATAAGAAGGTGCACCAGTTGTCTTAAATAGACAAGCGACAAATGAAAACAAAACACCCATAGATACATCACTATTTCTTACATTTTTTTGGGTTTAATTTATCCATACTTAAATTACAGTCTTTATTATTGCTTTTATTCATCACATTATCTTACACATGCATGTTACACAAACATAAACACAAGCTTTATTAAACACACACACATTATATGACACAACACATTAACAGTTAGAAATCCATTAATCCCTTAAGCTTCATGACAAACACATCCTTATCATGAGCACTTAAATCCATTTGTCATTGTTACCATTTCGTCAACCTTTTGATCATCTTTTCTTTGAAGTTCTCTTAAGTATTCCACAGTTTTCTGTGCAAAAAAGTTGTTGACAGTTTCCAACTCTTGAATGAAACGAGCCCTTTCAGTAATAATACCAACTAATCTTACACACAGTGCATTTATTTCTCGCGCCATTTCAATCTCCTCTATTGAGGCTTGGTGACAATAGAAAGCTAACATGTCTGGCTAATTGCTAGAATTAGCATCATTTCTTAGCTTAGCACACTTAGGACGGCTTGGCATTCTGTTTTGTTAGTTATTTTACACAACTAAGCAATTGGTTCGTGAAAAAATTAACATGCACATTTCTTCTTTTAAATACACAAAGTAAAAGCAACCTTCTTTTTCACATGGCTATTACACATTTGCAATCCCTGTCCTCATAATTCAATCCTTCACATCATGCACGATACTCCACTATTATTCAATAACAACAAAAGAAAATTGACAAGTGCTACAATGTTTGTGCAGCCACATTTACAATATTTGTCTGAAATCACATGGTATTATTAGTGCATGCGTTCCACATTTACAATCTTTGGCCTTATGATTCAGATTTTGAAATAATGCATGCATGCTCTACTGTCATCGAGTAGCAACAACAGAAAATTGAAAATTACTTTACTATTTGTGCAGCCACTTTAAAGTGCGGCCACAAATTGGCACTGAATTTGTTATTTTCACTTACACATACTTACAAGACTTACTATTTGTGAAGACACATTGAAAACAAGACAAAGAATTGACAATTTTGCATGTCATTTTACATTTCTCAGATTCTGTACACTTATCAAACTTTAATATACCAATTATTTGTGCAGCCACTTTAGCTTGCAGCCACAAATTGGCACTGAACCATAGACAATGCCATTTACCTTCAACCATCCACACATTGAAAACAGGAAAAAAAAAATTATTGTGCATGTCATTTTACACTTTTTAGGGTCTTTACACTTATTAAACTTTAATATAAAACTTAAATAAGCATGCATCCACAAAAGCAAGGTTTTATTCATAGCAAAATTCACATACTTGACTGAACAAAAGACATTAAAATACATGAAACTGAAAATTCAAAAGACCTTGCTACCAACATACTTAGCAACACCAGCCACCAAACCAAGCACCACTAGTCCTTTAGATCCATCAAACCTACATGACGTTGCTTTTCAGTTCTCCCTTCACGAGCTAGATCCAAAACGCCAATCAACGCAGCTAAGATATCTCGATCTCTCTGTTGCGTCTCCACCATACACTCAACCGCATCAGGAGCCACATCATGAAATGGACCAAAAGATTGGCCCTCTTCGATTATTTGATCTCTTCTCTCAATGTTAGTCTCAAGATCAGCACATTTCTGCCCAATGTACATGATGAGACTCTCATTCTCTCTCCATTCTTGCACAAACAAATATTTGAAGCAATGTTGAAGCTGATTAGAACCACATGACTGTTTTAAATACTTAATATTTGGTCTTGCACTCATGGTGGTTAAATGTAAAGTGAATGAGAAATGGCACAACAAAGCCATCCTTATATAGCCAGAAAAACTAAAAAAATATATATAAAACAATTAATACAAAAAATATATATACATAATAAAGAAATAACAAACATAAAAAAACAATTAATTAAAAAAAAATCATCATATTTAACTCACAAACAAAGTACCAAGTTTTATTAATACATACAACATCTTACAACAACGGATACAAAGATCACCTCACCATAATATTACACACAAATGCAGACCTACGTGGACTTCTACTCAGAAACACAAAAACACCTAAAACCACAGAAAGCCACCCTGATTATATTGTTCCATAGTGAGCACATGACGGCGCTTCTCAGTACGTGCTTCATGTGCTAGATCGACAAGAACAACCATTGCAGCTAACAACTGATAATCCTTATTTTGTGCTTCCTGCAAATATAAGAGGCCATTAACAGCCACAGGGTCAGTCGAGCTAAAACCTTCACCCTCTCTCAGCAATTCCGTTTTTTCCCAATTCTTGCACGCACATCATCACATATTTCATTCAAAACCATAATGAGGCCTTCAATATCAGACTCTTCATGCAAAAACAGCAAACGGAAGGCACAATGCAGCTTATCAGAGCCGCATGCTTCTTTCAGTTCGTCAAAATTAGGAGTCGAAGCCATCTTTTTCACAGACTTCTTAACAGATAGTTAATAAAGTATAACCCACACTCACACACGTACACATGGCCACTACTTATATAGACAAGAGATGTAAACATGTAACTATAAACAGTACAACTAACCAGGCTAAAACAGTCTCATTTTTAGTTGCATTTACTTCAAACAGTATATACCTAACCATCACATGGACAATTTTTTTGGGTTACACCAGCTTTTCATATGTTTATGATAAATAATAGTTAATTTCATTTCTTTCCTTTTATCTTCTGTTACTGACGCTGTTACTTTTATTATATTTATGCAGTGACAATAGAGCCTGCAACTGCAGAAAAAAGGAGAAACAGGAACATCGAAAAGAAGAAAGACAACTAGACGTTAACTTAGCAATGTAAATATTTAAACTACCGTTGTTAAAAAATTATATGTTTTGAAACATATTTGTGCTCTACCTGCAGAAATATGTGCCAAAACATTGGTAATCTTTTGTGTAAAACTTAGACAGAAGGTATGCTATGTTTGCATACCAAGCTACTATCTTTTGTACCACAATTGCACCATGACTGTAGAACTATGCAGCAGCATTGCACTCTAACTGTAAAAGTATGCAGTAGCTGCATACACCATCTTTTGTATACCATTGCAGCAGTGAATGCATATGAAACTGATGTATGTTGTTAGAAGCTTTGGACATTTCTTTGTGTTGCACATTCTTGCATCAATTAGACATGCACCTTATGTATACACATCAACATCACATCATTGCAATCTTATTGTTCTTGCCATTTCTATTTTCGACAAACTCTACATCCATCTTTAACAAAACACACAGCGGCAACGCGCGGGTACTTCACCTCGTTTTTAAACAAAACTTCAAATTATACGCTCTCTACTCTCTACCCCTTAACTCTCATTCTTTACACAACTTAAAACTTAATATCTGCAAAAAATATTATGGATTGTTATTTTCCACATACTATCGAATAAATCAAAGCTAGTGTTCAGAAACAAATTGATGAAGATAGCATTCATCAGCAATCGATTATCTACTTAGTTGTGCAGTTTGACAAGCGAGCAAAACTAAAGATGATATGAGGAAAACACACAAGAAATGCAAAATCGTTAAAAAAAATGTGCTTTGATTTACACTTTTTTAAAAGAAGAATTTTGAAAAAATTGCGAGATTCATAATATTTTATTTAAATTGACAGGACAAATACAAGATCAAATCAGTGCTAAAATTGTTTGAATAAATGAATGAATGAAAATACGAGATTCGTATTTTAATTTGTCTTTTATTAAAATAAATGAAGATTTAGTTTATTTAAAAAAAAAAAATAATAAAAAAATAGATGAAAGATTTAATTTTTAGATAAATAACAAAAATAAAAAATGAGTTAAAAGATGAGTCGATGCGATTATTAATTGTAGTATGAGTGTTAAAAATGATAAGTGACTACTTAACTTGAGTCACGCTGCATGGTGCTTTTATCATTTGTATTTCGATTTTATCATGTATATTTTCACACATATTGCCTTCCAAAACACCTTGGTTTAATTTTATGCTTGCAAATGACTTTGATTTTCCGAGTAACATTACATAGGCAGGTAAATCAACCCGATTTACCTTCGTTTGGGTTAGAAAAAATGATTCTAAATTTCATCTTGTGGGTAAAAGTGAAGTAGTGCAGCTAGGGCAGAAAAAAACCACATGGGAAATTGTTGTCTCTGAGTGTAGTCCACCGTACATATATACAGATGGCAGACATTCATGCAGAATCCCTACCCTTTGATTGATTGACCACACTATCCTTCAATTTCCAAATTTTTGTTTTACGGAGTAACTTTTTCATTACTTGATATCACAATCGTACACGTGTCACTTTTATGGTAATATGGACCTACCACACACTTTGCTGTACTTTCAGATAGCCCCGTACCTATGTTATCTTTCCACTTCCCAATTATTACTGTCACTACTATATCATATCTTTGTGTTACATATATATGCCACTTTATTTCTAACTTGTATTTTACATTTGCTATTTTTACGCTTGTTTTGGAGCACAAATAAGTGACTTATGTTTCCAATATATTCGAAATTTGATTACAAGTTTTGAAAACCATGTATATGTCGACCAATAGAATGTGACTAGAAGACGTGAACAAAAACTAGCACACTAACATGTTCAAAGTTAAGCACAAAGCTTAAATACAGCATGTTATTGTTAAGTGTTTTTGCAAAACATTTGATAACTTATAACTTCGACGGATTATGATAGTTTTCCATATGAAGAAGCCTTAAAATTTGATATTGTCTTCTACTTGTTGAACATGAAACGTATATTTGAGATCAATGGTTGTTCAATAGTCATGTCAATTCTCAAACGAAATCTAGTATAAACGACATTAAATGATAGTGGTTGGCATGTTATGCATAAGATGTATCGTAGTTTATATTCAAAACTAAAACACAATTTGGACCTACTGATCAAATACAAAAAAGTTGATTAACTATTTAATCTTTGTATAAAGCATGAAACTTAATAGTTTTAGGGGCAAACCCCTACAGTAGCATCTCATTCTGTACGTTCTTGAGAAATGATTGTTCTAACTTCTAAGACTAGTTATTTTCAATCAACTACAATTAGTTGAGTATCATTTATTCTCACAAATACTGATGACATTGACTTTTGTTCCATATATTATACAGATTATATTAGTCTTCATTAAAATACGTCTTTTAATTAACAAAAACACAAATATCATATTTCAAAGTTTCAAGATACCTCATTGCGACATGTTGTTGCATATGTTTACTTTATTTTGTATATTTTAAATTTGGAAAAACCTAGTCCTTTCAATATATTTGAATCAATCTAAGTCATTCAATTAAAGATTCCATATAAAATAAAACAAACCATTCACAACAAAATTCTTAGAATTGTACATATAAAAAAAATGATGATTTCTTGTTTCCACTTTGCAAAAACACATACATATTATGTCCACACATTAATCTACTCTAATATCATGTTATAAACATCTAATCTAATCTGGTTCATATAAAGTATACGAGAAAAAATTTACTTGTGTATCGAAACATCAATATTTTGTTGAAAAAACAAGATTTGACTATGAATATTGTTATAAAGGCACGACGTAGCATTTTTTTTATCCATATTCAAGCATGGACACATTTATATGTATCGATCACATATATTTTGTGATGTTGTAAAATAGAAACTTCGTTCTGTTTTCTGGGGAGGTCTTCTTCCTTTTAACTTTTGCAAAAAACAGAAAAGAAAAAGTTGAAAAAAGCAAAACAATAATATTATCACCAAATATGGGCTCCATTAAGTCCATATTTTCCGCACCTTGACCATTGGCCCAAAGAGTGTATAAAATATTAAATAGTTTAAACCGTATTGAATTAATAAATAAAAAGCGAAATAACTAACATTTAATAAAGAGAGAAAATGATTAGGAAAAGGGTAAGAAATAAGAAGAATATATTTAATTAAGTTGATGGTGGTGAAGAGAGTTTATTGCCAGTGAAGGTTATGCAAGGGACCCAATATAATGCTACCAAAATAATATTTTTGTTTGAAACTAAATGATGCCTTATTTCAATTTTAAAAAGTAGTTTATTTATAGTTAATAGACCATGAAAAGAGGAGATGAGAAAGTTGTTATCGCACTATATCAATGAAAGTATCCAAGAAACTATTTGCTTGTAAAAACTCTAACAAAGTTAGGATACCTAAGTTTTCAACTCAAGCAAGTTAATGATATGAAAATGTTTCTTACTTTCGGAGAAAAAAACAGCCGATTTATTTTAAAAACTCAAACCTCTATAAATTTTCAAAAGCCCATTGTCAAACACAGCCTATAGCAACATTCACATAATGCACGACTATGAATGTTAAGTTAATGAGTTGTAACTTATTATATAATGAAAAAGCCAAACTTGCAACACTTTCGGCAAGTTTCAAAAACAAAAAATATATATATTTTTCTTTGTCGGTAAATAATTTCAATAAAATATTACTAGTAGTATAACTTATGTACCATGCAAAGCCATGAAAGGAAAAATAAAAGTATGAGTAACGGCGAATTTTAACAACTTTTGGTGATTAGAAGTATTGTGACATGAATGTCATCAACAACTTCCGTGGCTTTATATGCGTAAATAAAGCCTATATGTCCTAGGTAGGTATTGTTTATTACTTTATCTTCTGGTTATTTTTATTTTTTCTTTTGTAAAAGAGGGGTAAATGGTACATGATTTTATGTATGAAAATGCATATTGTACTGTATGGAAGTGAGAGATGCTTTAAAGGTGCTACCAAGAATGGTGGTACTAAGGGGAAGACGTGTCTTCAACTTCTTTGTAGGCATGTGTCGTTGGTTCATTTTGGGAGAATTCGGTCTTTTCACAAACCGAGTTGTGGAAGAAAGAAAAGAGGGTCGTGTATGTGATGTTTGTTTTTGTGAGATATATTTGTGTTTAAGTGAGAACGTTATGTTGGTGATGATGTTGGTTATGTTGAAAAGCTGACGTGATGCTGAGTTGAAAGTCATGTTTACATTCACTGTTACCACGAACCTTTTCAAACAAGTATGTTCGTTCGTAGTGTATGAAATAAAACATGTTCATTTTAAGGGTATTTTTGATATTTTTGTAAAAAAGAAAAGTGAATATACGTAGAAGAACAAACATGTAGTCTCCACTCTAAGGCTGGAGGTAATGGTTGGTGATCTACCACTGCCACCTTTCTTTCACGCACGGTCCTTAGTTTTGTGTAGTGGTTTGGTGATGCTGACCACCAAACGGTTTGACAATTTTTTTCTTTGTTTGTGTGTGTTTGTAAGGTATATTATGAGGTATGTTTGTATAGAGTGAGGCACTGTTTGGTTTAATGGTCACCACTACACATATTTGGTAGTAAGTTTGATGGTGTATTAAATAGTGATGTAGCGCGACGTAGAGGTGGTAGGTTGGTGACCATTACGTCCAGCCTAAGGTTGAGTGTAGTGGTGGCCGCAATTACCACCACTAACTTAACGCCATATCAGCTTTTTAACACCACCAACATAGGATAAGATAACTAACTTCATCATTCAAACAAAAACCATTTAACCACAAATATACCTCACAAAATTCACACACAACGATGTTCCACAACTCGGTCATTCCATTAACCCAGTTCTCCCATAAATCTTTCACTAACGCTTTGGTTGAGGGGCATCGTTTTAAGGTAGACGCGTCAATTGAGGTGCCAATTATACAAACGCATTGTTCTTTTGTTATTACCTCTAGTATACTAGAGTAAGACAAACACCAGATCTATGGGATTTTATCGTTGCCGACTTAACACAATATTATCTCTTTCCTCACCGCAATTCAATAGGTAATGGTTGTCCCTTTTTTCTCACCATTTACTTATATCTCACTTAAATAATATATATACATACTCTACTTCACGCGTGTATAAACATCCATGTAACAAGAACCAGACATTAAAATCACCAAAAATTGTGTATGATACGTGGTATACTACACACTTGTAGATGTTGTTTTCTTACTAAGACTGGGTGTAATAATGGAGTCTCAGTCGGTCGGGGGTGACCCGATGCCTCAGGCTTACAACGCCAACCCAAGAGAGACGCGATCCCTAAGGGACGAAATGCACAAGTTGGTCGCTTTTACCAATTCAATGCACATAAAAACCAACAAAATGGACCGTTATGATTTATTAATTAAAAAAATCTTTTAAAATTTAAACAATTTACCCTATAAATACCCCATTCTTTCTCTATTTTTATACACACTTTCAAACACATTATTTCTTTTACACTCTACACGTTTCATCTAAAATAATTTTTGTTTTTTTAAACATCCTCGGATGATGAAGATGAAGTTAGTAGCGATCAAGCATTTTTAACGGAGGCCGTTGTTAGTGCAAATATTACGATATTTAATCTATACATTCTCATTTGTTTTGTTGATGACAAACATGTAACTTGTAATACATAACGTAAAATGTATAAGTTACTTGTAAGTATATATTGTCTCAACACCTCTCGACGACTCAAGTCCTTGTATGCTACAACACAGGTTCATACATGTTTGTTATGTTGCGTTATGATCAAACCCCCAACAAACCTGTTAATACAAATAAGCCGTTAAAACGTTTATTTATATTTCACGATCTTCTAATGTTTTGTCGATAACAAACGTAAAATCATTTTAACGAAACAAATAGAATACGTAAATAGTTTGAGTTAATAGTTTCCTAACACACTTACGCTTTCACATAAAACACTAAAACAAGTATAAGTGATTTTATGATTTAAATACATATGTACAACAACTAGTGTTTACATATTGGGTTAGTATATACTTAAACTAAGTATACTAAAATGGGTAAAACAAGTATATACTAAATGAGTAAAACTAGCAAATGGTATTGACCCATAACACATGGTTTTATATATACCACTTAACCAAGTCCATTGTATCTAGAAAGAAACCATGGATCAACCCATAACCCATGACCCATGACCCATAACCAAAAATACCCATGGGTAAAGAGGCGCGCCCACGGATCCCCGCTTTGTGCTAGCCGGATCCCAAGTGAAAGGGATCCGTGGGATCCGGGAAACAGTAGAGAATTTTGTCTATAAATAGAGAGCCATTTCTTCCTCTCTAGGTATGACTTTACACACATACTTCCCCCAAGTATTCTAACCCTCTAACCTCATATCCAAGTGATCTATGTAGTTTTGTCTTTTGTTTTTGTGTGATCTTCTAGGTTCCTCTTAAAAGAAAGATCACCACTTCTTGAAGACGTGCAAGCTCAAGTCCATGAGTTGCCATGCTTCGCCATCATCAAGACAACGAAGGTTCTCTTGTTGATAGATCTACCTTTCTCCATAGATGTTGGGTTGAAGGCATTAGTGAAGAATGCCGAAAGTGTCAAGATGAAAGCATTAGTGAAAGGTGCTCATCATCCGTGTAAAAGCATTAGTGAAGAATGCTAAAGGTGTCAAGACAAAGGCATTAGTGAAGGGTGCCAAGCGTTGTGTCAAAGACATTAGTGAAGGATGTCGATGAATCAAATCAAATAGCATTTGGGAAGAATGCTTAGGTCGTATAATCGATGAGGCGCATCGTTATACATATAAGTATTGTTTATTTACAAGGATGGTGATATCCTTGATGGTGTTGTAACAAGGAGTAGATCTCCTCGAGATTAGGTGTTGTGTTGTGAAGGGTAGTAGTTCCTCCATAGTAATGGAACTAGGTGCTTAGCCTAGTACCTAATAAAGGGTAGCGACGTTGTGATAGGATTAGTTCTCTAAGGTGTGAAAGAACTCGTTGGTTAGCCTAGCACCGTATAAAGGGTAAGGCGACGTTGTGTTAGGTGTGGTTCACCTTGGTGTGAAAGAACTCGGTATTTAGCTTTGTACCGGAAAAAGGTTAAGCGACGCTGTGAAGGCTTCTCCATAAGGAGATTGGTGTAGTGCTTACGAACTCTCGAGTAGGTGACTCGAGGAGTGGAGTAGGCAAGAAGGTGTCCTTGTAGCCGAACCACTATAAATAACTTGTGTCGTGGTGATGTGCTTTTACTCTTTATCTTTCATTACACGCTTATATACTCATCTATCAACGTCCAACATAAAAAACCAAATAGATTGACATAAGTCGATCTAAACTTTTAAAAGGAAGTTTTAAATTGGTAAAACTATTCAACCCCCCTTCAAGTTTTCCACAAAACCATTAAAACATGTTTAGTTAAATAGTTTATGTATAACAACTAATGTTTACATATTGGGTAAATATATACATAACTAGTATATATTATAAGGGTAATATAAATGGGTAGAAAACTTAAGTATTTGACCCATCGACCAAATACATTGAATGTAGTTGGGTAAAACCCAAAGTCCATAACCCATACCTAATGTCTAGATACATTTATACCTTGGTGAGCACTCAAAACCATGGACTAGATGCATTGCATCTTTAGATACATTGAATCTACTTGGTACCCATAACCCATGACCCATACCCAATGTCTAGATACATTGTACCTTGGTGGGCACTCAAAACCATGGACTAGATACATTGCATCTTATAGATACATTGAATCTACTTAGTACCCATAACCTATAACCCATGACCCATGACCCATGACCCAAAACCCATGGGTAGTGGAGTCCCACGGATCCCCAAGACACCGGACGGATCCTCGGGGAGGGATCCGTGGGATCCGAGGACAATGGCTAGTTTTCTCTATAAATAGTGAGTCATTTCTTCATTGTTCCACACACTTTCACACATAGTTTCTCTCCACCATTTATAGGATAGTTAGATCATTAGAAACATGTAAACCACCCACATCTCATATGATCATAATGTTCTAACTTTCATTTGTTGTAAGCATACTCAAGTGATCCTCCAAAGCAAGCTTAGAGATCTTACTTCCTTACCTACTAAAGTGATCACCCATCACAAGATACAAGCACATGAAGATCTTCTACAACAAGCTTGGGAAACTTGTCATCTTCATTCATAGAAGACTAACTACATCATGCTTTGGGTTCTTGATGTTTAGTCTAGGATTTCATATCCATTAGACACATTGTCTTGGATAATGTCTAGTATCATATTCTTGTATCTATGACTAGAATAGATGGTTTATGTGTTTGTGCCATAAAACACAAGGTTTGTTATGTTGGGCACAAAACATAACGGGTGTCATAGATGTGTCAAAGGCATTAGTGAAGAGTGTCGAAGATCCGTATTGAAGGCATTAGTGAAAGGTCTTTGAAGGATCGTGTCAATGGCATTAGTGAAAGATGCCTAGGGTTGTACATTCGATATTGTGTGTTTCGATGTACAAGATAGAGTAGTATTGGATCCAAGGATGGTGATATCCTTGATGGTGTTGTAACAAGGAGTAGATCTCCTTGAGATTAGGTGTTGTGTTGTGATGGGTAGTAGTTCCTCCATAATGGAACTAGGTGCTTACCTAGTACCTAATAAAGGGTAAGCGACGTTGTGATAGGTGTAGTTCACCTTGGTGTAAAAGAACTTGGTGCTTAGCCTAGTACCTAATAAAGGGTAGGCGACGTTGTGATAGGTGTGGTTCACCTTGGAGTGAAAGAACCCGTGGTTAGCCTAGTACCTAAAAAGAGTAGGCGACGTTGTGAAGGCTTCTCCGCCATAAGGAGTTGGCGTCGTGTAGTGATTACTGAACTCGGTAGGTGACTCGGGAGTGGAGTAGGCGAGAAGGTGTCCTTGTAGCCGAACCACTATAAATCCTCATGTTGGTTTGTCATCCTTTTACTTATCGCTTACGTTTATTCTTGCATTACATTGTTTATTTTCTATGTGGTTGATGTCTATGTTTGTGATACATACTTGGTCTTTCATATAGTCACAAACTATATTTAACACTTTACATATTATGACATGCTTGATCAAGAAAAAGCAACCGGGCTAATAATGGTGAAACTTGATTTATAATGAACCATTAATCTTGCGGAATCTTATGTGATATTAAGGGGTTGGCCTTACATGCCGTAATGCGTTAAATGCATCCTCGCGTCAAGATTCTCAAGTGCAATGGTTTATACTATATTTGATACAAAAGTTTTAAGTTTGAAGCGAACGTATTCACCCCCCACGTTTTCACAATTGGTATCGAGGCGGGTTGGCTCTAGTTTTTAAAACAAATGGTTTTCAAAGCGAGTAAGGTCCTTGTATCAAATTTTGGTGAAGTCAAGCATAATATGTGATGATGTACCTCCGGTAGCTCAAGGACACTCCGAGACGTGTCGAGCGCTTCTATCGAAGGCCCAGTTAGGATTCCAAAATATCCATAGGCGTCAAACCATTCGTTGGCACGACGGTTACCTAAGGGAACTCGCCATCCGAAGCCCTAAGCCCTTGGGGTATGGTGACGAAGGACAATTGATAAGGAACCTCGACTTGGTCAAACCTCGATCTCCTCTCTCTGGCTTCCCGTCAAGTCCGAGAAGCGGGTCACTAAGCCCTAGCGGTTATCCACAATCATGGAACGCCCCATGATCTCGACATTCATGCATAAGTGCTCTCAACCCTATTTCATTAACTATAAATAGGTTGGACGGGCAATGGATTAGGGTATGCTCATTTCACACTCATTTCTTTACTTACACATACTTAAACAACCATAACTCATACTTACTCTCACCGGGAGGTGGTTCGTAGGGTCCTACCCTGCAATCATCTTAACGTAGTGTTTCATATTTCTTATTCTCGGGTTACGGGCAAGTCTTGGTGAAACATACACCCTCATTACTTTGATCCTCATTGAAGCACGATAGTGCAATCTTTTGTACAATCGGTGGCGCCATCCGTGGGACCACTACTATTAGTACCAGTAATCACCCGGTCCCAATACCTCAACCAACTACACTACTTTTTCCATGGAACCGGAAGAAGATACACCTCCACCAGTTTCTACCCTCGTCCCACACAACACAACTAACACCGATAATCTCGCCCCATAACAACCTCAACCTTTACCACACGATCTCGCTTGAAACTACTCCCAGACATCACGCCTAAACATCCGCTAACCCTATTCGGATATTAGTCCCGCCGTTGAGGCAAAGTTTGAGGCCTTAGATTCTTTGCTAAGGGCTCACAAGAGGCAGGTTCGCAACCTTGAAATGCGGAGGGAGTTGGAATACTCCGATGAGGAGTATGACGAGGAGATTGAAATAGAGGATAGGCCTCACACATTAGCGAGGCGTTAGTCCTCTGAAATAGTTCTCCTTCCATCAGAAGGCTAAATGGGAGGACTATGGGCTTTGAGGAAGGACCCGGAGGAAATCCGGGAAGAAGGGAAAGAATGCATGGTGAAAGGAGGAGCGAGAACTCCAACGGAGGAAGCAACCCAGTAAGAAACGAAGGAGTAAACCTACCCCTCTCTAGGCGCCCATTTAGGAAGAGAAGGACGGGGCTCCAATACCCCCTCTTATGTTTCGAGTGTCTGAGGCCCGCCTCCATACTCGGCATGAATCAATTATCCCTCCGGAATGAACCCTACCTACCGCTCAAACCTACAATACTTACCTCCGAATGGTTCACTCCCCAACCGCATTACCGGCTAATGCCCTATGGATGGGTTCCTACGCAATCGATGGGTGTAAACCCTTCGTACCAACCTCGCTTCTTCGTTTACCCTACCTACACACACCATTTCCTAATCCTTATAATCCTACACCTGCTTATCCACCTCCATACAACCCTTATCGTGCGAAGCCTCGGAGCTTGCACACCCTTCGTAAAGTGGATCAAGACTATCCCCACCGCGGTGTAAAGATGCCTACTCATATAGGCACCTACGATGGGAAAGGCGATCCCGATAACTTCCTCCACTTATTTGAAGGCACTATCAAGATGCAAAGTGGGTCATGCCTCGTAGCATGCCACATGTTCACTTACACGCTCGAGACTCCGCAAGAATATGGTGGAGCAGGCGGAAGTTGGGGAGCATTATGAGTTTAGATGATCTTAAGGCTAAGTTACGGTTACACTTTAGCCGTGAGGAAGAACACCAAAACTCACCTAACCGTGCACACATCAAGCGAGAGGACAACGAAAGCACAAGGGCCTTCGTTACGGTATCTTGATGAAACCTTGCAAATTCTAGGGTTGCACGAAGATCGGAGGATCTCTGGTTTCGTACATGGCCTTCGGACTCGAAGCTTGGTGGAATTCACGCCCACCGACCTTCCCTACATACAAGGCCTTGATCGAGAAGGCTTACACCGGATTGAGTCCAAGGAGGTAGCAACAAGCGGGGCTTTGATAGAGCAAAAAGAAGTGTTTGACAAATTCTCAGAGGGTCCTCCGGGAAGGATCCAAAAACAAGAAGAAGAAGAGACCGCTTCACCCCTACAACAAAGGTTCGAACCATGGACTCTTGGCGAACTTGGTCAAATCTCCCGAGAGATCCTAGCTACCGAGAAAGCCGCAAAGTCCTTGATCCACCACCTTGGATGATAGCACAAGCAAAGCCGAGAAATGTCCAAGTATTGCCATTTCCATGAAGATCATGGACATGACACGAACAACCAGGGAACTAAAGCGGATCGAAGAAGCGATGCAGTCCGGACAGTTAGTACATGTCGGTCAAAGGCATCAAGAAGGAAAGGACAAGTTCTCCGACACTCAACCGGGTGAATGGAAGGGAACAAGAAGGAAACTACGCAGCGAAGCTCTATACTAGTGGTACACGGATACGACACAACCTTGAAAAGGAAGGAAGCGGATGGGGAGGGAGCGTGGGGAAATAACCTTCCTTACATATTGGGGCAAACACCTTGACCGATCCGTGATCATCAAGGTATGAATCTCAAGCAGGGAGGTAAACCGAGCATATACGGATTGTGGAAGCTCTGCGAAATCATTTATGAGCACTGTTTCCTAAAGCTCAAGTCATCCATACGCTCACGGAGGGTGGACTCGGCGCTACCGGTAGGGTTCTCCTATGAACACTCATGGCCCCGGGAGAAGTACCGTTGGAAATCACCATAGGCGAAGGCCCCTTATCCCGCACGGAAACACTCATCTTCATCATAGTAAGGTCGATTCTCCTTATAATTTGTTAATAGGGAGGACACCATGCAAAAATGGAATTGTTGTTTCCACCATACATGTTTGCTATTAAGTTCCAAACCCCCTGGAGTGGAACTGCTCATTCTAGTTATGGGGCGGATAAGGGTGTATATGGTGTCAAAAGATCAAAGAAGAATCGGAGGAGTCTCCGATGGAAATTCTTAAATCAGTCTGAGATCACGGAGGAGCGAGTTGTAGTAAACCCTAGCTACCCAGAACAAACGGTGGTAGTAGGAAAGCAACTCCCAAAATTTTAAGGCAAAGCTCACAGAGTCATTGCGACTAACCTTGATGTTTTGCTTGGAAATATTCGACATGACAGGGTACTAAGAACATTGTCGATAGATGGGCAATCCTTGAACGGAGTATAAACTCAATGAGTACAAACACATTGAGCCAATAAAGAAGAAAGGAGAAGCCTAGCCCCGAAGAAACGCCGCACCGCACTGAAGTTGACGAACTCACACAAGCGGGCATCCCGAGGGAGGTCAAGTACCAAACTTGGGTGGCCAATCCAAAGGTCGGTCAAAAGAGCGACGGAGGGTGGCGCATGTGTGTTGACTTCACCGACATCAACAAAGCATGCCCGAAGGATTGCTACCCCTACCGTAAATCGACCGAAGGTAGAGTCCTTGGCGAGTGTTTTCGTTAAAATGCTACTTAGATGCCTATAAAGGGTATCATCGATCCAAATGGCAAGGAGGACGAGGAAAAGACAAACCTTCTACACAAGCAAAGGTGTCTACTATTACGAAAAGATGCCCTTCGTTTGAAGAATGCGGGCGACTTATCAACGTCTCGTAGATAAAGCCTTCAACAAGCGACAGGCGAAATCTGAAGCCTACGCTGATGACATGGTTATCAAGAGCAAGACGGAGGAGGATCTACTCCTCGATGTACGTGAAACATTTGACCGACTTGGGCGATTAACATGAAGTCGAACTCTAAGAAATGCTCCTTCGTGTCGAAGAGGACAATTCCTAGGGCATTTGATCACTAAGCGAGGATAAAAGCTAATCCTTCCATGGTCAAGGCAATTTCGATCTCCAATCCCCAGTGTCTAAAAGATGTGCGAGCACGAATGGGAAGTCGGCGACCTTAAGCCGGTTTTGTCAAAGGGAGTCGACAGTCCCTACCATTCTTCAAAACACTCAAGGATGCACGGACAAGAAAACTTTCCAATGGAGCCGGATGTCAAGCGCCTTCGGAAGATGAAGAGTTCATCGAAATCCTTCTAACACTTACGTACCCAATCAAAGGCGAAGTGTTGTTCATGTACTTAGCATCCTCAATGGAGAGTGTTAGCGCAATCCTTATGGCGGAACGAGACAAGCGGCATCCCCATTTACTTTGTTAGCGAGGGTCCTCGGGGTAAATCAACTATCCAACATTGGAGAAGCTAATACCGCCTTAATCTACACACAAGGAGGCTCGACGCTATTTCCGTGCCCATCCGCTATAGTCTTAACCAAAAGCCATTTGAAACAGATCTTGTCAAAGCCTCGAAAAGTCGGGAGGGTGGCTAAATGGGCTATTGAGCTTGGAGAACATGAAATAGAGTTCAAAGGACGAAACTCTATTAAAGGGCAAATTCTCGCAGACTTCTTGGCGTAAACACCTTCCGAGCCCCGACATAGGAAAGGAAGAGCCCAAAACCAACCTCTCTCAAGTGCAGTCAATGGAAGCTTTATACTGACGAGCATCCGGATCCGACGGCTGGAGCAGTCTAATGTTGGTCGATCTTGAAGGGAAGGAGCATACATATGCTCTTCTGGTTCGAGTTTGAAGCCACAAACAACGAAGCGGAATAACGTTGCTAGCAGGACTTGATTGGCTAAAGATATGGAGGTCAAAGCTCTCATTGTCTTCGTAGACTCCCGGTTGGTTGCAAACCAAGTAACAGCTCTATGAAGCAAAAGCGACCCGTCATCAAACGCTTTGGAAAAACAAAGGAGATGTCGGAAAACTTCAATTCCTACACCATCCAAGATGTTCGTAGGAATCACAATAAGAAGGCAGACGCACTAAGCAAGCTAGCTTCAATGGCCTTTGCTCATCTCACTAAAGAAGTACTCGTGGAAGTCCTTCCTGAAAGATCCATTGTTCGTAAAGAAGTTACTGATGTGATTCACGAAGAAGGAGAGACATGGATGACTCCCATAAGGGAATATTTGATAAATGGTCTTCTCCCTGAAGATCCCAAGCTAGCAAGGATGGTTTGGGTTAAGTCCCCGCAATACCGGCTAATAAGCAAGCTTGAGCATCATCTGCGAAGTCCACGGGCGATCCTGCGGTCTTCATGCAGACCCCGCCGCTTGTCTCAAGATAATGAAGTTGGGCTATTATTGGCCTTCGATGCACAGGACGCAGGCCGAAATCATTCTCAAATGTGAAGCTTGTCGATACACTCGAACGCTCCAAAGATGCCGGCGGGGACATGACGAGTGTAACATCCGCATGGCCCTTCTCTCAATGGGGAATCGATATCGTAGGACCCATTCCCATGGCTCTGGAGGAGTCAAATTCTTCCGGTGGTCATTGATTACTTTACTAAGTGGGTAGAGGCTAAACCTTTGGCCTCCGTATCTGGAGGCGGATCGAGAAGTTCGTGTGGAACACATCGTGTGCAGATTCTGAGTGCCCACATCATCATATCCGACAATGGAAGCGATTCATCAAAGGAGTCTTCTATGACTTCTGCCAAGGGTTAAACATAAAACAGTCTTGGACATCCGTATACCATTCAAAAGGTAATGGAATGGTGGAGGTTACAAATAGAGACATCGTCAAAGGGATCGAGAAAAGGCTGGGGCGAACTCATCATGGATGGGTGGACGATCTCCCTCAAGTCTTATGGGCTCACAGGACGCATCCTAAGTCAAGCAATGGTGAAACTCCCTTCAGCCTAACATACGGAACATAAGCGGTCATCCCTTCGGAACTAATTGTGCACACGGAGCGTGTGGCAACGTATGATGCCTCCCAAAATGACGAAAGAATCAGGGAAAACCTTGATATACTAGAAGAAAGACGAGAAATAGCCTCCATCCAAGAAGAAATTCACAAACATAAGATCGAAGGCTACTATAACAAAAGGGTCAGACCTTCCACTTTCAAGCACGGAGAATATGTGCTACGCCTCAACAAAGCAAGCAAACCGTAGTATCGGGAAAGCGGGACCAACTTGGGAAGGACCCTACATGGTAGCCGAGGCTCACGGTAATGGAGCCTACAAACGCCACTCTTCTCAAGAACCCATCGACAGGACATGGAATGGTACGAACCTTCGAAAGTTCTATGTCTAAAATGTATTTTTACTTTTTTTCTTGTAATTAGTAGCTTCTCAAGGGAAAGCACACATTATTGGTAGTTGTCTTAGTTTTCATTTCAAGAATGATGTAATCCTCCCTACCAATTCAATGATAAATAAGACATTTCCCACAAATCTCTTGCTTCGTTTCTTAAACACAAAGATTTGTTCAGCCAAGTCGTTAATGAGTTTTAATGTCGAATGGCTTGAGGTGTAATACATGCCTTATCATTTAAGCCAACTTAAACATTCACATTAACTCTCCTAGTAGTTTTTGGCTCTTGTAAATTTTTTTTTACAAAGTCATACTATGTAAAGGATTTGAGATAGAGTGGGTCGCGACCCTCTGTCAATGATAAAAGTTGGTCATTATATTCTTGGTGTTGCAATTTACACACAATGAGGTTTTTTAACCTTAGGTTGTAAAATTTAAGCGTCGAAAAAATGGCGTACGGGAAGTTAACAAAACGAATATAAACTAAGTGTGTAGAGGTATCTCCCCTACACCATCATATTCAAAATGAGGGCTAATGCCCTTATACCTGCACGAGGAGCATAGGCTCCAGTCAAATTGTTCTTGGCCCATGGCCATACATCAAAAGCATCTAAATTGTTTGGAACATCAGACAAGCATTGTCAAATAAGATAAATTGTTTTAAGGGTACATGCCACCCTTTGAAACCAAATTACTGCCGACATGGCAGCCTTCATTCCTGCTTCTTTGGAGATGGAGTGGGGGATGGTTGCACTGAGACAGGCTTGGTAGACATGGTCTTCTTGGTTGGAGTGGTAGGCTTCAGATTTGAGGTTTCTTGGAAAGGAGGTCTTGAGGGTGCCATAGGATCTTTGGTAGCCTCGGCAAGGAAGGAGTACTACGTAGTTGCGAATGCATTTCCCGCCTCATCATACTCGACCTTGAAGTGGGACGGTAGCATTCAATCTTGGAGAGGTCCACGGGCTTACTGCTTTGGCGACCTCCTCCGGCTAAGCACCGTCCATGAAATATGGTCGATTTGATGACCTTCCACATCCGAGCTCCCAATTCATCAACGTGATAGAGCTCCATGGCTATGTAAGGCACCACCTTCGAAACGACCTCCGCACGATCCTTTTGCAGCATCTTATACCTCATCTGCAAGCCATCGATTTCCTCTCTTAACTTCACTTCTACCTCTCCGAGCCTAGCCTTCTCACCTTCCAACCCAATACATTTCGCCTCAAGAACAACATTCTGACCTGTGAGAGTGATGACCTTGGCTTCTTCCAACTTAAGATTCCCAAGTTCAACGGTCACCTGGGCTACCTTTTCACGAAGGAGTTGGACGACGGGGTTCTTCTCAACGTTCCTCTCAATCTCGTCACACTTAGCCTCCGGCAGCCCACGAGTTCTAAGCAACGCTCGGTCTTGGCATTCAACGATTATCCATTCTTGCCGCCTCGCAACCCCATTGTCATGCATGTCACAAAACCTTTCAATGGACATATTTTCCAAAGATACCTTTCCATTGAGGAGGGTGACATGATCGACAATCCGTGACGAGCCAAAGCATTGGGAAGCTCCTTAGTCTCCGGAAGACTGCGACCAATATAATGTATAAAGGCTACGTTGTGACAATTATGACTTCGATATTTTATAAGGAGGAACTGCTACCATGCACCTCCGCTTATTCATCGGCAATTCCAAGGCCGACTTCACAAAATTTTGGCCTTGACTCTTTTTTCACAACTCTTCCTCCGGAGGTAGATAGGGATTCTTCCTCTTGTTGGTAGAATTAATAGCCTTGGTCTTTGCTCCCTTTCTACTTTTCAACCCGCATCGACCATCCCTGTTGAACCTACAACTAGGACATCCTCATCCGCAGGATCGTCCGAGTCGACAACATTCTCCACCGGTTGGGATGGACCTCCAATGCAAGTTCGGAGGCGCCGATGCAATAGGCTCGGCTTCGAGTATCTACCTCGTTGTTGTTCACGGATGTCGAAGGAGAGCCAACATCATAAGACTCTTCGCCTTCTCGGCAGCATAAAGCTTAAATCTTCATCCAAATCTTGGTACATGAAGTTCTGAGCGACATCTCTACAAAATAGAAACAAGAAGAAATAAATATCGATGCTACATTGGTCCTACTTAAATAGAAGTAGATAAACATACTTTGTCCTTGGTATATGATCACGAGCTTCTTGGGAGACCCTCCCACTCAGGCAATCGACCATGTATAAGATGGCTTGAGGAACACTTGCACATCCACGGGATATCTAGCCAAATCGATAACAAGGATCCTTCGAACCTCATATGGCGGGGGTCATTATATCGTTTGGCATCAAACATGTTTTCCTTATTCGTGACTCTAGATATTTAGGAGGAAAAATGGTGTCTTGCACGTAGAAAAAACTACCCTTCCAACCTGTTATGTTTGTGTACACTTTCCCAAACAGGTTGGGAACATCTGCCTCAGGTCTTTTTGCTAGAGTTAACCAATTGCCCCCAGGGTACAAGTTCAAAAATCCTCTTAAAACCGTCAATGTTGGTTCATAACCGTATGCTTTGCACATCACTATGAATGTGGTCAGCTTGGCTAAACCAAAGGGGTTGAACCTAGAGATGTGAACCTTGTAATATTGCATAAACTCTAATATCAATGGGTGCAGGGGAATCCTAAGGTTCGGGTGACTAAATGCATGTGTGTATAGCCCTACGAAACCTGGAGGTGCATCAAAGATACCCTGAGTAGGTTTGGGTAACATCACTTTATGTTCTATTGGGATGGGATAATCGGCTAAGTGATCATGAAGATTTTTTGCGAGACAATGTACACTTTTCTTGCTTTATAATAAACTTGGAATCCATTTTTATATAAAAAAACAACAAACTTTCAAGACGAAGGAAGGATTACCTTTAGTTTCAGTGAATGCGATGAAGTTTTATTTGCGTGTCGAGGTGAGGCGAAGAGTAAAATAAACTAGGGTTGCATCTACCCCTTTTTATACTCCTTTTCTCTCTTAAACACCGTTACACGTGTCCTGAGGATAAGTCTTATCCGGCTCAAATTTTTAAATTTTGAATAAAGGCGACTTTTGGTCTCCGGGTAAGTTGAAATGTGATTCTGTGGCGGGCGGTGGTAATAAGTGATTAGCATTAAATGCGCTAAGTCGGTACATTATTATCCTTTAACTAACACACTTCGCGGCGGGATGATATTTTTCGCGACATGAAGTCGAAAGCAATGTCTCTCGCTCATATACATCACTTTCATTGGGGGCTTGATGATGTACCCTCAGTAGCTCGAAGGACACTCCTCAGAGACGTGTCGAGCCCTTCTATCTGAAGGCCCAAGTTAGGATTACAAAATATCCATAGGCGTCAAACCATTCGTTGGCACGAAGGTTACCTAAGGAACTCGCCATCCGAAGCCCTAAGCCCTTCTGGGTATGGTGACGAAGGACAATGGATAAGGAACCTCGACTTGGTCGAAACTCACGATCTCCTCTCTCTTGGCTTCCCGTCAAGTCCGAGAGCGTGGGTCACTAAGCCCTAACGGTTATCCACAATCATGGGCGCCCCATGATCTCCGACATTCATGCGAAGTGCTCTCAACCTATTTCATTCACTATAAATAGGTTGGACGGGCAATGGATTAGGGTATGCTCATTTCACACTCATTTCTTTACTTACACATACTTAAACAACCATAACTCATACTTACTCTCACGGAGGTGGTTCGCGGTCTACCCTGCGAATCACTTAACGTAGTGTTTCATATTTCTTATTCTCGGGTTACAGGCAAGTCTTGGCCGGAACATACCTCTCATTACTTTGATCCTCATCAGCCCGATAGTGCAATCTTTTGTACAATCAATATGAAAAGTGCTTTGTTGATTTTTTTTCTTTGAAGTTTTGTTGTTAGATATCTTGTTAATCAAGCTTGAATAAAGGTAAAAATGGATAATATAACTTCACTAAAAGTCTACAAAGGTTAAACCTTTAGTCGGGTCAAAGCGTGCATTTTGTAATTACGTGTCGATCCGCGGATCCCTGGGATACATGGACGGATCCTTCGCAAGGGATCCGTGGTACGAGAGAGCAGTTTGTGTCGAATTTCAAAATTCATAACTAATTAACCGTAAGTCGTTAGAAGTCGTGCCACCTATCGTTTTAAAGGTATTTGAGTGTACTTTCATTTAAAAATGATTTCATAAACTGATTCAAAACAATAATTTACAGAATCTTTGATTTATAATAGAAAGTCATTTTTCGGTCATAACTTTTGCACAAACTTTTGATCTAATTGGAGACGGATGTTTTCGCTTTTGAATAACAATGTGTCCTCTTTTGAAATTAAGGTTTTGATCATATTTAAAAATATAAAAGAAACTAATCAAGCTTGGTATACATGTTTATATTTAACACAAAGCGATGAAAAGAACATTCGTATGCTATGCTAAATGATAAATTGTCTTCTTTGCATTACTTGATAATTTGCTTATCTCAAATAGCTCTTGTGCTTGTTTGATTGAATAACATATGTGGTTTCTTTACCTTGCTATTCATTCTCTTGTTTGTCGATTTAGTAATATTCTACTAATCTGTTAGGATCGTTTCTATAGTAGATTTGGTGAATCGGGAGGTCGGGGAAGATGAAAGAACATCATCTTCATGTTAGAGAGAGAAAGTAGAGAGAGAAGGGAAATACTATGTGTTTATTGATGAAAGGAAAGGTGAATTACACAAAGAGATCTCACCCCTCCATGGAAGTATGGAGGGGTATTAATACCCAAACACTTACATCTATCACTAAATGACATAACAAGCCCTTGTGTTTGAGGTAACAAAGATAGAAATGTAATCCCGTCAATGTCGTTCCATTTACGAGTTAGGAGCGATTCCAACAATCTTCCCCCAATGGGACGACATAAGGGATTACTTACAACATTTCCTACAAGTAATAAAACAAATAAAGAAAAGTCTTCATAAGCTCTTCAAATGCTGAGGATGATGACAGTTTACGCTCTTTGTCTTCTTCTTGTACCTCGACTTGAGAATTGTCTTCTTCACTTGTAGGCGAATGATGTCATATGCAAGAATTGGATTAACTTCCCCCCAATTCATGCCGCATGTCTTTAGCATCTTCTCCGTACACTCCTTTTGGCGAAGTTCTTAATCGCTTCCCCAAACCGACAACCGTCTTCACAGATTCAAACTTTGATGTAGTGAACATTTCCTCTAACTTTGACGTTTCAAGACGCTGCGGAATTTGTAGATGAGCGATAAACCACACAAGGTAACCGACTTATTGTGGAAAATCCGTTCGGGGTAACATGCAAAAATCAACGGATCTTCTCACGTATGTAGACGCATCACACCAAACAAACCACGAAGGCGAAATGAAACGACTTCCCCGAATGTTGCGGTCTATCGGAATAATAGTTACCGGTGAATCTGCAATTACTCGATAAGATGACCGTGTGAGGCATCACAACATCATATTTAGGTAACTTCATGCACGATAACTCTGTGAAAGTGAGACGATAACACCAAAGTGAGACGTTTAAACCACGGATCGTCTCATTTCTTCTCCCCGATTGAAGAAATTCATGAAGGGAAGCGGGTTTTCGAAAAAAATCCAAAAACATCAAAGAAGCAAGGAACACCTATACTCTCTTCCCCGATGTTTTCAATGAATCGTAATCATACACCACGTATGTTGATGATGAAATTGGAGACATCGAAACCATGTATGTTTAATTAATCGAACAAGTGTGAAGTACCATAAATATCTTGTGAGAATCACCGCTAATAAAACTTCTCTACTCGTGTATACTCTTCTCATTAACTCTTTACCAATTCCCATTATCATTCGACGGCTTTTTGTAGTGACTCTTGATGGAAAACCCAATATGACGAACTTGAGACCCAAGTAGTATAACCCGAACTTGTGACTTAAACTTGCACTATTGTCAGACGAAGAACCCTTTTTCTTAACTCCATCGAAAAAGGTAAACTTAAAGTTTCTCAAATTATCCACACCGTAGTGTGACACTTGAGCACAACAACGTAACTCCTTAAAAGTGATAGTTATAAGCTGTGAGCACAACAACGTAACTCCTTACATCAGGTTCAACTAGATAACTCAAGTCTTTGTCATTCGAAAATATTAAAGCTCGAACAAGGATCTCGAAGAATCATGCATCCAACCAACCCCGATATCTTCAGATACTAAGTACACGCATCCATGATATCCCACTTCAACCTCAAATAAATAATAAAGAATTCACGCCGTAGTCACATCTTGCGGTTAAACGCTCAAAACTAGTCTTCATTAACGGTTAAGATGAACTTTGATAATGGTTTTCCGATCTTGTCAAAATGTATCCCGTAAAAATATAGCATACCAAAATACCACTCATGTATACCAAATAGTAAGAATTGTATCCAAAGTTTTTAAGAAAATTTTTGATAACAATTTGTATTTTATACTTCCTTAGTCGTATGATAGGCCAAAGCTGTGATAACCATTTTGGATCATCCATACGTAGCAAGCCCAAAGATCCAAGATCACAGTTTGGCCAAGACAGCCATATTACAGCCCACGATCCATATCAGTAGGCCCGATCCAATCAACCACACATACATGATACATGATACAACCGGTTGTAATAACATTATATCTTACCTAAACCTAATCACATTCATTTGATAAACGCCTACCAACAACATTCTCTCACCTAACTTCTCAAAACTCAACCAACTCCGGATCTCATCTAAATCTGCTTTTCAACCTACACGCTTCTCATCCAATCTCAGTTAATATCTTAATCTTCAAACAATTTTTAACACTAGTCCATCATCAACAACAACTGAATCCCAACATAAAACTTACAACCGTACCTTATGAGTATCCACTTTTCTGCACAAACCCAATCAAGAAACCATTTTGAAGGCTTCATGATCCTTTGGAGGGTCACGGTAGGTTCAACTTGATTGTTTTGTTTTTCATTTTAATTGAACCGAAAGAAAGGAATGGAATGAAACTGATTGTAGTTTTGTTCCTTCTTAACATTTTCGGATATAAATTAAAAGAAGTTATGCTTCGACAATTATCAATGATGATAAACTCTTGTTGGTTTTGTCTTAGGACAAATTTTGTTAAAAAAAAAAGAGTAGTCTGAGATCTATCATGTATTGAGTCATGTTTGATTGAACTTTTGAGGAGTGAATGTGAGGGTCTTGAGGTGAGACTAGATTAGGTTTGGTTTTGGTATGAATGGTCGAATCTGATTTCACTGGTACAAATCAATTCGATGCAGTTAAAACATGGACCAATGATGTAGATATACTGAGGTTGAGTGTTGTATTTTTTGGTATATGGTCTTTGTGGTCGAGGTCATGTTTACACGTAACCTCCTTTGTCTTCTTTCTAAAGCGTAAAAGATGTATCTTTATACTTATGCGTAAAACATGTTTTGGTCCTTATGCGTAGCCTTACGCGTAACGTCATGCTTATGCGTAAGCATACGCGTAAACATATGCGTAGGCCATAGGCGTAAGCCAAGGCTTAAGCGTAAACGCATACGCGTAACTTCATAGCTACGCGTAACAACTCTGTAGATGCTCCTTATGCGTAAGTTTAGGGTTTTGACCCGTTGACCACTTTTTCCGCGATGTATTCCGACCAAAATCCGTCTAGGTTCATATGACCCGAAAAAGCATAAAGACACCGTTTGACCACAAGGCGATTCACACGAGATGGACAAAATATCGTACGAGTAAAATATGATTAAAAACTGTTTGTGAACAACAAAGATACAAAACAGTTATGACCCATAAAAATTTTTGACCATAAATGATACATTAAAAAAGTCTTGTATAAAACTGCTAAACACAAAAATTTATATGAAAGGTTAAAAAGCTTAGTTTTAACAAATCTAACAAGAACGATTTTAACAAGATATATCACCAAAAATCAACCAATGATAAAAAACCGACCTGGCTCTTGATACCAATGTTAGGATCGTTTCTATAGTAGATTTGGTGAATCGGGAGGTCGGGGAAGATGAAAGAACATCATCTTCATGTTAGAGAGAGAAGGGAAATACTATGTGTTTATTGATGAAAGGAAAGGTGAATTACACAAAGAGATCTCACCCCTCCATGGAAGTATGGAGGGGTATTAATCTGAAACACTTACATCTATCACTAAATGACATAACAAGCCCTTGTGTTTGAGGTAACAAAGATAGAAATGTAATCCGTCAATGTCGTTCCATTTACGAGTTAGAAGCGATTCCAACATAATCAATGTGCTATTTGAAGGAGTGTTTGGGATAACATCTAGTTGTGTCGAAAATGTTAGTTTACATACTTAGATAAGTGATATAAGTTGAAAAAAATTTAAAACATATAACACACTAAATGGATTTTTTATTGAGTTTGTCATGTGTGCAACATAAATATTTTATGTGCTTATATGATTTCTTTTGTTCTTGTATCGTTTTCTAAAAACAACAAGAATGTACATCGGATCATAACCTACACTTGTGTTGATGATGTACTATCCCATTTTCCTTTTCATGATCGCTTTCCAAGCTTCATAGTAGGATTGACAACTTGATTATTTCATCCGATATACTCAAGTAAATTATTTTGCAACGCAAATATAATTGTTCATATCCGAAAGTCCAAACTCAAGCTTTCCAACAACATATGTTGAACTAGCTCATCCAACCAATTTTTGTTGTTCACCATATGGACAACTTTTAAATTTATTTTTAACATGACACCTTCGTCACCTTAGTTGTCTCAAGTATAATATTAAACGAATCAAAGTATCATCATTGTTACTCTTCGATAGGCCATTGTAGGAATATAAATTTTCCTAACTTGAGAATGAATACTGGAGAACTTATTGCACTAGAAACTCAATTTGACCTAACGGTTGAATTGCTTCCCTGATAGAAGTTGGGTATGTGGAATCGACCGTAAAAATAGTTGTGTTTAGCCGTAATTGAGCACCGCTAGTAATAGTCTCATATTCATTCTCTCACTTGGGAAATTTATACTCCTATATTTTCCTAAAGTAAATTTACAATGGAAATACTTTGCATTGTCTTAGGATTACTAATCAAACAAGTTGTAAAATTAAATTTTCTTTTAGTTAATCACAACCACTTGCCTCATCAAGCGATTATCTTGCTTTGATCGAGAAGAACTACATGACTTCATGGACGAAGCTCATTGTACGCTAATCATCATCCGTAATAACTAGATTGTCCTAAACTAGCACCTCACAACCCTTTTGTCTTGAACACCATCATGTGATCTTTTCTTTCAAGACACATACCTTGCATATCATTGTTAGTGTAAATGATTTACTAATCTAGACAAGAATTTGTTTTAGGCTTCTTGAATAGTACTTGTTAAGTTTGCTAAACCTTTGTGTTATTTGTGAGCTCGATCTCATTTGATTGCCTATATGTGATCTCTACATGCTCTCCTTGCTTTGCTTAACGTGTATACATGTGTGCTTGCTGTAAAAACCATTAGTTACCATCAATAATTTTCTCTTGATCATTTAAGTCCATCTTCATGTAAGACACTTAAGAGACTGAGTAACTTAGGATATGTAGGTGCTAGACCTTGATAGAACCCGATCACCTCTTTTTCACCTCATCTGTTAGCCGGATCCCTAGACTTAAGCTAGCCGGATCCCTCTAGTGAGGGAACCGGTGGAACAGTAGGAACTTTATCTCTTTAGATAATCATTTCAAATTTCCTTTTTCCCACACAAGCACTTGTTCAACACTTAGGATTATCTGCTTCCTATATGTTTATAAATGAGTTGCATTTATATGAGTCTTTACGTGTTCTTCATTTTTGTTTCATGATTTTATGTGAACAATTTATCCATTGGTATAAATGTTTTCCTTGTGTACTAACTCTTTTGGATTCTTGTAGGATGACAATAGTCGATTTCATCATCAAGTCAAGTTGTGCTCATTCGCACATTTTTTTTTGTTATTTCTAATCTTGCATCATCCTAACCATCTTACTCCACTTTTATCACTACTCACAAAGTCATCATGTCTACCACCTCTATTGAGTCATCAACCAAGTCAAAGATTCACCTTGATACCTTTCATCACCTCTACCACAACTTCCATACCTCTAAGTCATAATGATGATTTCTATCATTATCAACGTGTCCAAATGTCTAGTTCATGATCTACGTGATGAAGTATGTCTCATGTTCTACCACATCCTATTTGTGTCAACCACATCCTATAAGTGTCTCACTACCACTACAATTCATGGTCGCTCAACCATCCTGCACAAACATCTATGTTGTCAAAAGCCAAGTGAATTTCGTAATAAAATGCGTCTCATCCCTAAGCACATTTTTTTATTACCTTGAACGAACCTTACAACTTCTAAACCAACCATGATGATGCAAGTAGTACGATTATTCTCTTTTTGACACTAATCCTTTCTTTGTAGGTTCATACATATACACTTTGATGTGTATGGGATTCTCGTCTATTTATGGACGAAATTTTACATTTTTTTTGTAGGTTCTTCTTGACACCCTCGAGCTAGGGGGAGCTTCCGTCAAGCTTTTACAAAGTGCATCATATGACTTACTCGTCCAAGGACGAATATAATTTTGCACTAACTTTTTGTTTTGTAGATTTTCAAAACACACTAGGAGAACTTGACGCCTCAATAAAGGGAGTTTTTAAGTCAAAGCAAAACATTGCAAATTTTGCAATACTTTCGTCTTAGCCTTCCTAAAATACTTGGCGCCCTTAAAAGGGGAGCAACCGTCAAGGGGAGCATGCACACATTCATTCTTCAAAATTCCTTTATGTTTCAACAAAAGGGAGATTTCTTTCTCATCATATATTTTTCCTTTTTCTTTTCTTCTTAACACTAACCTTGATGTAGGTTAAGCCTAAAAAATTTGATCCATTGAGCCGTTGGCAATAATGTTTATAATTCAAAGGATCTTTCTATTTTTTTTGTGTGTGATTCTCTAGGTTCCTCTTAAAGACGAGATCAACACCTTTCGAAGATGTACAAGCTCAACGTCATGAGTTGCTAAGCTTCGTCATTAGTGTTTCGTGTTGAAGGTATTGGCGTGGTGTGTCAATTGGAGCAATAAGGTGTTTTTCTTTTAACTTCACTAGGGATGATGCAAACTCGCCTTTCGACAAAAGGGGGAGAAGAGTGTAAACGGAGAAGGTAATGTATAGGAAGTACGGACACAAATAACTTTGACACTTTACCTATCTATTACGTTTATATATATTTTGTCATCATTAAAAAGGGGGAGATTGTTAGTGCAAATATTACGATATTTAATCTATACATTCTCATTTGTTTTGTTGATGACACACATGTAACTTGTAATACATAACGTAAATGTATAAGTTACTTGTAAGTATATATTGTCTCAACACCTCTCGACGACTCAAGTCCTTGTATGCTACAACAACAGTTCGTACATGTTTGTTATGTTGCGTTATGATCAAACCCCCAACAAACCATTAAAACATATTTAGTTAAATAGTTTATGTATAACAACTAGTGTTTACATATTGGGTACATATATACATAACTAGTATATATTATAAGGGGTAATATAAATGGGTAGAAAACTTAAGTATTTGACCCATTGACCAAATACATTAAATGTAGTTGGGTAAAATCCAAAGTCCATAACCCATACCCAATGTCTAGATACATTGTACCTTGGTGAGCACTCAAAACCATGGACTAGATGCATTGCATCTTTTAGATACATTGAATCTACTTGGTACTGATTGTACAAAAGATTGCACTACCGTGGCTTGATGAGGATCAAAGTAATGAGGGTGTATGTTCCAGCCAAGACTACTTTGTAACACGAGAATAAGAAATACTAAGACACTCGTTAAGTGATTACGCAGGGTAGGACCTGCGAACCACCTCCGGCGTGAGAGTAAGTCGAGTTATGGTTGTATAAGTGTGTGTAAGTAAAAGATGAGTGTAGAATGAGCATACCATAAACCATTGTCTGCTAACCTATTTATAGTGGAAGAAATACGGTTAGAGGCACTCTTGCATGAATGTCGGAGATCATGGGGCGCCCCATGATTGTGGATAACCGCTGGGGTTAGTGACCCACGCTCTCGACTTGACGGGAAGCCAAGAGAGAGGGAGATCGTGGGTTTGACTAATTCGGAGGTTCCTTATCCATTGTTCCTTCGTCCACCATACCCCGAAGGGCATAGGACTGCGAATGGCGAATTCCCCTAAGGTAACCTTCGTGCCAACGAATGGTTTGACGCCTGTGGATATTTTGGAATCCTAACTTGGGCCTTCGTATGGAAGGGCTTCAACACGTCTCGGAGGAGTGTCCTCCGAGCTACTCGGAGGGTACATCATCAAGCCCCCCAGTCGAAAGTGATGCATATGAGCGAAGAGGCATTGCATTCGACTTCTTGCTTCGAAAAATTTACATCTCACTGCCAATTACGTTAGTTAGAGATAATTACTTACCTAACTAAGCGCATTAAATGCGAAATAATTACTACCATTGCTCACAAAGTGATTACTTATCCCCATATTACCGGAGACCAAAAGACTTTATTTAAAATTTAAAAGTTGTTTGACTCGGATAAGAGTAAAAAGATGGACACGTGTGTGGTTTTAAAGGCGGTAAAAGGGTATTTAAGGAGGAGTTGTGGAAACCCTAAAAATTTTCACTCTCTCGTCTTTTTACACGTTGAAGAACCTTTTCCAACAGACACCATCTTCGAAAACAAAGGTAAACGCTTCTCTTTTCTTGTAGTTTTAAAAATAAGAACATGGATTCCAAGTTTATTATATAACAACAAAAGTGTACTTTGTCTCGAAGATTTACATGATCACTTAGCCGATTATCCCATCCCACTAGAACATAAAGTGATGTTACCCAAACCTACTCGTGGTATCTTTGATGCCCTTCGAGTTTCGTAGGGTCATATACACATGCATTTAGTCACTCAAACCTTAGGATTCCGTTGCACCCACCGATATTAGAGTTTATGCAAGTACTACAAAGTTCATATCTCTAGATTTAATCCCTTTGGTTTTGCCAAATTAACCACATTCATAGTGATGTGCAAAGCCTACGGATATTAACCAACATTGACAGCTTTAAGAGGATTCTTGAACTTGTACCACAGGGGCAATTGGTTGACACTAGCAAAAGACCGAGAGAGATGTACCCAACTTTGTTTGGGAAGGTGTACACAAACATAACGAGTTGGAAGGTAGCTTTTTCACGTGCAAGACACTATTGTTCCCTAAATATTCGTGAGTCACGAACAAGGAAAATAGGTATAATGCTAAGCGGTATAATGACCCCCGCCTACGAGGTTCGAAGTGATCCTCATTATCGACATTTGGTCAAATACCCTGTGGATGTGCAAGTATTCCCCAAGCCATTTTATACATGGTGGGATTGCTCGAGTTGGGAGGGTCTCCCAAGAAGCCTATGATCATATACCAAGGACAAAGTATGTTTATCTACTTTTATTTAAGTAGGACCAATGTAGCAATCGATATTTATTTCTTCTTGTTTCTATTTTGCGAGATGTCATTCGAAACTTTATGTTCCAAGACTTGGATGAAGATTTAAGTTTCATGCTCGGAGAAAGCCGAGGAGTCTTATGGTGTTGGCTCTCCTTCAACATCTGTAAACAACAACGAGGTAGACATTTCAAGCCGAGCCTCTTTCATCGACACCCCACAACTTGCTTTGGAGGGTCCATCCCAACCGGTGGAGAATATTGTCGACTCGGACGATCCTGCGAATGAGGATGTCCCGTCGTTGGTTCAACAGAATAGGCGATAGTGAAGAGTAGGAAAGGAACAATGACCAAAGTCATGAAATCTACCAACAAAGGAAGAATCCATTGCCTGCCTCACGGGAGTAGAGTTGTGAAGCAGAAGAGTGTCGAGGGCAGAAAGTTTGTGAAGTCTACCTTCGAATTACCCGATGAATCCGTTGAGGTTCATGGTAAGTAGTTTTCCTTACGAATCATGCGAAATTATAAATTGCACAATTATGTTAATCGTTATACATTGTGTTGCTCATGTGTCTTCGAGACAAAGGAACTCCCAAATGCCTTGGCTCATCACCGGATTGTTGACCATGTGACCCTCCGCAATGGAAGAGTATCTTTGGAAAACATGTCTATTGAAAAGTTATGTGACATGCATGATAATGGGGTTGCGAGGCAGGCAGTAATGGATAACCACCTGAATGCCCAAACCAGAGAGTTGCTCCGAACTGTGGCCAAGCTGGAAGCCAAGTGTGACGAGATTGAGGGAAATGTTGAGAAAAACCCATCGTCCAAGACCTTCGAGAAAAGGTGGCCCAGCTAACTGTTGAACGTGGTAATATGAAGTTGGAAGAAGCCAAGGTTGTCACTCTCACAGTCGAATGCACGACTTGAGGCAAAATGTCTTTGGGGAAAGTGAGAAGGCTCGGCTCGGAGAGGTAGAGGTGAAGTTGAGGAGGAGATCGATGGCTTGCGATGAGGTATAAGATGTTGCAAAAGGATCGTGCGGAGGTTGTTTGAAGGTGGTGCCTTACATTGCCATGGAGATTTATCACAATGATGAATTGGGAGCTCGATGTGGAAGGTCATCAAATCGACCATATTTCGTGGATTGGTGCTTGGCGCCGGAGGAGGCGCCAATATAGGTAAGCACTGTGGACCTCTCCAAGATTGAATGCTACCGTCCCACTTGAAGGCCGAGTATGATGAGGCGAAATGCATTTGCAACCGCAGTACTCCTTCCTTGCCGAGGCTACCAAAGATCCTATGGCGCCTCGAAGATCTCCTTTCCAAGAAACCTCGAAGTTGAAGCCTACCACTCCAACCAAGAAGACTATGTCTACAAGCCGGTCTCGGTGCAACCATCCCCACTCCATCTCCAAAAAGCAAGAATGAAGGTGCTCTATTAGCGTAATTTGGTTCCAAAGGGTGGCATGTACCCTTAAGACAATTTATTTTATGTGACAATGTGTCTTGTATTCCAAACAATTTAAATACTTTTGATGTATGGCCATGGGCCAAGAACAATTTAACTGGAGCATAGGCTCCTCATGCAGGTGTAAGGGCAATAGTCCTTATTTTGAATGTGACAGTGTTGGGGATGTACCCCTACACACTTAGTTATATTTGTTAACTTCTCGTACGCCATTTTTCCGACGCTTAAGTTTTACAACCTAAGGTTAAACAACCTCACCGTGTGTAAATTACAACACCAAGAATATAATGACCAACTTGATCATTGACAGAGGGTCGCGAACCACTCTATCTCAAATCCTTTACATAGTATGACTTTGTAAAAAAAATTACAAGTGCCAAAACTACTAGGAGAGTTAATGTGAATGTTTATATTGGCTTAAATGATAAGGCGTGTATTACACCTCAAGCCATTCGACATTGAAACTCATTAACGACTTGGTGAACAAATCTTTGTGTTTAAGAAACGAAGCAAGAGATTTGTGGAAATGTCTTATTTATCATTGAATTGGTAGGGAGGATTACATCATTCTTGAAATGAAAACTAAGACAACTACCAATAATGTGTGCTTTCCTTGAGAAGCTTCTAATTACAAGAAAAAGATAAAAGTACTTAAAAATAGAACTTTCGAAGGTTCGTACCATTCCATGTCCTGTCGATGGGTTCTCCGAAAGAGTGGCCAATTTTAGGCTCCGTTGCCGTGAGCCTCGGCTACCATGTAGGGTCCTTCCAAGTTGGTCCCGCTTTCCACGATACTACTGCTTTGCTCGCGCTATTGAGGCGTAGCACATATTCTCGAGTTTGAAAGTGGAAGGTCGACCCTCTTGTTATAGTAGCCTTGATCTTATGTTTGTGCATTGCTTCTCGGATGGAGGCTATTTCGCCTTTCTTCTAGTAGATCAAGGTTTTCCCGATTCTTTCATCATTTGGGAGGCATCATACGTTGCCACACGCTCCGTGTGTACAATTAGTTCGAAGGATGACCGCTTTTGTTCCGTATATTAGGTGAAGGGGTTTCATCATTGCTTGACTTAGGATCGTCTGTGAGCCCATAAAACTTGAGGGAGCTCGCCCACCCATCCGTGATGAGTTCGCCCTAGCCTTTCTCGATCCCTTTGACGATGTCTCTGCTTGTAACCTCCACTTGTCCGTTACCTTGCGGGTGGTAGACGGATGTCGTGATTGCTTTATGTTGAGCCCTTGGCGGAAGTCGTGAAGACTCCTTATTGTTGCTTCCGTTGTCGACATATGAGTATGTGGGCACTCGAATCGCACACAATGTGCTCCTACACAAACTTCTCGATCATCTCCACATTACGAGGCTAGTGGTTTAGCTTCCACCCACTTAGTGAAGTAATCGATCGCTACCGGCAAGAATTTGACTCCTCCCAGGCGCTACAAACATAGGCCTACAATATCGATGCCCCATTGAGAGAAGGGCCATGCAGTTCACACTTGTCATGTCTTGCTTTGGCATTTTGGAGCGTTTGAGTGTATCGACAAGCTTCACATTTGAGAATGATTTCGGCCAAGCGTCCTGTGCATCGAAGGCCAATAGTAGCCCAACTTCATTATCTTGAGACAATGGCGGGGTCCCGCATGAAGACCGCAGATCCTTCATGGACTTTGGAGATGATGCTCGAAGCTTGCTTGGGGCCTACACATCGTAACCAGGGTGACAAAAATGACCTCCTATATAGGGTTTCCCCTATTAGCCGGTACTGTGGAGACTTAACCCGAATTTTCCTTGCTAGCTTGGGATCTTCAGGGAGAAGACCACTTATCAAATATTCCCTTATGGGAGTCATCCATGTCTCTCCTTCTTCGTGAATCACATCAGTAACTTCTTTGAGAACAATGGATCTTTCAGGAAGGACTTCCACGAGCACTTCTTTAGTGAGATGAGCGAAGGCCATTGAAGCTAGCTTACTTAGTGCGTCTGCCTTCTTATTCTGATTCCTACGAACATGCTGGATGGTGTAGGAATCGAAGTTTTCCAGCATCTCTTTCGTTTTCTCCAAGTACTGTTTGATGACAGGCTGCCTTGCTTCATAGGAGCCTGTTACTTGGTTTGCGACCAACTGGGAGTCTACGAAAACAGCGAGAGCTTTGACCTCCATATCTTTAGCTAATCGAGTCACCTAGCGGCGCTTCATATTCCGGGCCGTTGTTCGTGGCTTGAACTCAAACCGAAGAGCATATGTATGCTCCTTCCCTTCGGACTAACCAACATTAGACCTGCTCCAGAACCGTCGGAGCTGGATGCTCCGTCTGTGTAAAGCTTTCATTCAACCTGCACTTGAGAGAGGTTAGTTTTGGGCTCTTCCTTTCCTGTATTAGGTTCGAAAGGTGTTTCTGCTAAGAAGTCTGCGAGAATCTGCCTTTTAATAGAGTTTCGTCCTTTGAACTCGATTTCATGTTCTCCAAGCTCAATAGCCCATTTAGCCACTCTCCCTGACTTTTCAGGTTTCGACAAGATCTGTTTTAGTGGCTTGTCGGTTAAGACTGTAACTGGATGGGCCTGAAAATAGCGTCGGAGCCTCCTTGTTGCGTAGACTAAGGCGAGTATTAACTTCTCCAATGCTGGATAGTTGATCTATGCTCCTTGTAGGACCCTGCTAACAAAGTAAATGGGGATTTGTCGCTTGTCCGTTCCGCCATAAGGACTGCGCTAACACTCTCCATTGAGGATGCTAAGTACATGAACAACACTTCGCCTTTGATTGGGGTTGTGAGTGTTGGAAGGATTCGATAAACTCCTTCATCTTAAAAGCGACCTCCGCATCCCGGCTCCATTGAAAAGTTTTCTTGTCCACGCATCCTTTGAGTGTTTTGAAGAATGGTAGGGACCTCGACTCCTTTCGATAAAAATCGGCTTAAGGTCGCCGACTTCCCATTTAGGCTCGCACATCCTTTATACTCTTAGGGGCTTGGAGATAGGAAATTGCCTTGACTTTAGAGGATTATCTTTTATTCCCTGTTTGGTGATTAAATGCCCTAGGAATTGTCCCTCTTCGAAACCGAATGAGCATTTCTTAGGGTTCAACTTCATGTTAATCGCCTGAAGTCGTCTTTTCCTCGTCCTCCTTTGCCATCTGGATCGATGATACCCTTTATAGGCATCTAAGAAGCATTTTAACCGGAAACACGCAAGGATTCTACCTTCGATCAATTTACGGTAGGGGTAGCAATCCTTCGGGCATGCTTTGTTGATATCGGTGAAATCCACGCACATCGCCACCTCCGTCGCCTTTTCACCAAAGACTTGGGTTGGCCACCCAAGTTTGGTATTTGACCTCCTCGGGATGCACCTTGTGTGAGTTCGTCAACTTCTTTGCGGTGCGGCGTTTCTCTGGGGCAAGGCTTCTCCTTTTACGCTTTGTTGGCTCAATGTGCTTATAGTTATTGAGTTTATGCTCCGATTCGAAGGGTCGTCCATCTATCGAAAAGTTCTCGAACCCCGTCATGTCGAATATTTCCAAGCAAAACATCAAGGTTAGTGCCTTGAGCTCGACGAGCCGCCTTGAAATTTGCCGGAGTTGTTTTCCTACTACCACCGTTTGTTCGAGTTAGCTAGAGTTTATTACAACTCGTTCCTCTGCATCTGTGCATCTAAGAATTGCCATCGGAGACTCTCGATTCCTCTCGATCTTTTGACACCGTATACACCCTTATCCGCTCCATAACTAGAATGAGCAGGTTCCTACTCCGAAGGAGTTTGGAACTTAATAGCGACATGTATGGTGGAAACAACAATTCCCATTCTTTGCATAGTTGTTCTCCTGTTAACAAACTATAAGGAGAATCGACCTTACGATGGCGAAAATGAGTGTTTCCGTGCGGGATAAGGGGCCTTTGCCTATGGTGATTTCCAACGGTACTTCTCCCAGGGGCCATGAGTGTTCACCGGAGAACCCTACTAGTGGTGCCTTTGAGTCTACCCTCCGTGAGCGTATGGATGCCTTGAGCTTTAGGAAACAATGCTCATAGATGATCTCGCAGGAGCTTCCACAATCCATATATGCTCGGTTTACCTCCCTGTTTGAGATTTGTACCTTGATGATAACGGGGTCAGTCGAAGGTGTCTTCCCCAATATGTAAGGGAAGGTTATTTCCCCTACGCTTCCCAGCTCTCCCTCTGCTTCCTTCCTTTTCAAGGTGGTATCATGTCTGCGTACCATTAGTATTGGAGCTTCTGCTGGTGTAGTATCCTTCTTGTTCCCCTTCCATTCTCCTAGTTGAGTATCGGAGAACTTGTCCTTTCCCTTCTTGATGCCTTTGACCAGATGTGCTAACTGCCCGGATCGTACCGCCTCTTCGATTTGCTTCTTTAGTTCCCTGCAGTTATTCGTGTCATGTCCATGATCTTCATGGAAATGGCAATACTTGGACATGTCTCTGGCCTTGTTCCGTGCTATCATCCGAGGCGGGGGATCGAAAGACTTTGCTGCTTTCTCGGTGGCTAGGATCTCTCGAGGAGATTTAACCAAGTTTGCCAAGAGTCCATGGTTCGGACCTTTGTTGTAAGGAGTGAAGCGGTCTCTGTTCTTCTTCTTGTTTTTGGATCCTTCCGAGGAGGACCCTCTAGAGAATTTGTCGACACTTCCTTTTGCTCTATCGGAGCCCGTTTCTTGCTACCTCCTTAGACTCAATCCGGTGTAAGCCTTCTCAATCAAGGCTTTGTAGGTGTTGGGAAGGTCGGTGGGCAGAATTCCACCAAGCTTGAGTCCGAAGGCCGTGTCTGGCCGAGATCCTCGATCTTCGTGTAACCCTAGAATTTGCAAGGTTTCATCGGTGTACACAGTAACGAAGGCCCTCGTACTTTCGTTGTCCCTTTGTTTGATTGTGTGCACGGTTAGGTGAGTTTTGGTGTACTTCTTACATTGGCTAAAGTGTAACCGAACTTAGCCTTAAGATCATCTAGACTCATAATGCTCCCCAACTTCATGCATTCCACCATATTCGGTGGAGTCTCGGCGTGTAAGTGAACATGTGGCATGCTACGGGCATGACCCACTTTGCATTTTGATAGCGCCTTGAATAACCGGAGAAAGTTATCGGGATCGCCTTTCCTATCGTAGGTGCCTATGTGAGTAGGCATCTTCACACCGTCGGTGAGGGTGATCCTCGATCCACTTCACGAAAGGTGTGCAAGCTCCGAGGCTTGATGCAGTGAAGGGTTGTATGGAGGCGGATAAACATGTGTAAGGTTATACGGGTTAGGAAATGGTTGTGAGTAGGTAGGGTAAACAGTAGAGGGTTGATACGAAGGGTATACCCCCATTGATTGCGTAGGAACCTGTCCATAGGGCATTTGCTGGTAATTCTGGTTGGGGAGTGAACCATTTGGAGGGTAAGTGTTGTAGGTTTGAGCGGTGGGTGAGGATTCATTCCGGAGGGGTAATCGATTCATGTTGGAGTATGGAGGTGGATCTCCAACACTCGAAACATAAGAGGGGGGTACTGGAGCCCCTGTCCCTTCTCTTCCCAAGTGAGCAGCAAGAAGAGGGGGCAAGTTTACCCCTCCTTTTCCTACCGGGTTGCTTCCTCCGTTGGAGTTCTCGCTCCTCCTTTCACCATGCATTCTTTCCCTTCTTCCCGGATTTCCTCTGGGTCCTTCTTCAAAACCCACCATTCTTCCATTTGACCTTCTAATGGAAGGAGAACCATTCAGCAGGCCGTGCGCCCGCTCATGATTGAGGTCTCCCTGCTGCTTGATCTCCTCGCCATACTCCTCATCGGAGTATTCCAACTCCTCTGCATCTCGATATTGCGAACTTGTCTCTTGCGAGCCCTTAGCAAAGAATCTAAGGCCTCAAAGTTTGCCTCAACGAAGGCGGGGCTAATGTCTGGAATAGGGTTAGCGGATGTTGAGGCGTGATGCACGGGAGTAGTTTCCAAACGAGATCGTGTGGTAAATGTTGAGGTCATTATGGGGCGAGATTGTCGGTGTTAGTTGTGGTAAGTGGGACGGTAGAGAAACACGGTGGAGGTGAATCTTCTCTTCACGGTTCCATGCCTAGGAAAAGTAGTGTAGTTGGTTTGGGTATTAGGGGCGGGTGATTACGGGACTAATAGTTGTGGTCCCACGGATGGCGCCACCGATTGTACAAAAGATTGCATTACCGGGGCTCATGAGGATCAAAGTAATGAGGGGTGTATGTTCCAGCCAAGACTACTTTGTAACACGAGAATAAGAAATACTAAGACACTACGTTAAGTGATTACGCAGGGTAGGACCTGCGAACCACCTCCGGCGTGAGGTAAGTATGAGTTATGGTTGTATAAGTGTGTGTAAGTAAAAGATGAGTGTAGAATGAGCATACCATAAACCACCGTCCGCCTAACCTATTTATAGTGGAAGAAATACAGTTAGAGGCACTCTTGCATGAATGTCGGAGATCATGGGCGTCCCATGATTGTGGATAACCGCTGGGGTTAGTGACCCACGTTCTCGGGCTTGACGGGAAGCCAAGAGAGAGGGAGATCGTGGGTTTGACTAAGTCGGGAGGTTCCTTATCCATTGTTCCTTCGTCCACCATACCCAGAAGGGCTTAGGACCGCGAATGGCGAATTCCCTAAGGTAACCTTCGTGCCAACGAATGGTTTGGCGCCTGTGGATATTTTGGAATCCTAACACGGGCCTCAGATGGAAGGGCTTCGACACGTCTCGGAGGTGTCCTCCGAGCTACTCGAAGGGTACATCATCGCACCCATAACCCATGACCCATACCCAATGTCTAGATACATTGTACCCTTGGTGGGCACTCAAAACCATGGACTAGATACATTGCATCTTATAGATACATTGAATCTACTTGGTACCCATAACCTATAACCCATGACCCATGACCCAAACCCATGGGTAAAGGGGCGTCCACGGATCCCCGATGTACAATCGGACGGATCCTCGAGGAGGGATCCGTGGGATCTGGAACAGTGGCTAGTTTTCTTCTATAAATAGTGAGCCATTTCTTCATTGTTCCACACACTTTCACACATAGTTTCTCTCCACCATTTATAGGATAGTTAGATCATTAGGAAACATGTAAACCACCCACATCTCATATGATCATAATGCTTCTAACTTTCATTTGTTGTAAGCATACTCCCGAAGTGATCCTCCAAAGCAAGCTTAGAGATCTTGCTTCCTTACCTACTGAAGTGATCACCCATCACAAGATACAAGCACATGAAGATCTTCTACAACAAGCTTGGGAAACTTGTCATCTTCATTCATAGAAGACTAACTACATCATGCTTTGGGTTCTTGATGTTTAGTCTAGGATTTCATATCCATTAGACACATTGTCTTGGATAATGTCTAGTATCATATTCTTGTATCTATGACTAGACTAGATAGTTTATGTGTTTGTGCCATAAAACACAAGGTTTGTTATGTTGGGCCACAAAACATAACGGGTGTCATAGATGTGTCAAAGGCATTAGTGAAGAGTGTCAAGATCCGTATTGAAGGCATTAGTGAAAGGTCTTTGAAGGATCGTGTCAATGGCATTAGTGAAAGATGCCTAGGGTGTACATTCGATATGGTGTGTTTCGATGTACAAGATAGAGTAGTATTGGATCCAAGGATGGTGATATCCTTGATGGTGTTGTAACAAGGATTAGTTCTCCTTGAGACTAGGTGTTGTGTTGTGATGGGTAGTAGTTCCTCCATAATGGAACTAGGTGCTTAGCCTAGTACCTAATAAAGGGTAGGCGACGTTGTGATAGGTGTAGTTCACCTTGGTGTAAAAGAACTAGGTGCTTAGCCTAGTACCTAATAAAGGGTAGGCGACGTTGTGATAGGTGTGGTTCACCTTGGAGTGAAAGAACCCGGTGGTTAGCCTAGTACCGGAAAAAGAGTAGGCGACATTGTGAAGGCTTCTCCGCCATAAGGAGTTGGTGTCGTGTAGTGATTACGAACTCTCGAGTAGGTGACTCGGGGAGTGGAGTAGGGCAAGGAAGGTGTCCTTGTAGCCGAACCACTATAAATCCTCATGTTGGTTTGTCTATCCTTTTACTTATCGCTTTACGTTTATTCTTGCATTACATTGTTTATTTTCTATGTGGTTGATGTCGATGTGTTGTGATACATACTTGGTCTTTCATATAGTCACAAACTATATTTAACACTTTACATATTATGACACGCTTGATCAAGAAAAAGCAACCGGGCTAATAATGGTGAAACTTGATTTATAATGAACCATTAATCTTGCGGAATCTTATGTGATATTAAGGGGTTGGCCTTACATGCCGTAATGCGTTAAATGCATCCTCGCGTCAAGATTAGCAAGTGAAATGGTTTATACTATATTTGATACAAAAGTTTTAAGTTTGAAACGGAAACGTATTCACCCCCCCCTCTACGTTTTCACAGCCGTTACTACGGTTATTTAAGCTTCATTTTCTTCTAATCCCTAAAATCCTAAGAAACCGGTAGAAATAGATCGTTACGGTGCTCATGATTGTCTAGTGGCGAGTTACTTTTTAAGAACTCAATGTATGACGTAGGTACATTCCATAAGCGATTCCGAATGAGCACAACGCTATTCACATGCATTGTTCGAGAAATAAGTGATAAATGTTCGTATTTTCAACAAACTAGTGATTGTTCGGGAAGAGTTGGCATTTCTCCATTGATGAAGTATATCTCCGCAATTCATCAATTAGCATACAACACCTTTCCTAATGCTCTAGACGAATATCTACAAATGGTGCGAAAACATCCCGTGATTCTCTCGAAGCTTTCTTTAAGGCTATTATGCACTTATATGGAGACGAGTTTTGCCAAAGCCGACATATACTGATATTGAAAACTCTACGCTTATCACGAGGATAAACATGGATTTCTTGGATGATAGGAAACATTTATTGTACGAATTAACCGTGGGGTAATAACCTAAATGCATATCCTCACCAATTTTGTAGGGGTGATCAAGGTCCGGTCCATTCATTTTATTGGAAGCGGTTGTCTCCCAAGACTTATGAATTTAGCATGCGTTATTTGGTGTCTCCGGGCGAACAACGACGTGAACGTTATACGACAATCGCCTATTTTCAACGATCTCAAATACGGGAAAGCACAAGATGTTCCATTTATGGCTAACGACGTGGCTTATAAAAAGAGAGATTATCTTACTGACGGGATATATCCGGAATGATATGTTCTTATGAAGTCCATTTCATAGCCGGGTTCGAATGATACAAAGCGAATAAGATATAAGAACACACACGAAGCAACAAGGAAAGATGTGGAACGAGCGTTTGGCGTCCTAAAGAGAAAGTGGGCTATAATAAAACATTATGCAAGGTCGATGAAGCCAAGTAGAATTACGGTTTTGATGACACGTGCATCATATTACATACAGTAATATGATTCTAAGATTATGTTATCAACAATTTATCACGACCCAATCTCTACTAATTTTTTTTTCTTTTATTCACCTACACAACCAGTTTATACCTATTTACCAACAACCAAACCCAACCACTATATATAACCAATCTATTCTTTTATAAAATAATAAATATTTAAAAGAAAAAAGAAAAATAAAATAAATAGCCATTCACTAGCCGTCATGTGGTAGATTGGAGGTTGGCAATTTAGGTTGCCATGTGACCTTGGTTGTGGGAGGATTTGAGAATTTTGATTAAAATATTATTATTTGTGTATGATATATCCAACCGATTGGGTTGTCAACCCATTGATAAACATAGTCTAAATGACAAAAGGGTTGACAATCTCTCCCGAATTTTATCCAGAGGAGCAACATCATGATTATGATCCATTTACAAATGCATGAAGAAACGTTAGAAGTTGTTAGAGAGATACACAACCAAAAACTCATCTAAGCCTTAAAGCCAATTTAGTAGAACACATTTGGTGTCAAATGTACAATAATTTGTCATTTTATTTGAATAATTTATTGTAATGTTTTTAATTTTATTTGAATTATTATGTAATCTGTTAATTATTAATAAAATTTTGATTTTAATGTTAAAAGAAGCAAAATTAACAAGAAAGAAAAAGAAAAGAAATATAGAGATTGCGATCTCTTTATTACACCAAGTTGGTTATAAATTAGTCAGCAGAAAGCTAAAATTAAAGCGATGTCGATCTCTTGATGGTCCTTATTACACTTGCTACATTTGGTCCGCCATCTTTGTAATGTCATTCGTGATATGGTAAGGATAACACAATTATAATTGGGTTATTAACACAAAACGCATTATACTTG
Source organism: Chrysanthemum lavandulifolium (assembly GCA_022545495.1). Lineage (NCBI taxonomy): Eukaryota > Viridiplantae > Streptophyta > Magnoliopsida > Asterales > Asteraceae > Chrysanthemum > Chrysanthemum lavandulifolium. The sequence continues at coordinate 188,567,700 of CM040244.1, read as the reverse complement.
TCACTTTTGTCATTGTGTAGTAGTTTTTTTTTTTCAATTTTGATACCAACGTTTTAAATTCGTCTATTATTGTGTGTATTTTGTGACTATTTTGTCATGTAAAATGATCATTTTACCCTTCAAAGTTTGAAAAAGTAAGAATAAAATGGTCACAAAATACACAGAATAGCACGAATTCAAAAAGTTATTGTCAAAAAAGAAAAAAACGATAAACACTATAACAAAAAAAATGTCAAGTATAATGTTTTTTCGTGCTAATAACCCATTATAATTCCATCATGTCATGTACTTATATCCACAGTATAAAGAAGTTAATAGGGTTATGTGGTGGCGTTATCCTTTTCGCATGAACTCAAATGGTACTTGCACCAATTCAGACTCGAGATTTTCTTGCTTGTTAAATGGGTTACATCGTAGTGTCATACTCGTCTTTTCAAACATGTTTCTCTTATGCGTTTCACCAATGAATTATTCTATCTTATATATCTTTGTCTCATGTAGTTTAGGTTCTTAACTTTGCCAACCCACGTGTGTGATGATTAGTTGTATGTGTTACTAAAAGCAAGAGCTAAGTAATGTACATAAATAACATAGTGAGCAAGTGCAAATCAGAAAACGTTGCCTGCTTATTAGCCGTGAGCATGTAACGGTAGCGCAACCGATCATAAAATAATAAAAGAGAGGTGAAGTGAAGGTGAAGGAGAGTGATTTTTTCTTTTTTCCTTTTTTGTGAACGACATTTTTATTTTCATACATATACTTACTATCTCATAAATGTCTCGAGGGAGGCTTGAGCCCACAACCTATAGGTTGGTGGGAAACTCACATGCCACTATACCAAAAGCCCGAAGGAGCCAAGGAGGGTGATACCATTACGGAGATGAGGTGAAGAAGAGATGATGGACGACTTTTAGGTTGGTTGGGTGAAGCAATTCACTTAATGAAGTACCTATTTTGTTGTTTGTGAATGTGTGTGATGTATTACAAGATATTGTGTGTTATGTTTGTATATAAAGTAGTAATTTATTTTTATGTGGTTGGTTAAGTAGTAACCATTATATCTGAAAAGTGAAATTAAAATGATGTGTTAAAAAGTTGATATGTCAATTGAGGCGAGAAGAAGGTCAGACGAGGGTAATTCTATTTGCACTCCATATTTGCTATTTGCACAATTTAATATAGAAAAAAGACAAAAAGACAAAATCTTTTTGAGGTCCCATCATAGTCGTTTTTAAGCCAATTCTTAAAATAATGAAGAATCATCACATTCCATAACTCCATCAAATGCTTGACACGTGTCCAATTTTTATAATAAAAATATGTGTGATTTGATGTTTTGTCCTATTATTAAAATAGTAAATGTCTAAAATACCCATGGCTTTTATAATAAAATATTCTTTCTTTCTTTTACACTTATCAACTCCACATTAATCTTCATCATCCTCATTTTTGTTTTCCAGATTCCGGCACTATATTCCGGCCAAATTTTTTTTCTTCCGAATTTCATCATCCTCATTTTTGTCAACTACCAAACACGACCCGCTCGTCCTCGCCTCTGAATGCCCAGCATAACAACAGAAAACATTACATTGATCACTTCAGTTTCCACAGAAGCAATTAGATACAATGAGGAAAAAAAAGGCCTTACTTGTTTAGCAGAAAAAAACCATCAAACCCCCATATACAAACTAAATTTCAAGATAGCTGATTTTCAGGTGACCGTCCACTAAAAACCAAACATCTTACAGACACGTAATTGCCAAGTCATCGTTTTTTACTAGTAACTGGGTCAGACTACATGAGATAAAAACCTTGTAAGAGGTAGTTACCTTGAATCACAAGCTTTGAAAGTCTGATGTTTTAGATATCATATCAAAGTTGGTTACCTTTACTAAGCATTTTCCCCTTTATAAACCACAAAGTTATCAGTTGGATACTTTTAACGTCTTTTAAGTCTTTCAACTACCAATCAAGAACACAGAGAAATGAAGGAGATGTGTTTGTGGGTGTTTAGGTGAAAAGAAAAGTAAGTGAAACAGATATTTGTTTGTGTGTGGATGGGAAGAGAGCTACTATGCTTTAAGATAAGAAAATAGTAACAAAAGGTATTTTGGACATTTTAACAAAATAATATATTATAATAGTTAAATGGACTATACTTGATAGAGGACACGTGTCAAGTTTGATGGAGTTATGGAGTTCTTGTGATTCTTTCATTAATTTTGAGAATTGCTTAAAACGACTGATGGGACCTCACAAAAGATTTTGTCCTTTTTGTCTTTTCTTTAATATATGGGTCAAGTGGTAGCTATGAGAATCTATTTCTCAAGTCCCAACAAAAGTTATATACGTACAACTCCTTCCATCTCAATTTAATTGTCCATATTTCCATTTTTGGATGTCTCAAAAATATTGTCCACTTTTCCTTTTTAGTAAAAACTAGAGAATCTAAAGAAGAAATATTCTATTTGTGTGGTTAAAAATTAAGGTGGCCCCACTTTTATTAAAGTTTGTGATTTCTCTCTCCTGACAATTAAAGTGAGACGGAGGGAGTATAATTTTAGTTTTAGACTTTATTATGCTCTTTATTTCTTCTCATAACAACGAGAAATGATTCGTACACTCTTTTACTCCTTTCGTCCTAAAATAAGTATCCAGTTTGACTTCTTAGAGTCAAACTGATTCAGCTTTGACCTTTAATATTTTATTTGTGTTATATAATACTTGATGATAAATTATACCAATGAAAATACACTTAAAACCAAAGCCATTCATATATTTTACATCAAATATTATATAACACCCGAAAAATAGATAAAGTCAAAGTTGAACCTGTTTGACTCTAAAAGTCAACCTGACACTTATTTTGAGACAGATATAATATTTTTTTTGCACACTCATTGTACAAGTATTTAGTAAAATATAAATAACTATATAACAGTTTTATAATATAAACATATTCCCACCAAAGAAACAACTTTTTTTTGTGGGGGTCGACCTGGGAGGAATTTGGGACCGAGCAAAAACGCAGTCTTGCGGAGCACCACCCTCCTCTTGCAGATCAAGAAAACTTGTCATTTTTTCATCCTAAATCGGGCTTGTCACCCCGCTTCCCACCCCGCTTGTCAAAGTTAGGAAAAAAGGCTAGTTTTAACGGCTAGGAAAAAAAAAAGTAACTAGTAGTAGCAGTTAGAGAAAAAAAAAAAAAAAAAAAAAAAACCTATTTGTCACCTATATATACACATTTAAAAACAAATACATCCAAAATTTTCTATATGGATCAAAGCAAAACCGACCCCAACTTAAGCCAACCTGTGGCAAAACAGCGCCCGACTCATCTTCGTCCCAACCAAACCCGAACCGTGTCCAACCGACTCAACCGAATTCACACCGCCAACCCAACCAAACCAATTCGACATGCAACAATTCTTACAATTCGCAAGCCAACAATTTTCGAACCAAATTGATTTTTCACAATTTGCAACCCAAGGCAAGAATTTTCACAATTAGGAAACCAAGCCAAGTAGCATGCCGATTCAAACCGGTTATAACGAAGTTTCACTTGAACCCGCTCCACCTCCACGAGGAAATTTCGAAAATCCGTAATGATGATGACTATGAACACGAAGAGGTACCGGAGACACAACAACAAGATTAAGATGTTGAAGAAGAAGAAGACGAAGAAGAGGTCGAGGTTGTTCCCGCTCCAACAAAGAAGAAGTTGAAGATGTGGACAGAAGCGGAAGAAATTGCTTAAGCAAAAGGCTACGTAAACGCTTCTCGAGACCCAAAAAAAGGCAACCACCAAAAAAGTAGATCATTTTGAAAAAATGTCTTGGACACTTTTAATGAACATATGGGTGTACAAACGGATAGTACCCATCACCAAATGAACTCAAAATGGAAGGATTTGAATACCAAGGTTACTAGTTTTGCCGAATTTTACAACAAGAAAAAGTCTAACATGAGTAGCGGCATGAACGATGAAGATGTGTTAAAGGCGGCTCAAGCGGAGTACGCGAGAAAATACAAGACCAAAATGGGGTTTCCTCGTTTTGGTGCGTAGGATGTTTTGAAATTTTTCCAAAGTGGAGTGGTGTCCGACATTTGAAGAAATGGGATCTTCGAGTTCGAAAAAGCAAAAACTAGTGAGTCGCACGCAAGGTCGTTTGAAGTCGAGTTTATGCCTATTGATTTGAACGACGAATAAGTTTATGAAGATGTGCGGAAGAACCCGCAAGACCAACGGAGCCACCAAGGCGCTACTATAAGAAATCGGTTGAATCGACTTCTCACCCAGTAGCAAAGAACTCATGAAGTTGGTCTCCGAGTTTAATGCGTTACAACAAAGAAGAAATTGAGGACAAAGACGATTTCGAGCGGAGAAGCTTCGCATGAAGGAAGCGAAACTACAAGCTAGGATTGCTCGTGATCAACAAGTCCAAACTTTGGCTCTTCAACAACAAAACAAATGGAAGAACAACAAAAACAAAGCGATTTGGAGTTCATCTTGAAGCCGCATGACCACTACACCGAACCTTTGTTGCAAATGGTAGTGAATCGAAAAAAAGAAACCGCCGCACGTTGGGGATGGGTGTTATAAATTTATTGTCGTTGTAATTTTATTTTTATTTTTAGTTGTTTTTTTTATTGTCGTTGTAATTTTAAGTTTATTTGTTTGAAATGAAATGTTTATGTTTTAAAATATTTGTGTTTTAAAAACTATTGAAGTTAATTGAAAAAATAAATAAATGATGATGTGGAAGAAAAGAAACCGAAAGATGAGAATAGTTTGAAAGATGCCCATTATCTCTAGAGATGTGTTTGAAGATAGGTGAAAAAATGGTGATGTGGATGCGAGAAGAAGTGAAGATGGGATCCCATCCCTCAACGACTCCCTCCCTTTTGTAGTTTTTAAAATTGTCAACTCATGAAATGCATTAGATTATAAACCTTTTCAAAATGCTAAATATTTATAAACATTTTCATGTTGAAAATACCGATTTCATTCCTACTTTTAGTTTTCTCATGTTGAAAATACCCGCTTTCATTACCGGCTTCATTTTCATCTTGTTGAAAAAACGTCTTGAGAATACTCCGACAAACTCATTTTTACTTAAGTAATGTTTGTGTGCTATTTATTTATAACTCAACTTAATAGTTCTATAGTATGGTTACATATTTATAATTCATTTATAATTGAATTGCTCATTTTGTTTTTTGATTGCATTGTACATTTCAATGTAGAAAGATAAAAAGTATAAAAGTGCCCATTTTGTTTCTTGATTATATTATACATTTACTTTTCAAGTTATCAATTTACTTTTCAAGCTTTTGGTCAAACTGTACAACCCGCGATACACACCGTATAAGCCGATGATGCATTCAATGATTGGATACCCTCCTTATGGGAGGGTGTGGATATCTCACCCCTAACTTAAAATAATACATTTTAAAAAGGATGTGATATAAATACCTCCTATGTTGTCACATCATGGGATTTTGGTCAAACCAGATAACTCGCGATCGCACACCGCATGCCAATGATGCACCCAATCATTGGATACTCTCATGGGAGGTGTGAATAACTCATCCTTTTAAAATAGATAAATGTCAAGTTGTGATATGATGTTTGATTTGATGGAGTGCGAATAGCAACTCCCGTCAAACGACCATTACACCTGGCCTAAACCACACCAGAATGTACTAGAAACAATCAAACAAATGAACTAATTCAGAATCTAACTAGATCACTAGACCAGATAAAATTTATAGACCATCAAATTGCTAAGAGTTAATCTATATTAAAGAAACAAATGATGCCATCCGTCTATTCTATCAGTTTTAGAATAAAATAGATGCTTTGCCTATAGTTACTAACATTTTAATAAACGAATCCATGTTCAAAATACTTTGAACAGCAATCAGATTAGAACACCTAGCAATAAGCTAGGAAGAGATAACACCTAACAATCAGTTTTAGAATGAACTTATTTCCCTATAGTTTACCACTTACTAAGGGCCCGTTTGGTAGGGGTTAATGGAATGAGGCTATGACTTTCAAAGTCATTAAAGGTGTTTGTTTTGTGGTAAGTAATGAAATGAGTATATCATAGTCATAGATTCATTACACACCAATTTGGTGTCTATGAAATCCATTCCCGGGCTCTCTCTTTCTACTACAAAACTCAAATATCTATATCTTTTTCATACCATATTTTGTCATCCAAACATAAACAATCGTAATGATACACATTTTCATACCCATTTATTATTCTACCTCATACCAAATCCGATTCTATCATCGTTCCTGTAATACAAACCAAACGGCCCAAAGTTCTTTCAATATATACCGATGATTCCAGATTTTGTTGCTAAAACATTTGAATTTTGAGCTTAGCCCAATACATTAGACGTATGGGCCTAAAGACATCATATACCCTAAGGTACACAATCTATCAATATAATCTCATATATTGTACCACTAGCTTTAAGTCTAGCTATAAACTAGTGTAATGGTGACCAACAAACCAAACACAAAAAAATATCCCACTTTATACAAACATACAATATGCCCACAAACACACACACAAAAAAGAGTTGGCAAACCGTTTGTTGGTTTGCACCACCAAACCATGGCAAAAACAGGAAACCGCGTGAGAGGGAAGAAGGGGTGGGGTGGGGTTTGTGTTAATGGGTTTCACGCGTGAAAGAGGGAGATAGTGGTGGTGGATCACATACCATTACATCCGGCCTAAAAGATAAACAAAAAGCAAAATCAAAGAGCATAAGTGTAGCTAGGAGTCAGGAGGTATATATTCTTGCAAGCAGAATCAATTACCACAATGATATTCCACAATCAGGAGTCATTTTCCATCCATCAACATTCACACCAGTTTGATGGATGCTAAAGCATAATGTAAGAATTTTTGGTTTACATTCAAAAGGCGTAAACTGTAAACCATGCCTTTATTACTGCCAAAAATGTGTAAATCCATGTTCTTACCTCTGAAATGCGTGTATTATGCACCTATAGAACGTGCTCGAAAGGTTCCATGTAATGATTTCAGTCAGAAAAAGCTTCATGCTAATGGCCACTAATCTGCATCATGTCCATAAAGCAAATGTTAACAAAATTACAAAAAATAATGCCCACGAATAAAAAACAAAGAAGGTTTGAATACTCACTTGTGTGGGTTTAAAGGTCGATCTAAACACGGTTTCAAACATTCTACTTTGTATTTATTGAACTATACATTCGTGGGGGGCCAGGAAACATGTCATTTACCGTTGATTGTTTGTTCGTATTTATTTGATTTTTCTACATCATCTTTAGCATCTAGTAAGTTTAGTTGTCACTGGGCAGAATGTTTGCTTTCAGAAGTGGGAGGAGACGATCCTTTCCCGGTTGGAAGGTAAGACCAAGCTAAGGCAGCACTTCCAAACGTAATTGCAACACCAATAGAACCCCAAATCCACCTCTGTCTTCTCTTCCTCCTTTGCCTAAGGCGACGCATGGTTTCTGAACATGCAACATATGTGATCATTAAGGCAAAAACAGGTATATAGGATGCAAAATGTATAGAATAATTACACAGGATTAATATAACAGTTTATCAAGATTGTTGCTTATGCTTACCAAAGGCCATTGATAAAGAATTATACTGGAGGTGGACAAATGGGTTGAAATGGGTCATTTTTGGTAGAGGTCGAATGGGCGCGGCTGGTTTAGGTTGATCCACAAAAAAAAAATTGCGCATTATAAAAATTAAATAATGCATTGTAGTATGACCCAAAAAAAAAAAAAAAAAAGTTATCTGAATAACAATTTAAATTTTCGAATAAAATTGATTTAGGAGGTTGTATGCATATGAAAAAAAGACTTTCTGCGATTAGCAACCCGCTTGACCCAAATGGCACATTAGTAAGTAAATGGGATTGCCACCCTTAATGGTAATAATAAATGAGGAGACATGCATAACGTGGTTTTGAAATATAAGAGGCTAATTAAATCTCACCGATACTTTCTTGATTCCTTTGGGACATCTCCTGATTTACAGCCTCATAGTAATGCAGCCTGTCTAACAACCGAGCAATCTCAAAGTTCTTAGACTGCATCTGAGATTCCAGTTCCACCTCCAGCTCAGCCCTTGCCATTCCCCTCCCGATGGAGTTGGAAACAAAGCGTAGAAGACCAACCTGACGGCATAGCTCTTCTCCAGGATCATTGACGGTTTCATCCTCCAGCATAGTAGGACCTGCAGGAAGACTCAGCCCAACTACAGATAATTGTTCTCGGATCCTACCCCATTGGCTTTTCATATCATTTAGCCTGGTTTCTGCTTGTTTCCTTTTCTCCATCTCCATCAAAAACCCCATTCGTAATTCACGTAACTCACCCTCGGCATCACTTGCAGTATGCTGGATTCCAGTCTCAGATGCTAGTTCTGTGGAAATTTAGGAAATCAGCTTACTTCCATTATCTTGAGAAACAGTTATGATTTTAACTTCAAAGCATATTGATCACAAAAATCAACAGAAAAAATTATGGGTTAATTGAAAAAATAGATAACCACTTAGGTCCAATTACTATCTCAGTTAATTATCTATCTTTTGCTCCTAAGTTATCTCAAAATTTATGGTTTAAGGTAATCCAGGTTACCATATCAAAACTTGAAATGCATTGTTAAAGGCTGTAAATTACATTGAACCGCAAATTTTTAAAACTTCAGGGTTTTTTATGGTGCAAAGAAGTTACTTACTCAGCATAGAAGCAAAGATAAAACTGTTGCCTTTTTATGCAATTAACCCAAAAATGATTAACCAGAGATCATCAAATTGACAATTTAAGTAAAGAGAAAGCATGAAATATAAGAAATAAAGAAGATACTGATAGGGAAGACATAACCAGTAAGCATTATAGAAGCTAACGAGTTAAGCACCCTTAATGCAGCAATTGTTGCAGTAATAACATGCCTCAAAAAAGCAGATGCTCTAGGTAGGAACTATATGAATTATATACATAAAAGTAGAAATCAGATTACCTTCCCAGGCATCATAAAACTCGGAGAATGGAGTGTTGGCATTCAAAGACCGCTCTAATCCGTGACTACTTTCCACATCAGTGCTGCTCCTAACACTCATTGAATCGTTAGGATCAAAGAAATCATCTATCTCACCGTCTCGTTCCAATATATCAGACTTTTTTGAAATATCAAACTTGACATGTTTATCCTCAATAATGTCCGTAACCTTGCTAGTTCCAATATCCTCTGCTCTTCCAAGAACTACATTAGGCTGAAACTTGACAGGGGTACCCTTAACATCACCAGAAACAGAATCCGTAATGTCAAAAGCCTTACTCGATTGAATATCCTCAGCTTCTAAACTTTTCCTAATCTCAACAGTCTTTTCATCAGCTACAGCTTTGGAAAGAACAGAATCATCCTCAGAAAAAGTCTTTGAAAGTCGTGGCCCACGTCTCTTATGGTCAACAATGTAAGGTGATGTAGGAAATGATAAAGGCGGGGAATCTGGAACAGGTGTCGGTTCAGGTGTTGCATAAAGAGCAGGTGATATCTGTGTCCAATGATGCTTTCTCTCAACTGTCATTGTATTAGGAATTCCACTAGCCTCTCTCGTAAGAGTAGAGTTACCATTGTTCTTACTCAGTTTCGGGTCAGATTTAGTTCTCCCTACTTCTGCCAGCCTAGATGCTTTTGGTTCTATTAGATTATCCAAAGCTACTGTTGTAAACGTAGGCATTGCACCATAAAGAGATCTAGTTTACTATATAGCTTTCAGATTTTTGATAGGTCACCTACAATCGATGTTAAACGACAATATTAAAAACAATTACAAAAAGAAACGAAATGAAACACGCTCACTTCCGCAGTATCTGCATACTTATTTAGCCACATAGTGACATACTGTTTACGTTTTCTAATAATTTCCTAAAGTTTAAGCAATATCATTGGTATCGTCTAGAATCGCTTGATATCCATAACTAGGATGCTAAAAATGATTCTCCAACAACTGAGAGCTCAGCGCAATTGAGCCGCAAATCATCTAAAATTCATATAAAAAAATGATACATCCTAAAAAATATTCCAAATCTAACTTCAAATCCAGAAAGAACATAGAAATAACATTTAAATTAACACAATAATTTCAAGCAGATTAGAGTGTGAAACATCCAAACACGTCCAAATCAAACTTTAAATTCAAAAATACAACAAAATACATGATTTTGAACAAATTAACGGGGTGTATGTTTAAGCTTATTTATGGCCTTATGAGCTTATCTGTTTTTGGCTTATATTTCATAAGCTCACTTTTTAGACTTATTTTGACACTTGTGAGCTTATATACTTTGTTATGACATATAAGCTAATATAAGCCATAAGCCTCAAAATAAAGCATTCATCATAAACACATACTGACATACAATAACATTATATTGAACAAAACTATTAGAAGTTAAAACCTAAAATCACAATAACAGAAAGACTCGAATTCATAACATTTCAAAGACAAAAGTAAATACCGAAGAGAAATGAATGAGAGACCTACGGGTGTAACTAACTTTACGCCTAAACCTGCGTGTCAGTGTTTTATTTGTTCCCTGCAACCAACATGCAGGCACTACCATGCAAGTTTAGGCATATCTTTAGGCCTCCCAAACATATCTCAAAATGGAATTCATCGCGTACATAACATTTTTATTCAACAGATGAATCGAGCCTAACAAAATATCCTAAATCGAACCTATAAAAAAAAGATAGAAATTATCACGTACATATCTACAGCCACATCTTTTTAATACAAACTGATCGAACCTGAAATCACAATAACAAGCATATTTGAACACCGCGAAATAAACATAAACAAAAAGAGATGATCGCAATTTGTGTTAGAGATGAAACATACCTTTGAAGGATCGTGGAATTAGAGCAAACGAGGAAGAAGAATGATTGATTTATTTTATTCATCCCATGGTGTTGTGTATGGAGAAAGGTAATCCTTTCTCTTTAATCCATGTTGATATAAACAAGCCTCTTGTGCTTCATTTTTTTTTGGTGACATTCTCGTTAATCCATAAAATACATGCCCCTACAATATATCATAACGGTTTTTTCATCTTAATCAATTCATTTAAGTGGTCTTTTTTAAGCGTTTATATTACACTGTCTAAAAATTCGTGAAATTCAACGAGTATTTTTAATAAGGGTAAAAGTCAAAAATGATAAACATGTTTTCTCAAATGTACCAATATGATAAACATAGTCATTTATGTATCAATATGCTAAACCAAAGATAGAATATGTGCAATAATGGGTACTTATTCACATCTTCATCTCTTATATTTGCATCGTTAATCCTTTTATACTAACGGCCGTTATAAATAACTTAAAACTTGGTTTTTATGTTTCGTCCGATTTTTACGTTGTCGTCGTATTTTTACGTTTGCATCCGTTTTTTACGTTTGCGTCCGTTTTTACGCCGCCGTCTTTTACGTTTTGTCCCATTTTTACGTTTTCGTCTCATTTTACGTTTCGTCCGATTTTTACGTTTTCTGTTTTTTATGTTTTCGTCCGATTTTACGTTTCGTCCGATTTTTACGTTTGCGTCCGTTTTTACGTTTTCATCCTTTTTACGTTTTCGTCGATTTTTACGTTTTCGTACGATTTTTACTTTTAAATCTTTTTTTTCGTTTTCGTCCGATTTTTACGTTTTATTGTTTTTATGTTTTGTCCATTTTTACGTTTTCGTCCGATTTTTACGTTTCGTTTGTTTTTCGACGTTTTGTCCATTTTTACGTTTTCGTCCGATTTTTACGTTTTCAGCACGTTTTTCGTTTTCGTCCGTTTTTTACGTTTTCGTCGGATTTCTTAAATGTAAAAAGGACAAAATCGTAAAATCGGACGAAAACGTAAAATGGACGAAAACGTAAAAACATACGAAACGTAAAAATCGACTAAAATGTAAAAACGGACGAAAACGTAAGAAATTAGACGAAAACGTAAAAATCGACGAAAACGTAATATAATGCGTAAAAATCGAAACGTAAAAATCGACTAAAATGTAAAAACCGCGAAACATAAAAATCGACGAAAACGTAAAACGGACGAAAACGTAAACATCTAAGAAAACGTAAAAACGGACGAAACGTAAAACAAATGCCAAACGTAAAAATCGGACTAAAGCGTAAAAACGGACGAAAACGTAAGAAATCGGACGAAAACGTAAAAACGGACGAAAACGTAAAAACGGACGAAAATGTAAAAATCGGACGAAAACTTAAAAACAGACGGCAACGTAAAAAATAGCGAAAACGTAAGAATTCGGACGAAACGTAAAAATCGGACAAAACGTAAAATGGACGAAACATAAAAATCGACGAAAACGTAAAAATCGGACGAAAACGTAAAAAATGACGAAAAAGTAAAAAAAGCAGAAAACGTAAAAATAGGACGAAACGTAAAAAGCGGAAAACGTAAAAATAGGACGAAAACGTAAAAATGGACGAAACGTAAAACTCGGACAAAAACGTAAAAAGCGGACGAAAACGTAAAAATCGGACGAAAACGTAAGAAAACCAAGTTTTAAGTTATTTACTAACGGTAGTTAGTATAAAGGACTAACGATGCAAATACAAGAGATGAAGATGTGAATAAGTACCCATTATTGCACATATTCTATCTTTGGTTTAAGATATCGATATATAAACGACTATGTTTATCATATTGAGACATTTGGAAAGTGTTTATCATTTTTGACTTTTACCCTTTTAATAACATTGAAAAATGTAGTAAATGGAGCTTATTATGAAGTGATAAGTTAGAAAGAACCGTATATGAATACACAAACGTAAAATGCGCAGTTGGTAATCATTAAACATACATTATGGCTGTGTTCCCGAGTTTTATTTTTGAAAGAAGAGAAAAGAAGTGGGAAGAAAACAAAATAAATTCATGTTCCTAAGTTTTTTTTACGAGAGAAGAGAAAAGAAGATGGGAGAAAATTTGGCTAAACTTCTCTCCAAAACTTTCTTTCCAAAATTGGGATGATTTGGAGTGAAGTTATATTTGGAAGCTTTTAATAAATGTAATTACTTAAATAACCTAATATAAAACATAACTTTTGAATATAATAAAGGGTATAATTGTAAAATCATCGGTTATTCTTCTTTTCTCTCTTAACTCAAGAACATAACATAAAAAAATAAATTTTATTTATCTACTCTTCTTTTTTACCCATTTTTAACTCTCCTCTTCTTTTCTGCCCATTTTTAACTCTTCTCTTCTTTCCTTTCATCTCAAAAACTTGGGAACAGAGTGTATATGAAACACAAACGTCAAAAACTCCCAAAACATAAAATAAACGTCTTCAATCCTTTATTCTACGAATGCGATGTACGTGTACATGTAGATGTGATCATAATTTGTGTAACACTTCTTTGTAGACCACGTTGGTGGTGGTATTAGTGACTTTTCCTTCTTCATCGTGGATTATCTTCAATCCTTTTTTGCTCCTAACTTAAGAGACAACTACATATAGTTGGCCATGTCTAAAAACATGTCGTGGCAAATACAAATCGACTTGCCCAAGTGATTCACCCTGAATTTTGTTGATTGTCATCGCGAAAGAGACGAACACGGGGAACTGCTTCCTTACAATCTATAACGGCAAACGTTTATCAGAAGGTGATATTTTCATACGTGCGATAAGCACTCGTTTACAAAATGGTTTTTGTTGATTATAGTGTCTTCAATGCAACTTTTCATCAATCGATCCACACGAAGTCGTGAGTAGTTGCACAAACCATTGGGTTGATCAATGTTTCGTAAAAACATGATCGGAACACCCACTTTCAATTACGTATTGTATCATAATCACGTGAATTTCTAAAGAAAATATTCATTAAGGAGTTAGGTGCAAAAATAAATTAACAAACATCAATAATTGCAAATAGGTTTCATTATTTTATGAACGGAATAATAAGTAATATGTGAATGAAACGATAAATAATTTGGTTTATAACTATTAAAATAATAAATGTGCATTTATCGTTTTATCCAACTGGTAGATAGTCTTGAAAATGCAAGGTATGCAGTCAACGTCAAACACTCAAGTAACCCATGCTCATTCCATGAACACCTAAAAGTTAAAAAAAAATAAAAGTCGAAGTAAAAGGAAGTTGTTGATAAGAGTATATGTAAATAAAAAACGTATAAAACATGTCATTTATATGGTTGTACATGCCTGTTGAACATTGATCATAGACCTTGAAGTACTTCTTTGTAGACAACGTTTGTAGTACTTTTCGAGATATTACCATCTTGATCGCAAATGACAACCTTTAAACCTCGTTTGTTGTTGACCCATGAAACGACAACGTATAGTGGTCCAAAAACTGGACGTAAGAGATATAAACCAACATTTGAAAGTGATTGACCGTGGTTCTTATTTATTCTAATAGCAAATGAAACAGATACGGGATATTTTTTCCACAGGATCTTTAATGGTAAACGTTTATCACACGAAGTAATTTTCCATCTCAATATGATCACCGTCTTTCTAAAGTGTGTTCTGTTTATTATCTTTTCCTCAATTGAAGTTCTTACTAATCTGACAACTTGAAGTATTGTTCCATTACATAATCTGTTGAACTCATCAATATTTCTTAATAACATTATCGGGACACCTACTTTTAATATAATTTTTTGGTTTAGAACACGGAGAATTTCAACCCACTGATAAATTATGGAGAGAAAACAGATTCATTTATAATAGCACTACTTTCAGTTTTATCAATGTTGTCGCAACTTAGATAAACCATTTCTTCACCTTGAAATATCTTCAGCAAATGATCATTTATGGTGTCCACAACATCATCCGTGGGAGTAAGTATGGCCTTTTCTTGAAAGTATGTTGGATCATTTATGTGACTCAATGTTTGGATAAGTAAAACTAATAATAGATGTTATTAGATCATCAGTCTCATTGATTAGAAAATAATAGGGTATATCTATCGCAACTTCTCCACTATTTGCTTCTCCAAGCTTTCCGTCTCTGACTTTTAATATCCATTTAGCAAATTCACGGATGAATTTTAAATTAATTTATTGACCCGTGAGTATCACAAGTGTATAAAAGATAAACTTAATAAACAAAAATGTATATGAAATACGCATTATTGGTGCTCAATCAGCTTGGCGTGTTATTTCGTAGAATAAGTTTAATAATAGGTCGTCACAAACCAAGTTCTTCATATCAATGTAACACTTCAAATAGAATACACAGAATTTGAATACTAAACTATAAAAGGTCCAAATAGAAAAATATATCTAGTAACTGCATTTAACAAAATTGATGTAGATATATTCAGTATAGTTCTTAGAATCGGATATAGTGTTATAGAATAAGGGAGTGAATGACTTGGATTCAGCAGGCTTTTCTTTTTGTTTCAGCTTCAAAAAGGTAATGCATGGGTTTGTCATGGCATTACATTTGTAGCTTGTAAGATTTTGTGATTATATATAAATTCTCCATTCACAAAATAAATAAATAAATAAATAAAAAATAAAAATTGTTGTATGTTTAGCAGCTCTAGTGAGTTGGGTGATTTTGTTTTGGAGAGAGATAATCCACCAACTTGTGTCATTTTCTGTCCTTTAAACACTTTGACCCGTGTCCTTGGAACACTTTGACTCGTTTCCTGCAAAATTCAATGTCACATAGCCATATAGGACAATGAGTACCCACATACACACAGTCGCCACACTTGATGGCTAAATGGCAAGCTTGCACTAAAATCCCATTTCATAATTAGGTTATATTATTACTTTTATAGCTTTATTATGTAATTTCGACCTGTTTATTTTGAAATGGGTCGGTTTCGTTGATCTTCCATCTCTAACGGATCAAAAGTAAAAAAGCTTAAAAGTAAATTGGTCAACTGGATACAAAGCACCAAAGTGCATTGTTACACGAAACCACTAAATGAGTTTACTACAAACTTATATCTTATCATTGTCAATCCAACTTTAAAGTATATTTTCCCTTAAATATCCATACAGCTTATATCTTGTAGTGAGAATAGATAAATCGTTTTGTAAAACTTTCCTCTAAATATCGTGTAGGTTCTTCCAGATTGCAACCTTATCTTAAAGTATCTCCAAAAACTTATTTTTATTGTGCCACCAGATTGCAAACTTTTTTTTATTGTGCCAACAGATTGTCTGAAAAAAAGCGCTTCCTGGTAATAGTAAAAAAGGCTTGTATAAACGGTATGTATTTTTATTTTTTTAGTGAATGGGGAGTGTTTTGTGTGAAAGGTTATATCGACTATCAGTAGTACGGGAACATTAGCAAAAACAAAGTTACAAGCCCATAAGCTAAAAAAAATTAAAAATCAAAAGACGATCATAAAACTTAACATATACTAGCTAGTAATTCATTGAAGAATGAATGATTTAACTGAACAGACCTTCAAATGGGACGACCAGTGTACCAGCATCCATTCTCTCACGATCCGTGGCATCTCTGTAAGCTAAGGGAAAAAAAACTTAAATTAACATATATAGTGATTGCCGTTAAAAAAATACTAATTCTTTGTTTATTTGTTGTAAAAAAAATGAAGATATGCATTATGTGATCCAAATCGATAAGTCTTGTATCGGGCTTATTCTGGACGAACCAAAGACAAATTAGAGAAAGGTATCAAGATGAATGTTTAGTTAAGAACGGAAAAGAGTGCAAGGTATCAAGATGAATGTTATGGATATAATTAAACAAGATAAGATTGCTTTATTCTAAACAAGTTTTGAAATATAATCATGATTGATTGATATCAAATTCAAAAACACATAATTCAACAGATTTGGCGCCAAAAGTGGTTGCACTTGTAACCGTCAAGCTAAATGTTAAATTGTTTCCGATTATGATCTAGAGGTTTCATTACTACTGGTTGAGTTTCAGGATTTTGATTTGGTCAAATATGCAAAACTAGGCTGTAAAACACTAGTGTATTTTTCATTCATTCCCCTATTAGAGCATCAATTAGAGTATTTTGAACTGTAATTCAGTGGTAGGTAGAAAATGTCGGACAAAAAGCGCTTCCTGGTAATAGTAAAAAAGGCTTGTATAAGCGGTATGTATTTTTATTATTTTTATTTTATTTATTTATTTTTTTAATGAATATGGAGTGTTTTGTGTGAAAAGTCATATCAACGATCAATAGTACGGGAACATTAGCAAAAGCGCATAGTTACAAGTCCATAAGCTTAAACAAATCTAACAATCAAAAGACAATCATAAAAATTAACATATACTAGCTAGTAATTCATTGAAGAATGAATGATTTAAATTGAACAGACCTTCAAATGGGACGACCCGTGTACCAGCAACCATTCTCTCACGATATGTAGTTCTCTCACGATCTGTAGCATCTCTGTTAGCTAAGAGAAAAAAAACTTATATTAACATACATAGTTATTTTCGATAAAAAAAAAATAATAAAAAATAAAAAAATAGCTAATTGTTTGTTTGTTTGTTGTAAAAAAAATGAAGTAACGCATTATCTGATCCAAATCGATAAGTCTTGTATCGGCTTATTCAGGCCAAAAAGACAAATTAGAGAAAGAGAGGTGTTTAATTAAGAACGGAAAAGAGTGTCTGGTATCGAGATGATTAAGCAAGATAAGATTGCTTTATTCTAAACAAGTTTTGAAACATAATCATGATTCATTGATATCAAATTCAAAAACACATAAATCAAACGATTTGGCGCCAAAGTGGTTGCACTTGTAACCGTCAAGTTAAGTGTTAAATTGTTTCCGATTATGATCTATAGGTTTCATTACTACCGGTTGAGTTTCTGGATTTTGATTGGGTCAAATGTGCAAAACTAGCTGTAATTGATGGCCTTGTATTGGGCATATTCTGGGCGAACCAAATGCGCGTTTCTTCAGTGGTGTAGGGGCTAATCGATGGCCTTCCATCCACTCTTATTATTAGTGGACGACGGTCATCTTCTTCCATTTGCTAATTTTCTCTTCTGTCTTCTTCTAGGGCTTCTTGTATTGTCTTTTACAGTATATAGGGAACAAACAACTGGGCAAATTTCAACCTCCCTCTCTTTTTTATTTGAGTTTATTACTTAAATCGTACTTTTGGTTTGTCATGTATCCCGGATTTAGTCCCTAAACTTTTTCTTTTGCAGATCCTCTCCCCGTGGTTTTGACCCGTTACGAGTTTAGTCCTTTGACCACGTTTTCTGTTAGTTTGACCGTTTAGTCAAGCACACTGATGCGTATGGATTGCAACACCGAAGTTTTACAATCCTCCTAGGCAGAGTACCTAACCGTTGTAACGATTATACTTAGTAATAGTATCGATGTATGGATCCCCCCATCCCGAACCAGTACATATCGTTCTCTCTTTACTCGCTTTATATTGTGGTTGTGATTGTTGTGTATAACCACTTGTTTGTTGTTTGAGACTAGAAGTTTTTAAACTTCAAGTTAGTCGAAAAGACCCCTCTCTACGGTTCAACAGACTTGAATCTTGCTTCTTATATTCAAAATGTTTTACAATTTATGCGAACCGAACAGCTTTATATTGGAGAAATGACCACATAAATCATGATCATCATCTAAGGTGGCATAAAAATGGTAGGAATTTAAGTAATTAACAGAGAAAATACATATATCCATGAAGGTGATCTTTGAATTCAATCATACAGCAAACATGACCATTAATTCAGTACCAAGGAGTTACAAACTGGTAACACAAACTCACATATTGCATCAGAACTTCCTTACAACTGGGATTGCATTGTGTTTACACTTTAAACTCGATAAAGACAAATATGATGTTTCTTTGACCTGCTAAAAGGTCCAAGGAGATACCTTATTATCTCCTGTTTCATTATTTAATGCTTCCAGAATTTTCAATTACTGGCGATGAATTAGATTTTTCCTGTGTATACTCATAAATTTGGCAGCAAACTCTGCAGGAACAGAAGACGTTATTAATTAGTTTCATGCATTCATATGTATTATGAAAAACGAAAGGCTATTAATTACTCCTAATATGACCTTCTAACTTTAGTAAGGCACTGGTTCCAACCGGTAGTCTCTTATCCTGTTGGAAAACGTTCATCTTTTAGTCACACAATTTCCATAAAAAAAATGTTATGGTATAAAGGCGCAAAGGCTCGAACTTACATAATAACCATGCCAATAATATAGTTCCCTTTTGATGTTAGCCTCAACGCCCTTAAGGAACTGTTCAATAAGTTTCTGCATATCGTAAACATTGTAACTTATAAAAATAAATCACAAGGGTGGATCTTGAAATGGCTTCTCAACTAAAAGGACGTAGCTTTACCAGAAGAATTAGTTTTGGATGAACGAATTCCACCAGAAGCTTCTGAAGCTTTCCACGTATGAAAAATAGCCTGATAGAAACATGAACATTCATTGATTATGGTACCAGTTATAAAAGACTAGAACAAATATTTGAATATTATAAACTTGCCTCTTATGTGATGGATCAGCTAAGATTCCTGCAGCAAGGTCAATAAGTACATCTTCCCATCCTATCGCAATTGGTTGATCTTCAACAAAAGGATAACTACATACATATTTGACTTTTTTTATTCGATTACAAAAAATTTATTTGATATAAAATCATAAAGATCAGCATTATGTGTTCTCTTACTTGTGAGACTTGCAGGCTTCAAGAGCCATGATTGCTTTCCTTAAATTCTGTTTGGATTTAGTAGCAATCTTTGAAGCAAATTTCATGGATAAATCAAAGTTCTCTTTTCTTGCTATCTGAATAAGAACTTCCATGATCTGAGATTATAAGACACGGTAATTAGATGACACTGTGACAGTTGGTGAATATAGCTCATAAGTATTCATTGTGTATAACTTAATGGTCGAATATACAAGTTCAAGCTTCCGAAAAAATAAATGACAATTTCAGAGTTGGAAATGTGGGAGGGCTGGATAACGGGTCAAAACACGCCGGGTTGAAGTGCCAGACAATGTACTATACACTTTTTTGCATTCACATTTAGCACATCAATGCAGTATACTATTCACATTTTACCAATATATGCAACACACTGAATTCAACCATTTGTGCAACATGCTTAGTGGTAAGGTATGCAATTTGTTGCGTCAAATGGCTCAAAATTGCATATAATGAAAAAGTAAATATATTGCATTAAGCGGTTAAGATATGTATGTGCATATATGGGTAAAATGTGACTATTACATTGCCTTTTAATGTGCTAAATATGACAGCAAAAAGTATACTTTAATATTAACTAACTTTTGTTAATGTCGTGATTTGGGAGTTTTTATGCATTTGATTGCACTAAGTATGGCTTTCAACCTATTTCGCCAATTTGACCCGTATTCCCTTTAGTTAAATCTATTACTAACATATAACTTGGTAGAGGTAACCTATAACCGAAAAATTTCTCCTCAGACAAACAATATAGCACTCACTTCATGAATTACAGGAGCATCAAGCTTGATGATATGGCACCGACTTTTCACCGGTTCAAGAATGTCAACATCATCCTCACAACAGAGGACCAATTTACAAACATCTGAGTAGCAATCAATAATCCACTTAATTAAGTGCTGAATGCTCTCATCAGCTTTGTCAACATCATAAAGGACCATCACTGTATACAAGACAACGAGAACACTATGTTCAAAATTCAAAATTAAACCTTCTGGATAATATTTAATACTTTCAAATGAATAAACCTGTATAATCCGGCTTCAAATTAACTGTGCTGATCTCAGGAGCAATTGAATGGTTGCTACTTATTTGCTTGACTGAAGCCATAAGAGCATATCTAGCATTAGCTTCCAAATGCACATTAAGCTCTACATGGTGACAGCTTGAGGTTATAGGAACAGCTACTTGAGTCAGCTTTGCTTCCTAATAACATAACGATATGATATAAAATTATGTGAATATAAATTTGATGATAATTGGCGTATGGATAGTGTAGCATGACAGTGGGATTAACAATTTCGTTTTGAAATGGAAAAACTGAAGTTGCTAGAGGGGATAGTTCTCCATCCAATACACAAATTTTAAACATCATTCCGTTCTCAAGTCATTAGAAATTTGAAAAAATATATATCATATCTTATATACCTGAATCTGGAAGTATCTTAATTCATGAGTGATCTGCAAAAATAGACCAAATTAAGTACTAGTAATTGTCTACAAATTATAAAAGATATATATCATTGCACTTAATGAAAGTTGTTTACATTCCGGGCAGCATCTCCATATATTTCTCGAAGTAGGGCCATTGTCAACGCTTTCCTCCCTGACCCTTGAGGTCCCTTTAAAAGAATGTGTGGAAATATATCTTGGGATGCCTAAAAATGAAACACGTTAACAATCTATAAGAAACCAATTACTTGTATAAGACTAGTTAAAGATTCAAACGCATAAGACACTTAAATTACCAGTTGCTGAAGTTGTAGTGCTTCTTGTTTATGGCAAGTGAACCCGTTCAACGAAGAAGGCTGATGCTTATCTGCCCAAAATTGTCTTATACTCTCGTTGACAAAAGCCTTTTCAATAAACGAAGCTTCATCAAACGCTCTGGCTCTTTCGGGAGACTTCTTACTGGAACGACAAGATCCTTTCCCTATACAAGAAAACCAGGCATCCGTTTGATTCCGCCTATTTGCTGCAAATTTCCATGAACTCCCAGTTGACTTCGTGCTCACATCACTTACATTACTACTTTGCCTACTTACAACTGAGCTCGAAATAGTGGTCGTGGGTGTTAACATACTACTAGAAGAGATACCAATACCATTAGCATTATTACTATTAGTATTATAATTAGGAACAGGATTTGATTTATAACGCTGAACCGGAGCAGGTGTCTTAATCTTCTGTGCTGACAAAGCTGCATAATCTTTAGAAAAAAATATATCACCTCCCGGAAGAGAATCAGTACTATCGAAAACTGGACCTTGTCGTGCTGGACTCTTAGCCAACTTAGCATTTGCGACCATCTCATTAATCTCACCAACAGAAGGAACATTCCTATGGTTACTTCTACGTGATGGAGGTGTTCTACTTCTTTCCTCTCTAAGTTTCACACGTTGATCCAATTTCATACGTTGATCCTTATCCCTTGGTCTTAACCTAGGTGCTGACAACGTTCTATTGTAATCAGGCTTCTGAGTCTCACGATAACTTTCATTATTGGAATCTCTAGCTTTGAAAGGCGAAACATGCCTCCTACGTTCAGATTTAGAGAACGGACTAATATTTCTCCCCGGTGGAAGAGGAAGTGGGCCTAGAGTAGGTGACTTCGGATTCCCATCATCTCTACGAGCCTTATACGGGGACTTGCTATGTCTCCTTGGTGGTGGAAGCCCTTCAGGATCAAACTTTGAGGAATGTCTCCGTGCCAGTCTCGGCGCATTCAAGTTCCTAACTTCATCAACACTCGCCTCCGTTATCTTTTTATTAAACTCAATCCAATTCTCTTCTTGTAACTCCGTCTCAGTATCAGAAGGTTCGTATCCACTTCGTCCTTGCTTCATAACCGATAACGAATGCTTTTGCAGCCCTCTAACATACGCTATCGGACTCTCCATATCCAAACACCAAATAATCTAAACTCTAACAAACAGAATGGTTACAAAATAATCTGGTTAAGGAATATTATTATGTGCAACAAGAAAATGATAAAATCAACAACAGCAAACAACCAGTTGTCGAAACAAGTTTTGGGTTTCGATGCGAAGAAATGTCGTTTATCATGACAGAAATACAGGTAAAATCGATGTCTACAAAGTATTGGCATCGTTGAAGACGATGTTTAGAGTTTAACACAGTGAAAGTGAATATACTATGTGCCGTTTACAAGGTTAATTTGCATAGCTAAAGATTGTTTAGTTTCTAAATAATTACGCTTGTTGTCTGTTAATAGCTGTTGATAAAAATAAAAGAGTTCGTATCGTTCGTGCCAAAACTAGGCGAACGGTTTTGTCATTTTACTTGAAAGCAGTTCCTTGTCTGATATGTGGGTATTAAAGAATAGTAGAATGTTAGGTTAATATGTCAAAGGAAGATGATTTGCATCGTAGAGAATGCACAATCATGTAAAGTAAAGAACTTACTTCAATCTTAATTGTGGAAGCATTATAAACCCGTGTGGTTTTGGTTAAATATCACGTGTTTGATAAATAAAGCTTAAATGTATAAGGCTCCATCAACATAAGGTTTAACAAAAATTTAACATTCTACAAAACTCACAGGTTAAACAAAGAGTAATAATTATGTAACTTTCTTACTCGAGTGAATCTACAAAGTTTGTTTAAGTAAATTATTGTAAACAAAATTGAGCTAATTTAAACTCAACTTTTTTAGACAAAAAGTGATTAGATTGTGCATCAATTTGTTAGTTGAACACGAAGTGAAATGTTTATTTAAATACTTTTACAAATACATATTTTGTTAAATATCTTTTTCAAATGCTAGTGAAGTGTGGTATATTTGTTTGCTTTGATTGATGTTAAACTCGTGTTTTGAATCGTATCTGATGTTGTTTTGAGTTTTGTTTGAGTGTTGGTGAGTCTTGGTAAGTAGTGGTAAGGTTTGAATAGTTAAAGCATAATATAGTTAAAGCATAATGTATATACGGTATAATTATTTAATGCAGAAGTTGTTAATCAGAAAATTAAATATGCAAATCATTTTTTTAAGGGAAAAATGTCTAAAAAGGCATCTAACTTGCCACTTTTTTCTTTTGTAGGTATCAAACTTTCTTTTTTCCTTAAGTAATCAAATACTTTCTTAATCTTCCTATTGTAGCCTCATATTTTCTTAATCTTTCTATTGTAGCCTCTGATCAAAAGTTAATTATATAAAGGTACATAAATCGTCCCTGTGACTCTAATTATTTACACCATTCATCCTTGACTCAATTTATATCACTCCTTCAAAAAACAAACTTCTACTCTCTCTCACACCTTTCTTACTGTCTCTCCCTCTCTCTCTAATTATTTACACCACACCGACACCACAACCACCTCCACTGCCTTGCCACGCCACCCAAGATCCCTCCTCTCCTCTCCTGTTATTAATTGAACATACTTATCATTTTGTTGTTGTAATTTTTGAAAATGGAGATATTTTATTCGATGGTGTTTGGGGGAGTTAGGATGGTTCGAAAGAAGGTAGCTTTAACTCCTATAGACGATGAAGATGATACAAGCTAGAAGGTGGCCATATGGTTAATACAAGAATAATGTTCTTATTTTTGTTGTTGTTTACCTTAATTAAATTGTGCATTGCAATGAAAGTTCCGTAATGTTAAGGGTTGGGGACTTGAGCTCTGGTTCAGGCTCAACAAATCATTATTCTGCTCATAAGGTAATTATATTATATCCCACACATGTTTTAAAATGTTTTTTATCTTCATAATAAAAAACATCTGAATCTGGTGAGATTTTCTAGGTATCAAAAGATGATTCAGGGAGATTTTTTGGTTTGCTATCATCAAGTGGTTCTCCTTCCCGTGTTGGATTCTCTAGAAGCTCGAGTAGATTGTCTCTACAAGATGAATTGAATGATATCGACTTCTCTTGTCCATTTATTGTTGATGATGTTGATACATCTCAGGTAATTCTTTTGTCTGATCTACTCAAAATTATGCCAAATGTATGTATTATTTGTGTTAATGTGGCATTTGAAGTCAGAGTGTCGGTGGGAAACAAGGAAGAGAGTTGTCTTCACATGCCAAAAAATCACAAGATGCGGTAGTAGGTGCCACTTGTTCAGATGTCGAGAACAACGCCACCTCTTCGTCAAGATTCTAGTTGTTATTCTTCTCACTCACTGAGTGATGGTCTTGAGGCCGAATTCAACACCGCTCGCATATGCTTCGGCTTGTTTATGTCCCGAAAGACATCGATGCTTTAGAGAGCTCAAGGCTTACGAGAATTGCTCAGGTAAATGGTCGCTTTCTAGAACTAAAATGAGGCATATACTTTGATTAAATATTCTTTCTATAATGATTCAGGCAAAGCATCGGTACAAGATCGAACCAAGTTCTTCATGTTTAGGTCCAAAAAGGAGCCCATCCCCATTGCCTTCAGAAGTAAAACAGGGGCGTTTTCAAATGGAGAGACTAGTGCTATCAAGATTCTTACAAAAGCAGAAAATGATGCAGAGTTGGAGAAGATGTGGAGCATGGCACCTCAACAAACTGCTACCATTGTTATAGTGATGATGTCGTGGTGGGAGGGGGTGTTTGTTACTTGACGGTGATTATTTGAAGATTTACCGCACCGGAACTCCCCACAAAGAGACCCACGACAGGGAGTACACAAGTTTTGGATGGTGGTGGCAGGCGGCGGATGGTGGTGGCAGACAATGGATGGTGGCTGCCTGGATTAGTTTAAGTTTATAGCCACAAGGATGAAATGTGTAAATTATTAGAGCCACAAGGACCTTTTATGTAATTGACTCAAGGATGAATGGTGTAAATGTTTAGAGTCACGGGGACGATTTATATAAATTTATGTAATTAACTTTTGATTAGAGGCTACAATAGGAAGATTAAGAAAGTATGAGGCTACAATAGGAAGATTAAGAAAGTATTTGACTACTTTAGGAGAAAAAAAAAGTTTAATGCCTTTTTAGACATTTTTCCCTTTTTTTAATTCAATTTATATTTTGCTAAAATTACGGTTGAAAAGAAATTGCCTTGATCATTTTTAGTCTTGCTTTCGTCACTATTATAAGCGTAACTGATATCTTCTTCTTATGTTTAATCTAAGGTTTTCAAGATCGGGATCTTACTCGGGATCGTTTTCGTTTTGCAAAATTGAAATCGTAAGATCGGATCGGGATCCTAAGATACTACTATAGTGTAATTTTCTTAATAGTTTTTGGAATATTAATCAAATCTACAAATTATTATATATTATAAAAACAAAATTATATGAATTTTCATGAAAATGTTGTCCTAAATTCTGAATATGAAATGTTTAAGAAGATTCACATGTTGTTTTTCAAATTCTATAAAAAAACATAATCCATAACTTTGTAGTTTTTAGTTTGTGGTTCGAAAAAAGTAAGATTGGATCGCATTAGATCTTAAGATTCTATAGTCAGATCGGGATCCCATAAGATTTTAAGCTTGTTAAGATTCTACGTAGAATCAAGATCGTTTTTGCTTTTTAATATAGTAAAATCATAAAATTCTAAGATTAGAATCGAGATCTTAACAGTCATGGACAAAGCTTATACGAAAAAAGTAAGATTGGATCGCATTAGATCTTAGGATTCTATAGTCAGATCGGGATCCTATAAGATTTTAAGCTTGTTAAGATTCTACGTAGAATCAAGATCGTTTTTGCTTTTTAATATAGTAAAATCATAAAATTCTAAGATTAGAATCGAGATCTTAACAGTCATGGACAAAGCTTATATAGAAACAAGGGTGTGCCCCCAAATCTAGGACCAATAAGTTTTATTTTTTCTAGTTTTGTATTTTATTTCCAAAAAAATTAGTATACATGTAAAATATTTATAGGTTTGCCCTCAAAATTATTAAGACTACATTTCGGCCCCTCCAATAAGATTGCTCAAGCTCCGTCCCTGTTAACAACTATGGTTGTATCTTCTTATAATCATAGCTCATCGCTCACCGCTTCTTAAAGAAGCATTGAAAAATTAGTCTTTCTAAAAATTAGCCAAAGCTCACCGTTTTTTTGTCAAACGACTACTAAAATTCAAAATGCTCATTGCTAACCGCTCAACGTCTCAAAAAGTTTCACACTGCTCCGCTGCCAAACATAGTTTGAACGCTTGAATTATAGTAAAGTCACGTATGGGTTGGACCATTAAGTTTATGACCCACCCAAGACGCGTAGATGCTTTCGATCAGATTCGATGTCCGATAAGGCGATAACGAATATTAATTAGACGATATTAGCATTAACCATCAAATGCTTAAGTTTATTTCTTTTAAGACTACATGGCATGATTGAGCTAATGGGCCTAAAGGCTTACATATTACTCACAAGTAAACAACATATATACATCTCAAGAGATTCTCTCGAGTAGTTTTTTTAGTTTTCTGCTTACATAATCACGTATGCCTTCGAGTTTGATTATGCTTGATATGATTGACTATACAGTTTGATTGTGATTGCTCGTTTGAATCTCATCTGTTCAAATTCCTCAATGCATTAAGGCTCATAACTTTGAAGGTTAAATATGACTAACCCGAAGTAGTTTTTGAGTTGATAACTAGTCAACTTGGATCAATGTTAATTTCAAATTAGTAAAAAAAAAATAAAAAATAAAAAAATAATAAATAAAAATCTTGGCTGTCATTGAAATATGCCAAATGAATTGGAAGGTCAAGAAAAATGGAAGAATTGACGACACGAGGTAAAAACCAATAGATATAAATGTGTGAATTACATAAAAGTCATAATACAAGAACATGTCACATAAGATAGATGATCATTACAATAATAAAACCGGATATTTTAAGCAAGTGTAGTATAATACTCATCAACAGAGGTGAACTTATACTCGGGATAGAGTTCACTGGCCTCCACACCGAAAGAAGGCTCGATCTGAAAATTTGTTAAATCTCCATTTATAAAAACAGAATGCATTATGGCCAATTCAACGCTTAAGCCAAATGACGGAGCCTCTGCAATACAAGTCACATACATTATATAATTGTTTTGAACTATTAAAATGATGTACAATTGTACATGGATTTTTTCGATCAAACTCACCTTGGATGTTTTTTAGAAGTTGCTCTTCAGACACATATGTTTTCTCAAGGGTCTTTCCGATTTTGCTTTCCCATATGGAAACAATTTCATTAAAAGACACTATATTGCCCGAAGGTCTGAAGATCAATGTCTTATTTAAGGTACGTGGGTCGTCGACTGCTTTAATGGTCACTGAAGCTATATCCTCTTCTTTGACAAAAACACCTGCATAAAAATTAGCAGATGACATATTAAGCGAGTTGTCACATTTGCATAATTAGCAATTGTACATTATGCATTAAAGAGTGTACCTTTCGGGGTTCCGTCCCCATAGATGTTAAGTTTTTTTCTAGGGGGAGTGTCAATGTCCAATTGACACACAGTTGATAAAAAGTACCCTGCAAAACCGTTGGAAGCTACAAAAGTGTATGGGATTTTAGCTGCTTCGGTTGCTCTACGAATTGCAATCTTTCCCTTAAACACGCTCTTGGCTGGCTCAATCGCATTCATATGATCGACGTCTAAAGTTAATTCTGAAGGTAGAAATCTCTGTAATGAATATTGAAAAGTACACTTTAATCATCTCAAGTTAATTTTTGTTATAATATACATCTAATGACTTAAAGACAATGTTACGTCATTTTTTCTCCAACATGATTTTAGCATCTTCAATATGTGTTCGTTTGTTTAGAGCTTATATTCTAATTTAAATTCAAGTTGAATGGCATATATGCTTTCATACACCGGATCTTCAATATCTAAAAATGTTAAGGGAAATGATCCATGCTGCAACTTCTTTGGCCTTTTTTTGCTATACACCTCCGCCACAAATGATCTTGTATACCCCCCAATTCAAATATGGAGCACGGATATTGAAGCAAACATGGATTGGTGAATAGGCTGTAAAATTTGGAAGAAGAAAAAGGCCAAATAAGTTGCAGCAGCAGCTGCTGCAGTGATCATTTCCTCGAATGTTAAAATCCCCCGAAAGGCAACTTGTCGTTTTAAATTTTATAGCACTGTAGAGTATAGTCTAACAAATACTAAAAGAAAATGTTATGTTGTTTCTAGATTGTGTTATTTATTTATTTATTTATTTATTTATTTAACACATTATCTTGAAGCGATCTTCATAGGGAAACAATTATTTGAGGGCATAATGATATTATAATTTGAGCCAGGTACATTATCTTCCATTATTTGAAAAGCACGCGAAAGGTGCATTGTCGTTTTCATAGGGAAACAATTATTTTATGTCATTTTCCATCTTCATGCAATTTCTTTTGAAACTATATTCAACTATGTATATTTTTTATGAAATGTACCTTAACATTTCCGGCTTCTTTAATGGCTGCAATCAACTTAACTTGGTCAGCTACCAATTCTCCACCAACTGTGGATATGACAACGTCAACTTGCTTGATAGCATTCACCAAACTAGCATGATCATGGATGTTGCCCTAACAAAATGATACAAAAAAATAACATAAATTTCCCTTTGAGATAAAACAAGAGTCTCGAAATTTATAGAGTAGGTTGTGTTGTCCTGCAAACAGCGACAAGATACTTACAATAAGAAGTTTGGCACCAAGACTTGTAAAATTATCTATGAGCTTGGATTTCTCGGGGTGTTCGGTTGTGGTTTCTCTAACCAAAAGGAAAGTCGGGTGTCCGGACTTTAAACTTGCTTCCACAACGAATTTTCCGATATACCCGGTTCCTCCAATGATCAAGATCTTGCTTTTTTCTGCCATCAAAATGTTAGTTTAGATATAAGTTGCTGAAAATGGGTTGAATGAGGGAGAAAAAGGAGGTTTGGGTGATGGCTTAATATGGAAAAATATTTGGGAGTTGGTGGAATTTATAGCATGTGTGAATATTTAGATTAGGGGTGTGTTTAGTTTGGTTCCTAGAAATGGCAATTGTGTATGTCACTGAGGTTGTCACAATGGAATTGAAAGTTGTCTTTGACACATTAGTTGAGGAATACAAATTTGACTAATGACATGTACTACCTCCGTTCCATATTAAATGTTCACTTTGAACTTTCAAAGTCTTTTCTCATTAACTTTGACCTTAAATATTTATCTTTATGTTATATAACACTTGATGCAAAATATATGAATGAATTGGGTTTTAAATGCATTTTTATTGATATAATTTTCATCAAGTATTATATAACACAAAACAAAAGTATTTAGAGTCAAAATTGGAGAAAAAAGACTCAAAAGTCAAAAATAGACATTTAATATGGGACGGATGAGTAAGTAAATAGCGATAGTCCTTCCTAAAATACAAGTACTACTTTTTAAATGTTTATATATATATATATATATATATATATATATATATATATATATATATATATATATATATATATATATATATATATATATATATATATATATATATATAATGAGATCTAGTAAGAAGATTAGTTATAATAAGAAGAATAAGAATTAATTACAACCACTAGATTGAAATAGCAATGGTTAAAATTAAATGGTGGCAAATATGTAAATAACATAACATTTGATACACTGTTTAGGGGTAAATCCGTAAAATAAATGTATATCTTGCTGGACTTTCTCATCACTTTCGGTGACTTCATATCAAGTTGCAGAAGCCACCAAAAACATAAATGATTTTATCACTATCATGCATCCAATAACTAATTATTATCATATGCAACTATTAGAAATCACCATTTTAGAAATACGCATGCATCTTTCCAATTTCGCATCTCTCGGATTAGGAAGATGATTAATGCATCATCTCTTGATTTATTCGGATGCAGGCATTAAATAGATGCATGGAGGCATTAAATAGATGCATGGACTATATATATCCAACAATTTTTACTAGATGCATTGTTATTCGGATGCGGGCATTAAATAGATGCATGGACTATATATATTATTTTTACTAGATGCGTAGTTGATTAGTTTACTTCAGTTAGATGCAAGTATATGATGATGCACAAGCTAATGATTCATTTTAATATTATGTTGCGCTGATTAAACACTTGGGTGCATGGTTAATTACTTTTGGTGCAACTATACGATAGATGCATGGATTAACAATTCATTTTAATTTGACATCATGCATATAAATCTTAATGCTAGTATACACAATGCACCTTATATACCAGACATATTTTCTAAATTATCAAGAAAGCATGTTGGTTAGTTAGAGTATATTAATAAGTAGATGCATAGTTGATAATTTATGTACGTGGACGTTAGATGCGTGGATGCATGAGTGCATGTATTGGATATTGGTGGTGATTGCCTTTACATTAACAAAAAATTGAATACGTAAGAAACGGGTAAATTAAGAAGTCGTTGGTTAAATTTTTTAATTCAATTTTGCTTTTTAAATTTAACGTAAAACATGGAGGTTTGAGTAAACTTTTAACTGCTAACTATTTCTTGTTTGACAAAAATACCCTCAACACTTAATTAAATTGATTGGTCCATATTCCTTCTTATCTTTCTTATTTTAAATTTTATTCTCATTTGATCCCAACTATATATATATATATATATATATATATATATATATATATATATACATATAATATGAATGAATCTCTCTCCTCACGGTCTTAAAATTAAGACTTACAAAAATACACAATGCACTATCAATTAGCTTTCTCATCAATCTTAATTTTAATACTTACAAGTCTTGAAGCTTAATGTACAAAATACAAAGCACTATTAATGTGGTCAAGATAATTAACGTAGTCAATTAATTAACTGTTCAATAAATACAATTAATGCAGTTATTAAAACACCCTTACATAAGAAATACAAATTATCAAGCGTATTGTACAACCAACTTAAACACAATTCTTGCATTAAATGTCACTAATACAAATAATAGAACACATTATACAAAAATTCAAGCCCGAACGGGCAACGGGCCAAACGAGCTCGAGCCCGAACGCGTGCGGGCCAAACGCGCAAAAGCCCCAACGGGAATGGGCTAAACGAAATTCTTGACATCCAGAATTTATTGTCAAAATACATAGTGAACTAAAATACATAATTTACCGGAAAATTTTATTTGTGGTACCACGCCCAAGAGTGTCTCGAGAACCAACATATACATCTTTTAGAATTTTTTTGATAAAACTTACCTTAAAAACTAAAAACTTTGTTTTATAAAAATTGGACAATTTTTTCAAAGCAAATGCTGCAAAGATGCAAAGTGCTAAGTGCTAAGTGTTAATTTATATGATTATACACATTTACACATATTTATACTACATTATAAAGCATTTGTGACATTCTTAAAATGGAAGGCTTAAAAAAATTAAGATTAAACACTTGCTTATAATGGCAAATTTAAATACGTACATCTATAATAGCATTGATTGCAACACTTTAAAGCACTTTTTGAAAACATGTTTTAAAAAAATAATTAATAAAATACAAAGTAATTTAATATAAGAAAAAAAACGTCCAAAACCATAATTACATAATAATTGTTATTTTTAAAACACCCCTAATATGAAAAGTACTTGTTATTATACATATTGTACAAACTAATAAAACACACAAAGCTTCATCTATATCTATACTACATATAATAGAGGAATGAATCTCTCTCCTCATGGTCTTAAAATTAAGACTTACAAAATACAATGTGTATTGTACAATACACAATGCACTATCAATTAGCTTTCTCATCAATCTTAATTTTAATACTTACAAGTCTTGAAGCTTAATGTACAAAATACAAAGCACTATTAATGTTGTTAGATATAAGCTTTTCACATACACATCAAACCATAACACAAAGTAGCATGTAGATGGAATTCTAGAGAGAAAGTTAGAGGTTTAGGGAACTTAGTGAGAGAAAGTGAAAGATATTATTATGAGCCAACTCTACCTTGGGAGGTAGAGTATTTATAGTCTTACACAAATCGCCACACTATGGGTCGTGGATCGTATACATGGGTAAAGACCGTCATCCTCCACGGTGTTACTTAACTAAATTACTACTTAACTTAAAAGAACTACGACTACGAGCTTTCTAACGATTACATATACTGAGGTGACCGACTTTAATACCGGGAATTTCTAATTCCTAACAATCTCCCTATGGAGGTCACCTCAATTATACATCAAAATTACATTGAATACAAATAGATTTTACATTAACAGTTGATCTTGCATTCTTGATGTAGTCCTTTGCTCATAAGCTCGTAGTCATTGATTCTTCACATTGCATGTTTGGTCATTCCAGTGGAGGTCTTTTATCGATCCTCGTGATGATAAGTTTGAGCCATCTTTGGAGATCATCACTATCAACAATCTCGAGACATCCATTGTGGTGTTGTGACTTTAGGACCGACATGCTCACATTCGGATCATGATATCTTCTCATCGAGTGGCGGAAGCTTTAGTTGATTCATGATATTGGCAGCAGTAGTGAAGCTTGGTGTGAAAATATCGAGTCATTGATGCACTAATCATGATTTCTTTAGAGATAAATGTGTTAAGTGAGCATGCGGCTATGGATTGACCGCTTCATTCGATCACCAGAACGCTGGAAGCGACTGCATACAACAGCTTAGCAACAAATCGCACGAAAGTGTCTTTGATCACTTCGTTGAATTGAGGTACACGCCCACGGTGCCTCGCTGATCAAGACATGTACCGCGTGATCGTATAATTCAAGAATTTCCTTGACAGGTTTCGCACTGTTCTAGCGTTCTCAAACCGAACATCTCAAAGAAGACAACACGGAGCGAGTGAACCAAATAATTTTAAGTCCACCGATTGATGAAAAGAGATTTGAAAGACAATCGTATTGCTCAATAGAAATTGTTTTTGCAATACAACGAAGGTTTTATTGAAAATCAATTATCAATCATAAAAATACCTTTTGGTTTGAAGAATTGGTACACGGTCGATGTGCTAAAGAAAAGTTTTAAGCACAATGACCGGTTTTTAAAGGTATCCGCTCAATCCATAACTGAACCGTGATTGATTCAAGAGATTGAATCGCCCCATTGTTTCTGCTCGGTTGTCACATGGTTGATCTATATAATAGATCTCACATGCCACCTACCGTGAGCTTGTTTGATGTTGGCTCCAGAGGGCTTTCCATCTTCATTGTGAATATGTAAACACATCACTCGGATGTTCGCAATACCACAAGGATAATGCGAGGACTCAAGATATAATCTCTCTTTCCACATTGTGTGAAATGAGAGTCTTCATTGAAAATGTCCTAATGAGATTTATTGATGATCTCGTGGCTCTAGACTCAATTTGTGCATATTTGGATCCTATAACGGAGACTAGGGAGAGGGTCTCTTCTTCAATATCAACCATCTCTAAGAGAAAGTCGATAGATAATGTCGGTTCCCGTGAGAATGAAACAAGTCCTTTTAAGAGGAACTTGAGTGGTTTGGGAAGTTGAAGTGCGAAGCGTCACATCGGGTCCATGACGCCTTGTCTTCAATAATCGATGTTACCATCAGAGCATATGAAGTGAACCCGGTTTCGCCTAAGGTTGAATAAATGGAGGGCTATTTGTTTTCACCCTTTCTCATTCAATTCTTTTAATTCTTCAACCCTTCAAGCTTACCGAGACTTCATAGCTAGAACCTTGTTGGGTTTATTCCAGACTAGCTCGGTCTTAGTCCGCACTCTTCCCTTATCTCATTTTTCTCCTTTTATCATCATACCTAAGGACTTCTATACTAACTAGTGGATTGTCCTCGGTAGATCCCTCCGGTTCAAGCGGATCATGGGAACCAATACCTAACCTTATCATCCTTATATCACCGCATATAAAGTAAAGTTGGTCGGTCAATTTGGTATTGTTCATCCGCCATTGGATCCAATTGAAAACCATTTGAAAACAATTCAAATACTTGTGATATATTATCAAAGCTTTTGTACTGAATTGTTTTTGATATTTTAGAACGAGAACTCCCCTCAACATGTGCATCAAGTATTGAAAATGTTTTGCACACGGAGGCAAGAGAAAGAATTTACTTTTTGATTACCATTTTCTAAAGATATCAACATCACTTCCTCAATAGATCAAGTTGGTATAGCATTTCCGGAAGGATGAGGTTTCCATGAATTTTGCTCCCCTCAATATGTGCCTCGAGGTTTGAAAAGAGTTTTGCACATACTGAGGAACCCGCATATAGGATGAATGATCACGTTTTAAATCAAAGGTTTAAGATAGATGCTCCCTCAACATGTGCATTGAAAAATTGAAATCGCTTGTCACATGTGAGAAGGACAAAGATGTACATTCTTTTATAACCATTTACCCGATTATCGCTTTAAATCCAATTTAAATCACACATTCTCCCCGATCACAATTATCAAATCATTTGAGATTTGTGATCTCGTATAGATTTAAATTGATTTTGAAAGCTTTTAAGGAGAATTGTGACTTGATTGTGAAAGTGTTTTAACCGATATGGATCTGATTTTAAGACTTTAAACTCCATTTATAAAACTTGCATGTATATCTTTTGAAAACAATTTAATGCCAAATAACTTTTTAATTTAATTGAAATCATTCTCCCCTCAATCAATGACGAGGTTGTTGATCGAGATAGAGATTTGACATATAAGTCCGTATGATTATCAAAAATAGAGATTGAGTTATTTTTCAAAGCATTTAGTTTTCAAAGATAAATGTTTATAGAATCGTAGCATAGAATTTGAAAACATGGTAAAATATGGCTCGTTCTTTCTTTAAAACCGGGTTATTGCTCGAAAATGACAATAAACCATTGTTTTCTCTCCCAAAAATATTTTTTGATTTTTTTTTTTTTTTTTTTTCATATAAAATTCACCAACATCTAAAGTCCCGTGTCATTCTTTGAATGACAACATCAAGACCGTAGATATTATCGAATCGAGAGAAACATGACAAAATGACAATATTTTTTGAAGATTTTTCGAATTTTTCAAATTTTTATGGATTTTGAAAGTTTTATATTTTTCTATTTGATTTTTGAAGGTTTTATAATTTTGTATTTTGGTTTTCGAATAGATATATACAAGAGATAGAAGAAGAAAGACCTTTACCTCGCCTTCCTCCCGAAGACGCTTGAGTGTTTCGTTGAAGGCTTTTCAAGCCAAGACGGAAGAACAAACTCAAACGTTCTCTTGGAAGAGCTTTGGTGAAGATGTCGCTAATCGGTATTCGGTCCTCACAAAACAGTAGTTCCACCACACCGCTTTCCACTTGCTCCCGATGTAATGATGTCGAACGTCGATGTGCTTTGCTCTCGAGTGTTGTACGTTGTTGCATGAGAGAGCAATAGCACTTTTATTATCACAAGAGAGGGATTTGTTGAATACAAAGCCATAGTCATTTAATTGAGATCTCATCCATAGGATTTGAGCACAACAAGATGACATGGCTATGTATTCACCTTTGTAGAGAAATAAGTACTCATTTGCTTTTTGACGACCACCACAAGCTTATCACCCAAAACCGAGCACCTCCGCACGCATTTCGACGAGTATCTTGACACCCCGCATAATCTGATCTCAGATATGTCGTTAGTGACATACCGTGTCTCGGTACCAAAGTCCCATATTGATGGTTCCTTGAGATACCGAAGACCCGCTTAACCGCTTTCAAGGTGCTTTTAGTAGGCTTAGCCCGGTATCTAGCACATGCAAACAGAAAACAAGATGTCCGGTCACTAGCAAAGAGGTACATCGTGGATCCAATCATACTACGATATTTCGCTTGGTCTACCATGATCCCTGAGTGGTCCTCATCTAGTTTGGTTCGTTCAATCATGGGTGTGTCAACAGGGTCACTTGAATCAAATCCAAATTTCATTAAAATCTCATTTGCATATTTAGATTGATTTATGAAAATGCCTCCGAGACTTTGTGAAATTTGTAATCCCAAGAAAAAATGACATTTGTCCCATCATTGACATTTGAAATTTAGAACCCATTTCATTTGGAAAAAACGGTCACACTCATTGGGGTCGGTCCGAGGCAAATATGATATCATAAAATAAATTTGACGTGAATTAAATGTTTGCTCGACTTCCTTGTGAACAATGTTGGATCGACTACCCTTTGTCAATCCGGTAGATAGAAGAAACTTTGATAGCGTATCATACCATGCCTTGGAGCTTGCTTTAAACCGTAAAGAGCCTTCTTCAAACGATAAACGTGGTAGGATGCTCGGATTCACAAAGCCTTCTGGTTGGTGACATAGATGACTTCTTTAGGATCTCCGCTCGTAAATGCCGCCTTCCGACCATCCGATGACTACCATGTTCTTACAAGCAAGATTAGCCGAAGATTCGATTGCCTCGATTCGAGCAATCGGAGCAAAAGATTCTTCAAAGTCAATACCCTCCTCTCGATGGTATCCTTTAGCAACTAATCGAGCATTATTCTTCAACACATCACCATGCTCATCAAGTTTCACTTTGAAGATCCCTTTAGAGCAATAATCATAGCACAACTGGAGCGGTACTAACTCCCATACATCAAGTCGATCAACCTCATGAATTTCTTCTTGCATGGCATTGAACCGCCTATCTTCATTCATGGCGGTTTTAACATCTTTGGTTCGATCTTAGAGAGTACGGAGTTGAAGAAGCACCATAAGGCATCCGTTGCAAGTTGTTTCGTGTGGATACCGGACGAGAGGATTTCCAATGATGTTGTCTAAGGGATGATCGTGAGTCCATTTTCTAAGGTGTTCATGTGGCGCTTGTTGAGGATCGAGGTAGCAGAGTCGATGTCTCCTCAAGAAGATGGTTCGATGATGATTCAGAGCAAATATGTTTTCAAATGGAGCATCTTCAAGAGTAGCAAAGGATTAACTTCATCATTGATGCTAGAAAGCAGCCCATGATGTACATTCAAGATTGATGATTTGTTGATGAAACAGAGATGATCGCAGAAGGCTTCTTGATTTAAATGAGATTGAGACCAAGGGTTGACTTCATTCATGTGGATAGCAAGCGATCTCGTTGATGGATTTGACATTTCATTAGCATTTATTTCATAGTGTTCATCAAACATTGGATCGAATAATTTCCTTAAATCATCTTCCGATGGAGGTACATATGGAGTCATGGAGAGGATTTGCATGCGGATGAACCAATGGGACTGCTTTTAGCGAGGATCCGAATCGATTGTCCAGAGCCATAGGATCACCGCGATAGAAACTCTCTCGACTATCTTTATCAACCCATGTAGACAATTTGACGTGACCACCGATGAAGAAAACCCGATATACCAAACTTGAAACCAAGAAGAATTCCATGCATTTGCATCTTAAGCTCGCTTTGTGAATTTTAACTTCAATCTCAAATAAGTGATAATTGATTAACTCCAAGTAATCAACTTGTGTCAAATGCCCAACACGTGAATAAACGTACAACCGGGATGTACGCCGATCCACCGAATGAACCGAACAAATGATTTCTCGACATTAATGCATTCTTCCTAAAGGTATACATGAGGCCGATCCGAAGATTCACCACAAATGTCTTCGAGCGAATGCGGTAGTCATTTTCCTTAATGTTCATGTGGTTGATTTATAGCGAGCACAATGAGAGGAACAATAATCCGTAAAGATTTGGCAAAGGAATACCAAAGAGCGGATCATTATCCATGAACAACAATCCGTGAAGATTTGGCATGTGAATACCAAAAGCGGATCATTATTCAATAGTGCAACTTACAATATCATGATAGTCATTATAAACGCCTTGTGAAATAACCGGAGATAAGATTTCTTGAGAATTCCAAGAAGTACTTCTTAGATGGTGAACCAGGAGTCAATAGAAACCGAGCATGAGCTTGGTCGGATGATCAACATTCGCTTGAGGTTGAAAGTACACATCAAACATATCTTTGAAAAACAATGAATCCCAAACATTGATTCCCATTTATCCTTAGTAAGTGAAGCATCACGCGTTGGAGGAGAGTCATCAAAATCAAAACACTAAATCCTAGTTATCCTTAGTATATTCATTCTTCATCAAAAAGAATATACACTCATCATCATCAAAAGTTAAGTCGTATAACCATTATTCAAACATCCATCATCATCTAGTATATTCACTCTTCTCCCCTCAAAAGTTGCATCCGAAGTTGCCATTTTTGATTTAACAAGTGAATAAGAGTATACACCAATGAACGAGATCCACTTGAAGACCGAATGAGCGCGGGAAAACATGAAGCTTATTGATGAAGAATGTAGATGAGTATGGCCATTCATGAGAGAATTTCTTTAGTCAAGATAAAGCGCACGACGAGCGTGACACTTTTCTTTTCTTTGAAGGACGGGCCCAAGTGTTATCTGCAGACACCATAGAGTTGAAGAACGAGGCCCCGAATCGATGAACAGACGTCATTGTTAAGAGCCAGTCATATGTTTAGAGCCGCCCGAATCCAAATACCAAGGGACGATTTGTACGACCCGCTTTGGACAATGATTTAAGACAGAGAATTGGAAACATTGATCCCCACGCGTCGATGGGTTCCTTTTGGTTAGCACAAACAGCCTTTGGATCGCCAGAAACCCTAGATGCAATGGCATTATCCCTAGGAGCCGAACTAGTAGAGGCATCGACTTAGTCAAATGACATTTTGTGCTTAATGGGATTATTCTACCGCTTGGCTTCAAACCTTAATGTGCACTATTCTCGCATAGTGGATCTAGTTAAAGAGCAAGGTTTGCCATTCGTGAACATTCGACTGTTATTTCCACCGAAATCCTACATTGGTAAAACCTTCCCGAGGTTTTCGTGATTGCTTAACTGCTTTGCTTTCCAAACTTTCTTAACGGGGTATGATTCTTAGATCTCGTAAATAACACATCACATTTATCATGATTACTAGAAAATAAACATTTTTACATGTTTTGCGACAAGATAAGGCCTCGAATTAATTTCAAGAAGCTTAGAGCTAATACTAGAACTAACACGATTCTTTTTGTTCAAATCAAACTTTTGTCCCTATGGTGTTCTTTTACTTCCTTATCATGATCACTTTTAGTTCATGAATCCTATCCTTCTTTGCATTGCTTCTAGGTTTTGACCCGCTAACTTTAGTGTCAATCTTAGCATCCAGAGAAGTAATGATGGGAACATTACATGGCTTCACTACTTTCGCATTCCCGTCTAGAAGTCGGGATCCAAATTCTAGGAGGCACATCAAAGGTTACTTGCTTGAATTTCGACATGGAACAAGGCATATCAAGGGTCACATGCTTGGCTTTAGGCATAGAACAAGGCACAACTATTCTATCTCGCCTATTGCTAGATTTCGGACTTGTGACAATTACATACTCTAAGAGTTCCCGAGATCGCTTGGCATCCATGCGAGCATAGGCTATAGTACTATCAAAAGGTTTTCTAATCTTTCATCTTCAACAATCTCACTGAGACCCTTCAAACTTTCCTTAAGGTATGAGATATGCTTTATGTGCAAGTTCATTATTCCTAATGGGCGGGGAATATATAACATATCGATAGCATATTTATCACAAGCGTAAACCTTAGGAACAGTAGTATTTGCAATTGGGATTGGCAACTTTCCTTTCACCTCACGCTGTGATTCTCAATATCGTTAAGTAAAGAAGTTATCTTTTCAATTTGTTTATCATGATTAACTTTAAATGAATCACATAACTCTTGTTTTGATCATTAACCTTTGAAATTTCGCCTTTAAAACAATCATTTTCCTTTTGCAAGTTATCAATTATGTTTTGAAGTTGGAAATTCGAGAATCTAAAGGTGGAGGCATATGGAAGCAAATACATCCTTCTTTTCACCTTCGCCAGAAATTTGGGCTTTCAATCTTTGATCGTGTTATAATGAGCTCGAATTTGTTC
The DNA here is from genome assembly GCA_022545495.1 of Chrysanthemum lavandulifolium. NCBI lineage: Eukaryota > Viridiplantae > Streptophyta > Magnoliopsida > Asterales > Asteraceae > Chrysanthemum > Chrysanthemum lavandulifolium. Next base: position 188,527,015 of record CM040244.1, on the reverse strand, counting down.
ATCACATTTGCTAATTTCAAAACCGATCAAACTCAGGAGCATCGAGGATGTCTTGATATTTGAGGTGTTAACATTTTCTTTGAGATGTTGATGTTTTAATTGCAAAGCAATATGTTCAACTTCTAATTTAGAATAATGTTTGACCAAGTTATCATGATCATCCTGTTCTATTTTCTCATGCAATTTTGAATTTGTTGTTTCAAGCTCAATGACACGATCATGGGAGACTTTCGTAGCAACAGATAATTCATGAAATTGAGAAGCATTAATGGAACAATTTGTAGCAAAGAAAACACATCTTGAGCAATACATTCTAAATCGATTCTCATTCAAAGGTATGCAAGTTCTTCCTTTCAATCTCACTATATTTTAATTTTCTCTCATAGTCACTAACCTCAACAATCATTGCATCAAATACCTTTTCCATTTCTTTAATATCGAATGCGCCCCTTTTTAAGACTCTCAAATTGATATTTTAGTTGTTTAAAGAAAGGCATGACCTCGCTTAAATAGCATTCTTTAGTTTGCTCAAACCCTTTCCCCTTCGCTTATACCAGGGTGTGATCCTTTTCTTACATCGCTTCTCAAAATCAACAAATAGTTGAAAGATAACATATTCACCGATTAAGGTCTTGCTTTTAGTGGCAATAGATCTAGGAACTAAGTGCATTGGTGTATTTGGAGGATACACGCTGATTTAGGCGCTTCTACAAGGGGATTCTTTTCAACAAGATTTTCACTTTTGCATTTCCATATCCTTTTCCAACACTTGTTCAGGGGTTAATAGAGTCCGAGGCTTAAACTTGTTCAAGGAGATCCAATTTTCTTTAGTGTAATTATGGGTTTGATCGTTATGTTATTCTTTTTACACTTAGGATCATTTAGCTTATCCATTATCTCCTAGATGCAATATCTAGTTCTCTATCTTCCCTGCACTCAATGCAACTAGGTGTCTGCCTAGGTTTAAGAACTCATTTCCATCATAGATTACATTTTGAGTCGCTTTTGCTTTCTTACCATACTCGTGATCGGGTTTATCTATAATGGGAACACTGCTTATCGCTAAGACTCAGGCTTAGTGATCATGTGAGCATTCAATGGTATTCCCTTGTACGCATAACTTATTTTCAAGCTTGTTTTTCAAAGTTTTAGATTGGAAAATCATTCAAAAGTTTTGATTCCTTAGCCTTGAATTCTTGCTTAAGCATTTTCACATTTTCTTGAAGTTCTTGTTTTTGCTTAATGCTTTAGAAAGTTTTTCTTGCAAAGAATTTAATTCTTGTTTCAATACTTCTTCTCTAAAATTACTTTTTCTAATTATCAGACGCACTTGGTCATCCATTTCCTCACGAGTGGTCAACTCAAATTTAGCTGTTGTTCATAAATAGCAACACGCCTTATAGGCATTTAGTTCGAAATTACGTAATCATCGTGGAGCACATGCAAGGTATTCATCAAAGACATAGTCATTGTTGACGCAGAAGATGCATCACTTGGTACAACTCACTTCCACTTTGATTCACGATTGATCGTATGGGACAATATTGATATTACCCATATTTTCAATATTTGATTCAAAGGTTTCGCTTGGTTGTACTTTGTCATGCATCCGCTGTACATCAAGATCATCGTATAGCTTTAATACCTCGTAGATGAGTTTGTCCTGGATGGGCCAGCATGTGGTGAAGAAGGATCTTGGGAGAAACAATCGGAGAGATGCTAGCCATAAAGATTGTGCGAGCAAGAGGTCCATCATCTACATCGTAATCGATGCATCACACCACGACTTGAAGCATGCTCGATGATTGTGACCTATCTCCGAACAGTCGCTCATCCACATCTCGCATCATAGGTCTTGGCATTGCCCTCAAGAAGAAACAAAGAATTCCTCTTCATCCAACGCAGCACCATTGTCCCGAGCAGGCCAAGAACATCTTATCTCCGGCATCAAAGATTCTCGGGCGCTGGAGATGTGCGCCTTGCAATGTGTCCTTCACCACCATGCTTATAGCATTTGATTGTCTTGGCTTGACCTTGATTACCATTTCTTCCTCGATTCTCGTTGCCCACATATCCTCTACCAAAGACCACCCTTTCCCCGATCATACGCTTTTCCGAATCGTTGCACCACGATCCTTCCATCTTTAACAGTGGCTTGATTATGTGGGTTAGATGCGCCTGAGGTTGTTGTTGGTTTGTGGAGAGAATTCATGTTTTGACTAATGAGAAGAGCAAGTTGATTAATGATGTTACCCACGTGTGCATCAAGACGCCTTGTTTGAACCGAGGATCGTGATGAGTTTGTGATTACTATTACCCAAGGGTATGACTTGTGATGCTTTGGTTGTGATTCCAATGTTTGAGTAGAAAGTCGCTGAGTCATTAGACGAACTTGTCTCACCGTTGGTTTTGAACCGATTGAGAATCAACTTTTCAAACATGGCATGTCTCTCATTCTCAAGGAGGAAGGCATAGAGTTGCTCATAGTTAGTATGTTTCAACTTTAGTGAGTTTCACGATGTGACAAACTTGTGCCATTCGGGATTCATGTTGTTCACAAACTTTGAGTTCACCAATATTAGGTATGGTCATTCGATGTTCCTCATGTCATTCACTAACTTATGAAATCTCACATAATACTCATAGACACTCTCATCCGGTTTCATCTTGAAGTGCTCAAATTCGCCATAGAGTTGGATTCTCTCTTCCATAGTTAATTCAACCCAGAGAAGCATCTTAACGTTATCCCAAACCCGCCTTTGCATCGGGTTATGATTGATCGCCTTGTAGATGTCTTTAGGAAGACCTTGAAGAACAATGTTCAAGCCCCGATATCGCATCGAATCTCTTTTTCCTCATTATCAAGCTCATTGTACATCTTAGGTCCGTCCATTCCGTAAACAGGAGTACCATCTTCATTAGTATCAAGTATGTCTCTAGTCGCCTCAACCCGATATGGTCCTTCATCAATGGATTTGAGAATGTTGACACCATTTTCCTTTCCAAGGCAATACAATCGATTCGCTGAGCCCAAGAATCGTAGCCGCTTCGCCAAGCACTGGGGATTTAGTATCCGAGCCACCGCTGAACATCCTCCAACAAAGGAGATGACAAGAGGGACGCTGGTAGACATGTTAACAGTATTATACGGGATTTTATAACTCTATGATTAAACCGGAAATAGATTCTTCACGGATTTTACTAAATCAAGAGAAAACCGTGAACAATCACTCAAGTCGCTAGATGATAAGGCTCTAAGTCGCTAGAAACAAAAGCACTAAGTCGCTACTAATTAATTCACCGGACAACCAAGTCGCTAGAAACCCAAGTCGCTAGATAGAAAGCAAGTCGCTAAGTAGTAACTCGCTATACCCAAGTCGCTAGCCAAATTTTGACAAAGAATTGCTACACAAGTCGCTAGAAACACAAGTCGCTAAAGAGCAACTCACATCGATCAAGTCGCTACAACAAGTCGCTACCCGTAGGGAGATTCCACTACTTGTACTTTAACTCGCTAGCTCTAACTCGCTAGTTTTAACACCGTAAGTCGCTACAAACTCGTGAAGTAAGTCGCTAGCAAGAAACTATACCGAGAGCTAAGTCGCTAGCTTGAAAACCAAATAAACTTCACTTTTCAATCCAAAAACAACCCAAACAAGATGATTCAAGCTACCAAATGAAAACCTAAACACTTTTGATGATTCTAAACACAAAAGTACCAACAAAATTCAAACTTTAACACAAGAGATCAACCAAATGATGCAAAACCACTAAACTTTTTTCAAACTCAAAACCACCTAAAACCACTATAAATCCAAAGATGTAAGATATGATCAAACCATGGCTCTTGATACCAATTGTTAGATATAAGCTTTTCACATACACATCAAACCATAACACAAAGTAGCATGTAGATGGAATTCTGAGAGAGAAAGTTAGAGGTTTAGGGAACTTAGTGAGAGAAAGTGAAAGATATTATTATGAGTTCCAACTCTACCTTGGGAGGTAGAGAGTATTTATAGTCTTACACAAATCGCCACACTATGGGTCATGGATCGTATACAGCTGGTAAAGACCCGTCTGTCCCTCCACGGTGTTACTTAACTAAATTACTACTTAACTTAAAAGAACTACGACTACGAGCTTAACGATTACATATACTGAGGTGACCGACTCTTTAATACTGGAATTTCTAATTCCTAACAAATGTGGTCAAGATAATTAACGTAGTCAATTAATTAACTGTTCAATAAATACAATTAATGCGCTATTAAAACACCCTTACATAAGAAATACAAATTATCAAGCGTGATTGTACAACCAACTTAAACACAATTTTGCATTAAATGTCACTAATACAAATAATAGAACACGTTATACAAAAATTCAAGCCCGAACGGGCAACGGGCCAAACGAGCTCGAGCCCGAACGCGTGCGGGCCAAACGCGCAAAAGCCCCAACGGGAATGGGCTAAACGAAATTCTTGACATCTGTAAATTTATTGTCAAAAATACATAGTGAACTAAAATACATAATTTACCGGAAAATTTTATTTCAGGGTACCCGCCGCCCCAAGAGTGTCTCGAGAACCAACATATACATCTTTTAGAATTTTTTTGATAAAAATTACCTTAAAAACTAAAACTTTGTTTTATAAAATTGGACAATTTTTCAAAGCAAATGTCAGAAGATGCAAAGTGCTATGCTAAGTGTTAATTTATATGATTATACACATTTACACATATTTATACTACATTATAAAGCATTTGTGACATTCTTAAAATGGAAGGCTTAAAAATTAAGATTAAACACTTGCTTATAATGGCAAATTTAAATACGTACATCTATAATAGCATTGATTGCAACACTTTAAAGCACTTTTGAAAACATGTTTAAAAAATAATTAATAAAATACAAAGTAATTTAATATAAGAAAAAAACGTCCAAAACCATAATTACATAATAATTGTTATTTTTAAACACCCTAATATGAAAAGTACTTGTTATTATACATATTGTACAAACTAATAAAACACACAAAGCTTCATCTATATCTATACTATATATAATAGAGGAATGAATCTCTCTCCTCATGGTCTTAAAATTAAGACTTACAAAATACAATGTGTATTGTACAATACACAATGCACTATCAATTAGCTTTCTCATCAATCTTAATTTTAATACTTACAAGTCTTGAAGCTTAATGTACAAAATACAAAGCACTATTAATGTGGTCAAGATAATTAACGTAGTCAATTAATTAACTGCTCAATAAATACAATTAATGCGCTTATTAAACACACCTTACATAAGAAATACAAATTATCAAGCGATTGCATACAACCAACTTAAACACAATTCTGCATTAAATGTCACTAATACAAATAATAGAACACATTATACAAAATTCAAGCCCGAACGGGCAACGAATCTACGAGTTCGAGCCCGAACGCTATAGCAACCAACGCTAAAAGCCCCAACGGAATGGGCTAAACGAAATTTCGACATCCGAAATTTATTGTCAAAATACATAGTGAACTAAAATACATAATTTACCGGAAAATTTTATTTCAGTGTACCGCGCTACCAAGAGTGTCTCGAGAACCAACATATACATCTTTTAGAATTTTTTTGATAAACTTACCTTAAAAACTAAAACTTTGTTTTAAAAAATTGACAATTTTTCAAAGCAATGTCAGAAAGATGCAAAGTGCTAAGTGCCAAGTGTTAATTTATATGATTATACACATTTACACATATCTATACTACATTATAAAGCATTTGTGACATTCTTAAAATGGAAGGCTTAAAAAAATTAAGATTAAACACTTGCTTATAATGGCAAATTTAAATACGTACATCTATAATAGCATTGATTGCAACACTTTAAAGCACTTTTTGTAAACATGTTTTAAAAAAATAATTAATAAAATACAAAGTAATTTAATATAAGAAAAAAACGCCTAAAACCATAATTACATAATAATTGTTATTTTTAAAACACCCTAATATGAAAAGTACTTGTTATTATACATATTGTACAAACTAATAAAACACACAAAGCTTCATCTATATCTATACTACATATAATAGATGAATGAATCTCTCTCCTCATGGTATTAAAATTAAGACTTACAAAATACAATGTGTATTGTACAATACACAATGCACTATCAATTAGCTTTCTCATCAATCTTAATTTTAAGACTTACAAGTCTTGAAGCTTAATGTACAAAATACAAAGCACTATTAATGTGGCCAAGATAATTAACGTAGTCAATTATTCCTCCGTCCCATTTTTATTGTCCAATTTGACTTTAACCGGTTTTTCTTGTTCAACTTTGACCATTAATATATTTATTTGTGTTATATAATACTTGATAAAAATTATACCAATGAAAAATACATTTAAAACCCAATACATTCATATATTTTTCATCAAGTATTATATAATATAAACGAAAATAATTATGGTCAAAGTTGAAGTAGAAAGACTAAAAAAGTCAATAGTGGAAAATAATTTTGGGACGGAGGGAGTAATTAACTGGTTAATAAATACAATTAATACAGTTATTAAAACACCCCTTACATAAGAAATACAAATTATCAAGCATATTTTACAACCAACTTAAACACAATTCTTGCATTAAATGTCACTAATACAAATAATAGAACACATTATACAAAAGTTCAAGCCCGAACGGGCAACGGGCCAAACGAGCTAGAGCCCGAACGGGTGCGGGCCAAACGCTTAAAGCCCCAACGGCACCACGCTAAACGAAATTTTGACATCCGTGAATTTATTGTCAAAAATACATAGTAAACTAAAATACATAATTTACCGGAAAATTTTATTTCAGTACCCCGCTACCCCAAGAGTGTCTCGAGAACCAACATATACATCTTTTATAATTTTTTTGATAAAACTTACCTTAAAAACTAAAAATTTTGTTTTATAAAATTGAACAATTTTTTCAAAGCAAATGATGCAAAGGAGCAAAGTGGTAAGTGCTAAATATATATATATAATATTTATTATATATATTTGTATAATAATATTTATACTCTTTATAGTAACTCACTTGACTTTTTGAATATTTAGTTTTTCTTTATCTTTATAAGTACTATTTTACTTGTATCATCCATTTATGTGGGGACAAATATACAAACATTGTTTTTAGAGAACTAAATTTTTTAGTATAATGTAAGTGATTTTTAAAATTCGCTATAGTGTTATTATTTAAAGATAACTTACGACTACGAGCAATTGTAAACTACTTTAAGCTGCACTTACCAACTCAATATTGTCAAAACATCATGTGGATAATCTACTATATAAAAAATATTGTGCGTAAAATTATTAAAAACTTAAATTTTCGCTTTTCAGATATCTATTATATAGTCAAATATAGAACTGAAAAAATTGTTGAATATTTTAATTGTATGGTACCTCACTGCAACGCACGCACCTTTTAGTATATATATATATATATATATATATATATATATATATATATATATATATATATATATATATATATATATATATATATATATATATATATATATATATATATATATATATATATATATATAGGGATAGCTTATTATTAATTTTTGTAGCCAATTAGCTACAATCTTCATAAAAAATACACTAGAATGAATCGGGACCCACGTAAAGAATCGTGACCCACAAAAGAATCGTGGACCCACATTCACTACAAAAATAAGATTTGGCACGACTTTGTCGTCCCAAAATTGCACACACCGTCGATTAAAGAAAAAGGCACGACATGTCGCGCCTTTAGAATCTATTGTGTTGACCCAAAAATTTGGGACGACATTTTCTTTAGACTTTGGGACGACATATGTTGTGGGCCCAAATAAAATTCAATCTGAAAATCAGATTTGGGACGACAATGTCGACTTTTTTTTTTTTTTTTAAATCTTTTAAATAAACCTAAAAAGTAATTAAATTGCAAAAGGCACGACATTGTCGTGCAAATTGTATACACACGTGGAAAACAGTGGCCACTTTGTGCGTAATGGCACGACATGCTTTAGATATTAGGGACGACAATGTCGTCCCTAATTGTCCCGATGGCCAAAAAATGCAGAAACCGCATATTTTCCAGATTTTTCCTGATTTTTTCCCGAAAAATCTACCAAAACAAATGCAACTCAGAATCAATCACAATCCACAATACCAAATCGACAATATGATACAATACCAAATTACTAAACGGATCGAATAACATTCCACAATTCTACGATACCATTTAACAAATAGGATACAAAGTAAACTACTCTTAAACTAACAAGTCTCAAACTAACAAGTCTCAAACTAACATGTCTCAAACCAACAAGGCGCAAATTTCTAAATAACATGTCTCAAACTAACATGTCTCAAATTTCCTAAATAACATTCGACAAATACAATACTATTCCATAATATTAATAAGTCTAAAATACAAACTAACTTCCCGCTTACTCCTCAAAGAACTCGCCGCCCGATCGCCGCCTCGACTGGTCACCCGACTCGCTGTCTACCTCATTATTATCCCCACTATCATCATCATTATTATCCCACTATCATCATCATTATTATCCCCACTATCATCATCATTATTATTCAAGTCATTATTATCAATATGATCATTTTGGCTCAAATGGGGATTATTTTAGTTGACCTGCTAAGGTCCCATGGCATAGCATAGTTCGAACTAGTACCGGCACGTGATAGAGTTTGGAAAGGTGGGCGATAACAACCGCAAATGCATTATTGGGGTTGAAAGTGAAGCTTGGAAACCATAAGGCCGGGAGGGGAAAAGGGTAGAATGGGTACCGAGGAAAGTGGAGGTGAAAATGGATTACCTTGTGATGAGTTGTGGGACAAAAATTCAAGGTAAGATCCGTATGTCCCAATCATGCTTGGGCAGCCGCGATAACGCTTCTTAGCCAGCGGCACTCTTGCCTAGCCGCTGGCAGCTTCGCTTCACCGACGAGCCTGCTCGAAAGCCTTTAGTTTCCCTCATCGCCCGCCATATGCTCCCTAGTAACGTATCTTCAAGAGCATGCCCACGCAGGAACTCGCTAGCGGTTGAGTCACCACCGTGTAACCTCCCGCCCGCCGCCTGCGGTCGGTTATCACTTAACCACACGCAATATTTCCAAGTCTGCCATGTACGGATGAGACCGGCTCGACTTGCTCTTGAAGGGCCCTCATCTCATTCTGTAATTTCAAAAAAAAAAAAAAAAAAAAAAAAAAAAAAAAAAAAAGTTAGGAAAAAATAATAAATGAGAAGTAACTTAATATAATGACGCATGTTAAGAGATAAACTATTTACGTAAGCCGCCTCGTTCTCTCTCGCCTCAAATGTGCCATCTTTTTGAATGGCCTCCTCCGTGTTTCAAGCGTGTCTTCATTTTGATTGTTATTGTTGACCCTCTATACATACAATATAAAATAAATTGATAATGAGGTAAATATAAACAATATAAAAACCTTTAAAAATCACAAAAATTATAACGAGTCTTACATGAATGTCAAGGTCCTTGAACGAACGACCGCCGACCTTGGTAAGTTTTAATCTTGTTTTTGATCGATTTTCAGATTTGTGGTCGATCTTGCCATCCGCTTCGGGTCTAACCACCAACAACCCACATCTCCCATTCCTCTTGGGTTCTGCTCCCTGTGATTTCTTGGGTGGCGGATGTGCCTGCCGCCGCTGGTGTCTCGTGGATATCAAAGTATCTAGACTTGAGCCTCGTGTTTGTATTTTCGGTATAGCCCTCTCTCAGAACCATAGCCCAAGTCCTATCCTTTCCCCCACCGTATAAACATTCTCTCCAACCGTGAACTGGTCTCATTATTCAACCAAGGAGCCAAAGTTGAAATAGGTCTCAAAAAGTATACGATTTAAACAAACACACAATTTAAATATAACAAGCATATCTAAACGGTTAATAACAATCACAATAGAAATAAAATAAACAATAAATATAACTCAGAGGGTCGGTGATTATATGCGCCTTTATAAGAATCGTGAATTTCTTCCCAATCGGCATCAAGGGAAGTGGCCTCACTTGTTCCCCATAAGACTACTTAACCGCATTGCATAAGTGTTCAATGGTGTGAAGGTGCCTTGATCATCGTATCAAAGCCTATAGGCAAAGGTCAGTCTGTTATTCTCCCTAAAAGCCTTCCTTAAGGCCCGATTTTCCGCCTCACCGTGATCATTGAACCTACAAATATAAGTTATTAAGTTGTGAAAATACATGTAAAAAAATTAGTTTTATCAATAAAATTATATAATAATAAAAATAAAATAATAAAATAAAAATCACAATTTGTTACCCGCGCAATAGCTCCTAAGAAAGTAAATGAGGGCCGCCTGGTGGATCACCGCCAAAGATCCCCGCTGTGATCTAGGTCCGATACACGCCATCCGTAAAAGTACAAGTAAAAGAACACATAATTTCGGGACCAATTAACACTAATATACACATTCATATAAACATATAGTAATAATTTCATTCAAATTACAATTTAAAACAATGATTGTCATAATCAAATTACAATTCAAAACAATTAATTGTCATAATCGAATCATCACTAGATAAAACTTCTTCAACAACAATAGTGGGGTTCACTTCATCATCATCGACACGCCAACATCATCATCATCAAGGACATGGGCAACGACGTTATCTTCTATTAGTAACAAAATCAAGATCTTCTTCAAGAACAACATCCGTGGGGCCCACTTCACGATTCATCATTTACACTCAAATTCGCATACTCAAAACCAGAAACCAACAGACAATGCAACATCGATGAACCGCCATGTATAACATCCTCGATAAGAATCTACCACATCCCCATGCCGATCTTCCGATGATGAACATCTTCGACAACCTTCCAATGAGGTGGTCGCTCAGCGTGGTCTTCAAGGTAGAAGACTTGTGTTGCTTGTGTCGCAAGAATGTATTGTTGATTTCTAAAAGCATCCCGCTCAACCAAAATATGATGTATGCCATGATCAATGTAAGAACGCCCGAGCGTGGCGTAGGTTAGTAGGGTTACGGTGTCGAACCATATACATCGAACAACACAACCTTACGGTTGCCCATATAAGTGAGCTCTAGAATTTCTTCTAGTTGACCATAATACATAGCTCCATCAGCCCGGTGTTGAAACTCCACTGCTTTGAGTGGTATGAAGTTTATCGCGCTATGCACCAAGAACTTCACAATCGCTCACTATGCATGCGGGTATGTACTTGCACTAGATGAAGGTCCACATGCCAAAGAGAGTAACTCAGACTACAACTGGGTCTTTTGCCATGCTCTTTTCACGAATCTACGAAGAGATACAAATGATTTAGATGAGCAATAACTCGACTACAAGGTAATATATCTAATGTGTTTACCTTGTGATTGAACCAGGAGGAAAACTTGTTTCACGGGTATCGTTAGGAAATTCAACGCAAAAAGGTAATGAATAAGTCACCCGAAACAAATAACTTAAGAAAAAAAAGGTTCTTCAAAATATAAAAATAAGAAACGTATTTTTTGTACGCCAGATGTTCTGCTTCTATTTCAGGATCGTTGTTAAGTATAAACCATACAACCGCCTCGTGATAATATCTCAGATTCAACATGGTTTGCGTTTTCTACCCACCGGTTTGCCTACGAACCGAACACTGAATTTATTTGTTGTTCGAAAACCGTCATCATTTCTGCCAAGACGATTAAATCTTGTCTCGACATCCTTAAGATAACGCTAAAAAGTTAATGCTTCTTCGCAACATAACCCTCGCTATAGAACCTTCGTGCTTGGCTTTATTTTACATAATTTTTAGTTTTTCATGTATCTTTCAAATGGATACATCCACCGTAGTAAACAGGCCACCTAGAATAGCCTCTTCGTAAATGTATAACCAAATGAATCATTATGTCAAAAAGGTGGAGGAAATATTTGCTCTAAATTAATCATAACCTCGATCATTTGCTTTTTAGCTTTCACCATGTCCTGTCAGATCAAACTTGAGCACAAATCGCTTTAAAGAATAAGCAGAGCTCGATTAATGGGGTTGAAATGTCTTTAGTAAGTATCATTGAACTCCATAAGGAAGTAACCGCTGCATCATTATATGACGTCATGAGATTTTAGGCCCGTTATGTTGTTATCATGGCCGGTCACTTTTTTTGAAGTTCGATCCAAACCCATCGTAGTCTAACTCCTTTGATGAATTTACAAAAAGTTTTGCTTTCGGTGTGAAAGAGTACGTTGGATGAGGCTTATCGAACTTCCTGCTTCCTTTATCAACGAGCCACAACTCCTTTCGAACTCCCAAAGTTTTCAAGTCTTGCCTTGCCTTTAGCGTGTCTTTGGATTTGTCGCTCATTAACAAGGTATTCAAAGACACCTCAAGACGCTCTTTCGATGTGCATGACATCGAGATTGTGTTTTAGTAGAAGAACGGGCCAATACTCCGCTCAGAAAGATAGAACGCTTACTCCAATTCAATTCGATTTGTCGATTTGGTTTAGGGTTATTTTTAAAGTATTTGGATGCTTCCACGAGACACGCTTAAAGACTTTACTAATTTGAATCATGATTTCATGGGTAAAGCTTTTAGGAGGAGGTTTCTTTCAGTTTACCATGGAATTCCTTATGTTTTTCCTCGCTTGATGACTTACGTAAGAATCTTCTATACCCAACATAAGCAATTTTATGCTTCACAGAAGCGATGGAGTGTCCCGATTACATGGGGCATGCATAGTAGCCTTGTCCAACCCACCCGCACAAACTACTTCGAGCTGGAAAGTCATTGATAGTCCATAAACCGCCGCTTTCATTTTGAAATGAGTACCGTGAAAAGATCTAAAGTCCACTCTCCTATCCATAACTCTTCGAGTTCTTTGATCAAAGGTCGCAAGAAAACATCAATGTCCTTTGCACCTGATTTGGGCTGTGAATTAACATCGTCAACATTAAAGAAGTCTCTTTCATACACATCCGCGGGGTGTGTTGTATGTTGTCAATATCACCGCCACATGTCGTAACTTGACTCATGTTGCCAAACGGATTGAAACCATCGCCACCCAACCCTAATCGGACGCTTATAGGTCAATGAAAACTCGTGTTTCATTATGTCAAATTTTTCCATGCTTGACCATCACACGGGTGATTCATCTTACCGCTTTCCTTAGACCGCCCAAGAGCATGCCAAGTCATCCACTTTGCGATGTCTTTTGTGTTGAACATACGTTGTAGTTCAGGGTTTTAACGAAAGTAACGCAACACCTTGTTGGCAACTTTCTTCCCGCTTGTCTTTTGGTTTTCCATCTACTCGCTATGCATTGGACAATTATTGAGAATTTTGTTCTCATCCGATCCCCAAAATAAAAACAATCATTTATACAAGCATGGATCGATTCGTATCCTAACTCGATATCTTTGTATGTCTTCTTGATTTCATAGTATGACGGTGGAAATTGAATCCTTTACTGGGGACATGCCTTTGCAAAAGAGCTAGAATCTTGTTAAACCCGACATCGCTATTTTATGTAAGACCTTGATGCGAAAAGCTCGACGTAAAGCCCAATGTAGTCATATCACAACCAGGTACAACTTTAAGCGGACCTAGCAAGTAACTCTTCGTACTTGTTAGTAATGTTATGATCACTGGTTTGAGTGGTTGAGGACCCGTTGTTTGATCCGTTGAGAAACCGTTGTTTGAGATGGTGGAGTTGGGACATTATCGAGAAATATCTTGAAGAATGCATCCATGTTCATGTGTTCGTGTGAAGGTGGTTGTGTATGTTATGTACCACGGTGGAGGAAGTGGTTCACCGTGATATTTCCAAGGGTTATAAAGTGTGTCAAACCCAGATTTAGATATGTGTAACTCAAGAGTTTTGAGCGCACCCAATTTAGTTGAGCGTTACCACAACGAACACACATGGGCAATGAATCATTTTTGTGATGGGTTTACCAATGGCTTACAATGCGCGATGAATGCAAAAGACCATTTAAAATTCTGGGAATTACGGTTGGATACAAGGGTCCAACTCTTATCAATTGTCATGACCGCTTGTAAAAACATATTCAAAAAATTAATTTGTATATATACATACATATTCAAACATGAAAAGACGTAATTATGAGTCGCTCTGCTTACCTAGTGCAACTATGGAAGGCAATCCTAACTCCACTCTTTGAATGTGTCGTTCATATGATTGCAAGATATCGATTTACTATTTGAAAAATTCGCAAGATTTCCCTCAACTCCCAAATATGTGCATTAAAGACATATTCGTAGGAGTGGAAATACTGTCAATTCTCTCAAATAGTAAAACAATTATACGATCCATATCCTAAATGAGACAAAACATTCAAAAGCAGCCCCAAACAGACTTTCCAAATTAATTTCTAATAAATTAATTTCGACGGGTTTTATAGGATGATTAACTTTGGACGGGAATTTCCAAAATTAATCACTAAAATCCTAAAAACAAGAATACAAGTATCATTTTCATTATCGATAATTAATAACATATATATCATATATCATTTTCATTTTAACACGGTCACTTTAAGTTTATAACTAACAATTAATAACATATCACATAACATTTTTTCGACAAAGTAATAAAAGTGTATACATTATCGACAAAGTAATAAAAGTATATATATATATACCTATTTCATGGCCGAAATACAGTGAAGAAAAGAGAAAGAGAAAAAGGGTGGTCTCACTGTCTCACCGCTCACGGTCCCTACCGTCCCAAACACTACACATAAAACCAAAATTAAACAAACTATTGTCGTCCCAAAACACATTGTCGCACTCAAATTAACTAATAAAACTTAAGGCACGACATTGTCATACCAAACACATTAACAAAATTAAAAAAGTCACTAACCCCAACACAAAAGGTGGTGGTGGTGGTGGATCTGCAATGCCGCGGTTGTTGGTGGTGGTTCACGGCGGTGGTTCACTTGGTGGTGAGTCGCTACAGTGACCATCTAACCAACACAAACACAACATAAAACCATTGTAAACAAACCATAATTAAAGAACTTAAATTAACAAACCAAATTTTATCAAAAAAACCTTTAAATGTGACAAAATAACAAAAATTATACAAATTGTGCACAGCAGTGCGTGTGTAATTGATGGGTAAGAGTGATAGTAGTGTTTGAAGAAAATTGCTTTTTGTGATTTTTCCAATTTTTTTCTTTTTACGGGATTATTGCGCTTGTGGGTTTTTTGTGTAATCGCTGAAGATGCAGGAAGAATGAGATCCGTCAATTATTGTAGTTTTTTTGGGACGATTAAATAGTGACGATAATGTCGTCCCTTTTTGTTTTTTTTTCCTAATTATTTGGCGGCATATTTAACTTTATGAAAATTTTTGGTAAAAAGGGACGACAATGTCGCCCTTTTGTCTTTTTTTTTCCTTTATTTTATGTATAATATAGTGTGTTTAAATTATTTAATTAATACTAAATAAATTAAATTTGTTATAAACTTTAAATAATTTAAAATTAATTAATTAGTTATATAAAGTTTAAATTAGTTATAAAATTTCTTAAAATTTTTGCTACTTTTGAGGTTGTTTGGATTCTTAAAATTAATGATAAATTTTTAGATAAATTAAAACGGATGAAATGTTAAACGAACGAGTCAAGATAATGTCGTTATACATGACATGTTAAACGGATGAATCGAGATAGTATCATGATACATGATATGTAACATCCAACCAAAACTTCCTCCAAAATAATGGTGCCAAAATTTCCTCCAAAAATAATGGCGCCAAAATTTCCCACCAAAATCTACCAGATCCGCTTCTATATATCACATAAAGAAAACTTGAGATCTTATCCCACCAAAAGCCACCGATCTTATCCTCAAAACCACTCAACCTCTCAATCTTTATCTTCACACAAATTTCAAACCCGATATGGAGCCATTTAATCCTTTTATGTGTTCTTGTGGAGCAGAAATATAAAATTAAGAACATCGATGAGAATATTCATCCGGACAACAATATTATTCATGTCCTCATAAAGTGAACAATCATACATTTCTTATTTATGTAAATATACAAATAATTGGTTGTAATCTCTTAAAATTTTCTTATTATGTAATGTTTTTAAAAGATAATGGGTGCGGATATTTTATGTGAAGGATGCATTTGACGAGTACTTAAGAACAATCTCGCACCAACAGTGCTCGAGTCGCCATGAAAAGATCTTAGGATAAGTTTGCTTGAAACACAAAAACATGTGCAGAGACAAGAATAAGGGTGCTTGAGGCCAAACTTGAAATGGCAACGATTCTACGACCACGCATGTCGTATGGATGCATTACTTCATGAGTCGTTAGTGACATGGATAATCTTCGTATGTAGTTGTTGTTGTTGTTCTTTAGTTGTAGTTGTTGTTGTATCGTAGTTGTTGTTGTTGTTCTTTAGTTGTTGTTGTTGTTGTAGTTGTTGTTCGGTAGTTGTTGTTATTGATGTTGTTGTCGTTGTTCTTGTAATATGTATCCGTCAAGTATTTTTATAAATCAAAGCACATGCTGGATTTGTAAAGCTGGTCATGTTCTAAGTTAAAATGCACTTATTACTATGTACCTTTCAATTTGACCATGTTCTAAGTTAACAAGATTATGGTTTCCAAACACCCCTTTTCCAATACTAAATTACACATGAATAAAGAAACAACTTGACAACATAACGAAATAGATCAAACGAAACAACTCGGCAAGCAAACGATATTATACACAACACGACATAAACCATATGCTACACACGACATATATAAAAAACTCAAACGAAACAACTTGACAACAAAATGAAACAGATCAAACAAAACAACTCGCCATTCAATTATTTTCCTCATTTCCCCGCTCGCCAGAACTCTCGCACCATCTTTTCCTTCATTTGCTTGACGAACTGCTCAAACAATGCTTCAAGATTTGTTACCCTATTTCCGCATCATCAAATGTGTAATCGAACGGGCTTTTTTCGCCTTCATCTTTTTCCTTCCTTTGCTTGACGAACCGCTCCCACATTGCTTTTTCCAGAGGGTTTGCTCCTCCATTCCATAATGCGTAAGTAGCTTCACCGTCCAAATACACTCAGAGAATCGCTTCTTTCCTTAACCATTCCAAAATGCGGTCTCTCATAAACGGATCTATGTTCTTATAAGAACCATATTCATCATAAATTTCACCCATACGTATCAAGAACTCGAGTAAAGAGATATATGGACGATAAAACCAAAGGACCACTCTTTTTCCCATGCCAGAATCACCATTTTATCGTTACGTGTGTTTTCAGGTTATTTATGTTTTGACGGATATATAAGGAAAACTTTATGAAAAATAATGGCGGAAAAATAATGGCGGGAAAAATAATGTATGGAAAAATGTATTTAATTTTAAAATAAAGTATTTGATCATAAATATAAACTATTTAATTTTCATTCTATATTAAATAAAATTATTTAAATTAAATAAAATAATTTTTCAAAATTAAATAAACTATTTAAAATAATGACGGAAACTATTATGGTAAAAATAATGGCGGAAACAATTGGCGGTAAATATTTTTTTAATTCTATAAATGTATTTAATTTTAGATTAAAGTATTTAATCATAAATATAAACTATTTAATTTTAATTTATATTAAATAAAATTATTTAAAATAAATAATTTAACTAAAATTGGTGTTAAAAATATATTCACATTTTGGGACGACAAATGTCCCCCAAAGTGTTTGGGGTAAAATCATGGATGTATTTAATTTTCGTGAAAGTTATTTAAATACCAAAAATTAAATAATTATAAAATGGGACATTGTCGTCCCCAATGCATGGGTCAAAAGTTCTTATCTCGACTTTTGTATTTGTTGAAAACTGTAGGGTCCTATTGCAATTTGGGACGACAAAGTCGACCCAAAAATGCGCCTGCCCCAAACCGTGATTTTGGTGTAGTGATTATTTAGCACAAAATTAGAATGCAATTGGCTACAATAAATTGTAGCTATATATATTATATATATATATATATATATATATATATATATATATATATATATATATATATATATATATATATATATATATATATATATATATATATATAGTGAAACTTTATTTTCGTAACCCACTTTAAGTGCGAGAATCTGAGAACCACTTTTAGCCATTAGATTTGTTGATCAATGGTCAAAACGAATGTGCCATTTATGTAAATAACTAAAAGATAAGATATATTGGTGTAACTTGTGTAAGGGTAATTATGGGATATCACAATATTAACTTTTTAACCGCCCATCCCATTAAAAAATTCTGCCACTTTTAATTGATAAAATCCACCACTCAAAACCCTAACCACCTATCTTTCTCCCTATTGTTTCACCGCCACCATAACCAATTCCCCATCTCCCTATCATTCACCGCCCATCTCGCCATCATTCACGCATTCCATTCTCAATTTTTACATCACCGCTGCTTGAGATGTCGAAGTGATGACGGTTATCTAGATCTAGCCCTTCATTTTTTCTTTTTGTTTTCATATACTTCTCCGTATCCGCGCCCTCAACATCCCCCCAAAGAATAATATACCTTAGCTTATGTTGATTTACGACTTCTTTCATGGTAAGTTTCGTTCGTTAACTTTTAAAATCGTTTTTGTTTTATTTCGTGGATGTTGTTGGTTCGATTTCCACTTTTCCATTAGATTTTCAAAATCGCTTACGATATAAACTCGGGTTTCAAGTTCCGAGTTCTATGTGTACACTAAGAACTCAAATATTGATGTTTGGATAGAGTTCATGTGTTGAAATATTGATGTTTCGATAGAGTTCATGTGTCGAAAAAGTTCCCGCTAATATGCCTTCTATTTCAGTTTATATATGCGGATCACGGGAAAAATTTCAAAATCTTTGTCGATTGAATTTGGATCTTTGAGTGTTTGATGGTGACGATAGTTTATTAATACGTGTTCTTATCAATGACGACCTAACCATGATTTGTAAATTTGCATTATATGGTTTGATATTCTTTATTCATAACTAGCTATATATATATATATATATATATATATATATATATATATATATATATATATTAATTTGGTTGACATTTAACTTTTTTGGTTTTTGTTTTGGTCCAGGTATGCAAAAGGCAAGTCATATTGTATTGCAAAAGCAGATAATACATTTATTCGGAAAGAAAAAAGAATGAAGCATGAGGAAAAAAGTAAGCTAAAGTTCTATTTAAGTTTTCTTGCTCTATATATCTACGCCTTAAGATTTGTAGGAATTGATATTGCGAAATGGAATTAAAAAGGTCACATTTCTTGCTCTATATATTCAACCTTAACACAGCTTAAAGATAACACTAGAAATTGATTATAAAACATATATGTTTTGAAAAGATACATGTATGTTTACGTATAAAACATATATGTTTGTGTTTTGGATTATAAAACATATATGTTTTGTGTTTATGATTAAAAAACATGTTTACATTATTAGTTTAATATACACAAGATTGTGCATATGTGTTATGCTAGTTGTTGTGATTAATTTTCGTTTCTTATTTGTTTGTGGTTTAATTGTTTCCATGCATCCTTGTTTCAGATTGATTGATGAAGATGATGATATCATTTAAGATCGG
Source organism: Chrysanthemum lavandulifolium (assembly GCA_022545495.1). Classification (NCBI taxonomy): domain Eukaryota; kingdom Viridiplantae; phylum Streptophyta; class Magnoliopsida; order Asterales; family Asteraceae; genus Chrysanthemum; species Chrysanthemum lavandulifolium. The sequence continues at coordinate 188,507,309 of CM040244.1, read as the reverse complement.
GAAGTGGATGAACACGATTATACATGAAGATAATTTGTGACTTTTGGAGATAGATCATTATTGCATGTGTTTTTGTACTTGTAATCAAGTGAAATGTAATATTTAAGTATATCAATCTTGTTTTTCTTTTTATAATGATTTATGTTCTTTAATTTGTGTTTCAAACTTTCAAAAAATGATCATCTAAAAATATTGGTATGTTGATAAAAAAAAATGTGTTAGCTAAAAAAACAAGTATGCACTTTGACTAATTGAAAACATGTATGCACCTTGACTATTTGAGAAAAAAAAAACATGTATGCACATTTGCTTATTTGAAAAAAAAAAATGCATGCTCCTTGAGACTTAAAAAAATAATGATTAGATTTAAAAATATGTATGCACCATAAGTATTTGAAAACATGTTTAAAAAAAAAAAAAAAAAAAAAAAAAAAAATCCGAATTTAAGATTTTTAAAAACGGAATTATAAAAAAACAAAATAATATGAAAATTTCTTTACTATTATACCCTTTTGAATTAAATAAAATAAAAAATGTTTTGAGCATTAAATGATGTACATTGTGTATTATTAGTTGTAAACGGTGGTTCTCGCAGCTTCTCGCAGCTTAAAGTGCTCGAAAATAAAGTGCCTATATATATATATCTTTATATATAATAAAAAAAAACATTTTTGAATGTCATCCCCCAATTCTGACGTCATATATACACCTGTCAAATCTTATCAACTCCTACTTTTGTTAACTGTTCCTATTCAAAACTTTTTTCTATATCATCAACATTCTTTTAATTCAAGAATTAAATCAAAACATAAATCTCTTATTAAAAAATCAATCTTGACATATTGATTCATTTGATATCAACAATATTCGGTTTGCATATTTTATCTCTGGTTGTCAAAAATCAAAGTTTCTAAAAATCATGTAGCCTTTTGTTGATGTTTCTGATTACCGATTCATTTGATAAAGGTAAATAATTTATTTGTATTAATTTTTTATTATCCATTCATATTAGTTTTTTTTTTTTTTTTTTTTTTTTTTTTAATGGTTCATATTAGGGTTTTGTTGTGATGATTCATTTTAAGGGTTTTCTTAATTTGAATCTTTATTTTAATTTGTATGATTGTGGTGTTTTAATTTTTGTGATTCAAAAAAAATATTATCCTGTTCTTAGTTTTAGATTATGTTTAAAAAATAATTTTTTTGAAGAATCATTCCAACAACATGATTGAATAAATTATGATGATTCATCCCAACTATTTGATTGGGGATTTCATTAGTTTTGTGGAAAAAATTAATAAAAAAGCAGTGGCTATTGTTCATAAGACCGTTTTGCTTTTTGTTATTTATTCCTTAAAGTTATGTGAGATTTACAAAACCTATGCTAGCATCAGAATCCTAGATATCGAATTCTTTAAAGTTATGCTCAATCAATCATAGTGAGGTTGTTCTCAATGAGTTGGTGAGACAATTTTTGTCATGGGTATGTTTTTCTATACATCTCGATATCGAATTTCTCTCCGTTTATTTGTTGTTAGTACGATTGTAACATTATGTATACTTATAAGTTATTTGGCGGCAAGTTGGAGGATGCCATAACGTGTTTGATGAAATGTCAAGGTCCTTAGAATGTGGAAATAGCATGATAATAATGCGCTATTTGTAAAAGGTTTTGAATCCGAGTTGGTTTTGAAGTTCTTAAATTTATTACATTTATGTAATTTGTTTTCGACATGAGGCGAAGTTTTTATACGTGTGCTTTTGTGATAGCAAGTAGATGGTTATGACCAACTTATGTTACAAACAACTAATTTGTTTTCTGCTTTACATAGGAACTCATATGAATATTAAAAAAAAAGTTGTCAGTTGATATCTTTGCAAAATAGTTTTAGCCATGCTTATTATCTTATTCTCTAATCACTAAAACCATAACATAGCTAGCATTAACCATTATTTACCGTTAAATGCAAGCAAAATGCTTATGTGTTTTTGTAATCGATGGCTCAACTTATAGGTTTTAAAGTGTTTACTATCCCAACAAGAATTTTATATATGATATTTAATCTTATTATCTTGGGTTCTATATATTTTTCCAAAATAGTAGCTAAATTATATTCCTTCGGGTGTAGGTTGCAAAAGAGGGCCGGTAGCACCAACTTCACAATCATTTATCGATGTTGTGTAAGAAGTTCACTAAACACCGATAAGAAGCCAAACATGCCTATTGTCAGAACTAAACCAACCTCCACCGTGAGATCATCAACACTTCCCAAAGAACGACCTCAAGGCGACATCTTATATGGTAATGGCATTTCTTTCATCGCTATATATAAAGATGTGAAACAATTATTTTATCCATGTAAAGACGACCGTGAATTTGTATATGTAGTCTAAGATATTGGTTGTGCCGACATGCTCGGAATGTCTGGAATGTTATCTTAGATGTGACGGTGTTAACTTCTTGAATTATTAGTATAGACTTATATGTTGAAGTAAAGTGTTTTAATTAACATAGGGCATCGATGTTGATTCATTTGTAAAATGGTGATTGTTAACCTTATAAAGGTTCAAGTGCTAACACTAAGTAGGAAAACAAATAGATATATCGCCAAGGCGAGGCTCTATTACGCTCTTTTTATGATTCTACCGATTCGTTTCACTAATAGCCCTTAAGGGCATTCATAATTGTGCTTTATCTTTAGCAATTATGATGAAAGGAAATTATATGCATGTAAAATATGCATTATCCATGCTTTAATCTTATAATTTGATTCGCTTCATGAATCGAATTCCGCTCTAGATCGCATCTACTACTTGATCTAATACGGAATCCATTAGCTTCCCTTACGTATAGCATCCGACAACTTTTCAAATTGAAGAACCGCTCAATAAGATCAAAATAACTCAAGAGAAGCAGCATCCGTGACACGCAATATGCGAGTTTTCAGGTGTTTTCACCAATGATAGTTGAATGAGATAACCACCACTTGCGCAGAGGATCGTATGGTAGTAGGAGTTAGCGAAGTAACTATTATGGTTTTTGAGTCTTTGTTAACATTCTTTTGCATGCCAGTTTCGAAGCCAAATAGATGATCAGTTGTGGTGTCAAAGTTTACACAAAAAGAGGGTGGCATGTGAAGAGCAACCGGAACAAGGAGTTGTGAATGACCTTGAAAGCATTGATGCTGCACTAAAAGTTCTATGTAAATATGAATCGTCATGTCACATGAGAAATGTGCAGAATGCACAATGTAGATTGGATAGATTGGGAGCTGAGAATGAAAGCATGGAGAGTGAGCTAGAGAAGTGTTTAGGTGTCTGGTCCGAACCAGAGTTTCTCTTCTTAATATAATCTCCCTGTAAAAATTAAGTCACTGGAATTTGTAGTCAAGAATCAAAGTCATGCATAGGCATCAAAATTTTTAGCTGACATACTTATGCTTTCAAGTAATTATTGAATAGCACATTTACGTTGACATGAATTTGTAGCTTTACAAGTATATTTGAGCATATATATAAATCTGTTTAGTCAAAAGTTGGAGAATTTTTTTACTGGAACAAAAGTTGGAGAAATAGTTTCACTAACAAGATTCAAAATGAATCCTTTTATGAGTACGATTTTTTTATAGGACTTTGTTTTACTTATAATACAATTTTTTTATCGACACCCAAAAACCATGGGTCTATAATCTAGTGTGTATATATATATATATATATATATATATATATATATATAGTGTAGGTTATTTTCGTAACCGTAAAAAGGCGAGAACCTCATGAGAACCAATCTCCACCTTTAAATAATTTGATCAACGGTTAAAAATACGAGTGGCATAAATGTAATTAAATAACAAATTAAATATTATTTGATAAATGGCTGAGGGGCACTATTGGTATTTTATATTCCAATCTTTTAAACCGTTCCATAATTATATTTCACTATAATCTAAATCTTCTATGCATAATCATTCATACCCATCTCTCTCTTTCAAACCTAGCCGCCTCTATCCTCAATCTTCATATCTCCTCATGTCTAAGGCTATGCACAATGGCGAATCCAGTTCGCTTGACACATCGCCTTTCTCTCGACGACCTGACGACGACCTAGTTGCCACAGTGGTGACTCGAGATTTTTTTTTTAATTCAAATATTTTTAAAAACAAAATTAAACTTCATTAATAAAAATACTTAACATTACAACAATAATTAAAACTTAAACTAATAAAACGAGACGCTATAATAATTATTAAAACTCAAACTAATAATCTAAGTTGTGGCGCTCTTTGATTGTCGCTTTGTTGTTCAAGTTCTTGTAGTTGTCGTGCGGGCATATTTGTGTCGAGGGTGTGTTTAGAAAATTAAATCTTATGTCCGGTTTGATTGTGCCGCCATTGCAAGTCACGACGCTTGAGCTCAAGTTTCTCCTTTTCAACTCCTCTCGCTTTGCCTCGCCTCCGCAAGCTCCATCTCTTTCTTCTTCAACTTTATGTATTCCTCTTCCATATTCTTGGTTTTTTCCTTACTTGAACTTTTGATCTTGAAAAGTTCTTGGCCATATTAGTAACAAATGCAGCTGGTGGCTCGTGTGCTTTCTTCTTGGTCACACACGACCTTTTGGTCGTGATTCTCTAGCTCTTCTTCCTCGTAATCATCCACGCCTTGGGATGAAAATGACCTTTGTTGACCCCGAGGTGGTTTCAAGTCCCGGATTTCTTCCGACTAGTCTTGGTGAAAGGTGCATCTCAACGCTTTTCCAAGCAATGCCCTCTCAAAACTTTCCAACACTCCTTCAATGTAAATTCATGCTTGAAGCACACGGTATTCGTTATAAGCCTTTTCATAGTCGTCTTCGCCATTCTCACCGCCTGATTATCCTTGATATTATCCATAATTGCACAAAAGAAACCAACCCTAGAACGAACCCTACCCTTCCATTTGGTCAGCATGGAGTCGAGGTTCTTGTTGAACCAGCCACTTTCAAAGTACGCTATCACCTCATCCCAAACCCACTCCGCTTGATAGAGTTCCTCTTTCCGAATTTTCTCCACACATGTACCCAAGCTCTACAAAGCGCGACCTCTTCCGCTTTTGTCCATGGTTTGACAAGTGTTGCAACATTCTTGCCCTTCCCTTTATTTGAATATTACAATTTATTCATCGTTTTGTTTTTGGTATGTGCTAAAACACATACCTTTTCATTATCAAACCGACCCAAAATAACCAAGAAAGAGTCGTTTATTGCTAATATTTGTGGTTTTCTTGAGTTTGTGCATGTCAGTACAGATATGTAAAACACACAAAAGGAGCCAACCGACGAACCGAGCACGAGAGATTAAGAGAGCTTTAATGAGTTTGATGATCAAAGTTGTGCATTTATGAAGATTTTATTCTCGAGGATGATTTTTGAAGATATACTCAAGTTTGAAGAAATGTCAAAATTGGCCCCTCAAGTTTCAGCATTTGGCAAAAGTGGCCCTTGAAGATTCAAAAGTTTCAAATTGGCCCTTGGTCTATTTAAGATTGACAAAAATGATCCTTGGAAGATATTTTCAGATTTACACCTCTGGTCCCTGGAATTTCAGCATTTACATCATTAGTCCCTATATTGCTAATGGGTTCACTTCTAGTCCAAATCCAAGTCCTATACACGGCCCAAACCAAAACAAACAACCCGCCCAAACACCAACCTTTAATACCATTAACCCGAATACCCCACTTATCCGCCATTTTACCTGTGTCAAACCCCATGTACCCGGTCAACATAATTGAAATACATTAAACAAATCCAAACGCGCCTCTACAAGATCCCTTCTTCCCAAAACCAAACACCCATTTACCCGCTTACCCAATTACCATTTACCCACCGAAACCTCGTGACTAAGAATCTATCCAAGGCTTCTAGATACCTCGACTTGTCGATAAGAATGCCCACGTGGCTAATTGAGCTCTCCTATGGACGCAACACCTCAATTGATGATTTGTAGCTCTATGATTGGAGATGGTGACATGGATAGCCGTGGATAAGGATAAGGTTCTAGGTTCTTCCAATCAAGGATCCAAGGCTGATGGAGGCTATATAAAGACCCCTTGAGCTCACAATGAAGTCGTGCAATTCCTTAGTTTTCATTTAGCTTATTGTTCTTGTATTTCAGTAGTTTTATAAATGTTTTCTTAAAGCTTTTATTGTATTCTCAATTACTTGTAATCCTTTTTCAGTATTAATCAAAGTTCCAAGTTTTTAAATTTAATCTTGCATTTCTTATTTTAAGTAATCAATAAGCTATTTGAATAATGGAATAAGCTCATTTCAAATGATATAGCTTTAGCGAGCTTATATATCACTTCACTATCTCATTTCAATCAATATATTCACAAAACAATTGGTCAACGAAAGTCAATCTGTGGTGCCAAATTGGTCTGTAAATGGTTATGGGTTGATTATGATAATGGATCCGGGTTGATTTGATGTTAAACGGGTTATGTTTAGTGGTTCTTTGTTTGATTTGCAAGTCATAGTGGCCGGGCTTCTTGTAAGTGTAACCTTCATCTCATTTCTAGCTTAATATAAAGTTGCGCTATCGCTTCATTTAGATCCGCTATTAGTAGTGGTTATTGTTGTTATCTAGCTTTATTTCGTTGTATTGGATCCGCTTTTGATGTTTGAGTAGGCTTGTTATTGTGATTTAAACAAGAGTAAATTGCATATCAGTAGTAAAGGGGTGTTTGGATTAGAACTTAAATCTGTGTTAGAGGTTAAAACATAGGAGTAGTTCAGTTGTTTTAGGCTTACTATAGTTTATTTCACTCATATATGTCCTTGTTTGCATCCATTTTCATTCAAAGTCAACATTTCATCAAAATTGTTCTCGAGCTTAAATCATGAAACTAGTTACCAAATCATTACATATAGGTTTAGAATTTGATAAACCAGGTTGTTATAGTTGCATTTCATCAAGATTCATCAACATCACCCCACATTTGATCTTAAATCTCATTTTAGTCAAACATAGTAATCTGCTTTTCAAAAAGTCAAAACATGTAAACCACAGGACCTTTGCAAATTTCTTGCACAAGGTTCCATACAGCTTTTTAGGGTTTCAAATTTGGTCCACTTGTAGTTTGATGGGTGGTCTTGAAGACCACATATCTGTTTTGCACTTAAGCTCTTCTGATAAGTCATTGAATAAGCTCAAACTTAGGACCTTAATCAGCTGTTGGTTTAAAAATCAGTTAGCATATAATCTGAGTAAACTGCTTATTAGAGATTAGGAGTAGCTAAATTTAGATGATAATAGTTAATTTCAGTATAATCTAGCTTAAGTATAAGTTTGGTGGCTTATTTTTCCGCTTAGCTTATTTCAAAGTGCTTATTTCATAACCTGCTTACACTACACTCTTATTTCTTCCACATAAGCCTCATATTTCTTATTTTTCATAGATTTAGATTAATATTTTAGAATTTTCCTGAGTTTTTCATAATTTTTTGTTACTGTTTGCTATTTTTCTCAATTTAAAACAATTTTTAGTCACTTTTAAATAGCTTTTATTGCAAATAATTAAGAAAAAGTTCCAAAAAATAATTTTTCAATTTTCCCAGTTTAAGAAAAATATAAAAAGCATAAAAACTATTTTTCCCTATTTTTCCCCTTTTATTTGGTATTTTTCACAATTAATTAGATTTAAATAGTTTTAAATTCATAAAAAATAGAAAAATAATCAGATAAATACAAAAATAGTTTTGAAAATTCTCTTATGATATTTTAGATTTTATAAAAATAGTTTCATATTTTTCACCTTAATTTTCATAATTTCTAGTATTTTTAAATTAGTTTTAAAAGTTAAAAATTATTTTTTAATTCTAATAAATTCAAGAAAATTCCTAAAGAATAGTTTTAATTCATTAATAGTTTTCTGATATCATTTTTAGAGTAAAATTAATTTTAGGTTATTTTCAGGATTTAGAATAGACGTAATTGCATTTTTATCGCGTTTCGTTTTAATCCCGTATTTGCATTTTAGTATAGATTTGCGTAATTTGCATTTACATTATTGATTTAGAGTTTTATATGCTTCTCATTTACTTTCCTTATCCCGTAGTTTAGATATCATCATATTATCCCTTCTTATTCAAATCCCGATAATCGAGACGCGAGTTGAAATTCCATTCAACCATCGCTCGAACGATCTCTGCTCAAACCTAATACGCTTGAGTTACCCAACATACTACAAACTTCTTCTATTATTGATTTTATGAAATCAATTTTGGCGCCACGCCGGGAGGGCTTGTAGCGAGTTTCAGATTCGCCCTCGAATCGCGTGCATTTGAAGATCCTTCCCGAGTGAAGTTACTGCTGCTTTTGTAAATATATATTTTCAAAACCCAAAACATCTAAAACACCAAAACATTCTTCCTAGAGTGTTTACAAAACCATAAAAAGTAAAACCAACAAATCAAACCCGAATGTCAATTGTTACGCCGGCTCACCTCAAGGTACAACCTATACACGGGTATAAGGAAAGTCTTGACATTAAATTGCAGACCGAAAAACGATCCACTCTTCGTTCCGCTCCATTGCTGCATTTTTGAGAGCTACCAAGCACCGTTGACGGACGGTTACAAAAATATTGTGTTTTCTTAAACATATAAAAACCCAAAAAGATTTTCCTTTTCAAAATTTGTTTTAAAAACCCAAAAATATTCTTCTTTACCCTCTGAAACCGATAATTCTTTCTTCTTAACCCTCTATATGTTTAATTCTCATGGATACGATCAAGTATCGTCATTGTTTTCATTGCAAAGGCCGTATGGAAGAGAAACAATATTGTTGTCTTAATCCAGAATGTGTATGTGAGCGATGTGGACGACATGGTTCTAAAAAATCTTGCTATTGGTGCGACTTAGCCGACAAACAATCTCTCGATGACTCTAAAAGTTTTTCTGACCATCCGCCACAACCCGAGATATGTTCTTATCGTCGTTGCCTTCATTGCCAAAACCGTATGGAAGAAAATCAATTTCGATGTTTGAAATGTATTTATGATTGGTGAAATAATTGTCGGAATGGATTTTGTGATGTATGCACAATTTTATTAATCCAAATCCAGATCTCGCCCGCCTTTATGCACGGCTAGAACAAAAGAGTGCTCTTTATAATGACATAATTGAGAACCCTCGATTCCTACTCCTTCTCCGGTGAGGAAATGGAATATGTTTCGAGCCCGGCGACTCCCGAGCCTATCACGGAAATGGTGGAAATCGCTAACTCTTATCCGGATAATTCTTCGATTTATCGCTCTTGTGTCAATGATGTGGGGGACCTCAAAATGGTGGGAATTGTCCCGGATGTAGCATTGTGAGTACGGGAAACGAGTTTGTCTATGACCAACATCCCTACAATGAAACAACCGATTTCCTTAACCAATCCCCATACCATGAGACGGAGTCATACTCGTGTGAGTACTGTGGAGGTCCTCACCAAGGTTTTCAATGTCAAGCCCAATTTAACAATACAACCTTTGGTTATGAACCTTATCCATATACTTCACCAAACCCGTCACAATAATCATACTGTTGTGAGTATTGTGGAGGTCCGCACGTTAATTCCGATTGTCAGATGCAGAACCCTATTGTTTACGAGCAAGTTCCTTGTGATAATTACGACTATGCTTATAACCCACCTCCACAATACCAAGAAATTCAACCGCAAACTCCGTTAGATGATCAAGAATTTCACCAAGGTTTCTCAACATATTACAAGAGTTAAATGAATTAAAAGAATTGCTTCATGAACTCGCCAAGAAAAAGATCCTAATCGAAAACCTATCGTGAATTATTAGTCAAGAAGCCGTGAAAGTGATCCAATATCGCCCAACTACCTATTATTACGATTCTCGATTCGATGACGATTATACCTCCGAGTGGCAATCCTACTCCCGCTTCGAGCCTTTCATTTCCGACCCTTCCCTTCACTCACGCCGGCCGAGAGAAGTGACGCCCTTTGGAAGAGGTCGATGATTCCATTTCTTCGATAATTGTTGAACCGTTGACTCTCTCATAATGGGGACGAGCCTCTTAGCACTATTCGGAAACGGAATCGCCTAGTGTTGAGATCCTTGACCCAATCCCAAGTGAGTCCGAGGATGTATCCGATGTGATTGTGATTCGCTTTTATGTGATTCTCTTGACATCTCCGAGGTTACTTCCGGATTTTCTCAAATCCACTTTTTGAATTCAAGAATGACTATACCTTTTGTGAAGTTAATCCTCTTTTCGACAAAGATTTTGAGTCCGATTCAGAGACCACTACGGAAGTGGTGGAAATTGCTAGCTCTCAGAGCACACCACTTGTCCCACCTCTGTGTTCCGACCTTTCTCTCCCGTCATGTGATGTTATGCAAGATGAAGAAAGTGATGAATCTGACACGGAAGATATTATGGAGATTTATGAATTGACTAAAGTGGTTGAAGACGATATTCTTGATAATCCGCCTTATGATTCTGATATGGAAGAAATCGACTTATTTCTTGATGATCCAATACCGCCGGGTATTGAGAGTGACGGGTACGACTCTAATCAAGATGTCCTTTTCTTGAAAGCTTGCTTAATGATGATTCTCCTTCCTCCGCTGAGTCGACCCTCACTTATCCCGCTGAGCCTCATGTGAAGACAAAATTTTCAAACCCGGATATTCATTGATGAGTTCTTTGTTAAAAACATCATTCGAGATAAGGATCCTCCGATGGATGCCTTCATTTGTGAGCCTACACCTCTTATCCTCTACCATGTACTCCCGACTTCTTTGGAGTATTCTCATTTTGATCCGTCATCTTTTCGTCCGCCCGCAAAACCACCGGATGATGGATCATTCTTTCTTGATATACCTTTTGTGAGGTTGGGAGGAGTTATCCCTTATGTGCTTGAGCCCGACATTTTCTTTCCCTCCCAACCCACCCATTCTCTTTCCCTCCGGAGTGAGGATACCATCTTTGATCCGGGTATCCTTCTCGCTTGCTTCCCCATGGACAAATGAATTCGGGGACGAGTCAAGCTAGCGACTCGGTAATCAAAAACAATAGCGTTGCGTGGGAGGCACCCCATGCTTATCCATCTATCTTCTTTCTATTTTCTAATAAGTGACGCGAAGGGGTCCGCCTCTTCGATTTCTCGTGTTTGGTTGTTTGTGATGTTGTGTTTAGGATTTTCCGATATGAAGACTCTCGTGCTCAAGTTTGTCATTTCTCCACTCGAGTTTCATGATCGATCTCGATGGAAATCCGATATCCTAATCTTATCGACTAACGCTTATCTTCTAGCATACTTAATAAACGGCTTTTAGATTTTCGTGATACCCTTGCTTTAAACATTGAGTACAATGTTTCGCTCTAGTCTGGGGTAGGGTAATCTTCGATTTGATTTGACCGCACTTGCTTGTTTTTCGTCAGATACTCGCAACCCCGCTTTTCCTTAGAAAATGAAAAATTGTGCAAAAATGAGCAAAATTTAAAAATTTTGTAAGCTTTTGTTAAGTCTTTTGATTGAAAAGTTTGCTAGTCTCTTAGATAAAAGCTATAAAATGCTAATTCTAGCTCTCAAGGCCAAGATTTTGCAAGTTTCCTGAGTGACTTTAAATATGCATGACTTTATTTCATTAGACGAAGCATTTGCTAAGTTAATATATGTTTTGACACCTTGTTGACTTTTCATTGGTGAGAGTAGGAATGGAATTTTGACTTGACCGGGCGTGTTGAGCCCTAGCTTGTTCCTTAACCATAGATAATCTAAAATTATCGGCTAAGCATCCGCGGATCTCATTATTTGGGATTTTAAATTTGCAGAGATCGAGAAATGATAGAGTTACTTATGAGTTTAGATGCTAAGCGTGGAGTAGTTGGTTCTCTTTAGAGCCCATCAAGGTACTTATGGCTTTTGTTCCACAAAATTGTTTCACCCCATATCCGCCTAATAAATAATTAGAGATGTTGAGTTTTGGCGATAGTTAGTTCTTTATCTTCTTAAAAGAATCTTTGTTTTAAAAATTGGGTACACATCAAGGATCCGTAATAAATAAATAAATAAATAAGTGATAAGTGAAAAGTAATAAGTAAAGTTATGAGTCATGGTGTCGAGATCGGACCCTTGGATCTTTAGCCGGATTGAGTGAGGTCTTAGCCTAGCCAATGGGATCCTCATTTCATGAAGCCTATAGTCTTGGAATTACCCGAAGCTCTGTAGTTCATAGCTCATGCAAGTAAAAGTTCTCTTGAAAAAAAAAAAAAAAAAAAAAAAAAAAATGATGAAATTGAAAAGTCAAAAGTATGAGTGAATAAAATTCCTTGATGGGACCTCATTTTAGGACAATGGTTCTCGAGAAGATGGATAACTAATTAGCGACTTAGCTTTGTATCTTTATCGAATAATTTTATCGAAACGAGAAATTTGAAGAAATTCAATTCTCACAAAAAATAAAAATTTAGAGGAAAATAGGAAAATGGGAGCAAAAGCAATTACACAAGTAACTTCCATGGGTAGTGTTAGCATCTAGAATCATATTTAACAATGATTTCGATTTTACGCTTAGTTTGGGACTTGTGAAAAATCGGGACGATGTATTCTATCCGTATGGTCACTTCATCACGTGTTGTGTTTTCTACTCCGTGATCCTAACGTGTCGCTTTGAAAAATGTTAGAGTTATTGATCGACATGAAAGTTTAACAAACCGTCATTCATAATCGGAATGTGCTTAATCATAATATCTACATGTGAATTGAGAGGTAAACGGGCTTTTTAGAATTAAGGCTTTAGAATCTCTTTTGAGGAATCTTTGCTACTTCTTCATAGGTTTAGTAGAGCAGAGATTGAAATCCTTGGTTTTAGAAGCGTGAGTTGATTGCATTGCGTGAGGACACGACAATGGTCTCGTCTGGTATTTTGGTATGTGCTAAACACATACCTTTTCATTATCAAAACGACCCAAAATAACCAAGAAAGAGCGTTTATTGCTAATATTTGTGGTTTTCTTGAGTTTGTGCTTGTGCAGGTACGGATATGTAAAAACACACAAAAAGGAGCCAAATCAGACGTAAATCCGAGCACGAGAGATTAAGAGAGCTTTAGCTGAGCCGGATGATCAAAGTTATGCATTTATGAAGATTTTATTCTCCGAGGATGATTTTTGAAGATATACTCAAGTTTGAAGAAATGTCAAAATTGGCCCCTCAAGTTTCAGCATTTGGCAAAAGTGGCCCTTGAAGATTCAAAAGTTGCAAATTGGCCCTTGCTCTATTTGAAGATTGACAAAAATGATCCTTGGAAGATATTTTCAGATTTACACCTCTAGTCCCTGGAATTTCAGCATGTACATCATTAGTCCCTATATTACTAATGGGTTCACTTCTAGTCCAAATCCAAGTCCAAAGTACACGGCCCAAACCAAAAACAAACAACCCGGCCCAAACAGCCAACCCTTTAATACCATTAACCCGAATACCCCACTTACCCGACCATTTTACCCAGGTCAAACCCCATGTACCCGGTCAACATAATTGAAATACATTAAACAAATCCAAACGCGCCCTACAATATCCCTTCTTCCCCAAAACCAAACACCCATTTACCCGTTTACCCAATTACCATTTACCCACCTGAAACCTCGTACTAAGCATCTCCAAGGCTTCTAGAAGCTGACTTGTCAGATAAGGATGCCCACGTGGCTAATTGGAGCTCTCCTATCGACGCAACACCTCAATTGATGATTTGTAGCTCTATGATTGGAGATGGTGACATGGATAGGTCGTGGATAAGGATAAGGTTCTAGGTTCTTCCAATCAAGGATCCAAGGTCGATGGAGGCTATATAAAGACCCTTGAGCTCACAATGAAGTCGTGCAATTCCTTAGTTTTCATTTAGCTTATTGTTCTTGTATTTCAGTAGTTTTATAAATGTTTTCTTAAAGCTTTTATTGTATTCTCAATTACTTGTAATCCTTTTTCAGTATTAATCAAAGTTCCAAGTTTTTAAATTTAATCTTGCATTTCTTATTTTAAGTAATCAATAAGCTATTTGGAATAATGGAATAAGCTCATTTCAGCTTGATATAGCTTTAGTGAGCTTATATTGTGCCTTCACTATCTCATTTCAATCAATATATTCACAAAACACTTGGTCAACGAAAGTCAATGTGGTGCCAAATTGGTTCGAAAATGGTTATGGGTTGATTATGATAATGGATCCGGGTTGATTTGATGTTAAATGGGTTAGGTTTAGTGGTTCTTTCTTGATTTGTGCCATAGTGGCTGGGCTTCTTGTAAGTGTAACCTTCATCTCATTTCTAGCTTAATATAAAGTTGCGATTCATCGTTTCATTTAGATCCGCATTAGTAGTGGTTATTGTTGTTATCTAGCTTTATTTCATGTATTGGATCTGCTTTTGATGTTTGAGTAGGCTTGTTATTGTGATTTAAACAAGAGTAAATCGTATATCAAGAGTAAAGGGGTGTTTGGATTAGAACTTAAATCGTGTTAGAGGTTAAAACATAGGAGTAGTTCATTGTTTTAGGCTTACTATAGTTTATTTCACTCATATCGCCCTTGTTTGCATCCATTTTCATTCAAAGTCAACATTTCATCAAAACTGTTCTTGAGCTTAAATCATGAAACTAGTTATCAAATCATTACATATAGGTTTAGAATTTGATAAACCAGTTGTTATAGTTGCATTTCATCAAGATTCATCAACATCGACCCTACATTTGATCTTAAATCTCATTTTAGTCAAACATAGTAATCATTTTCAAAAAGTCAAACATGTAAACCAGGTTTTCAGACCTTGCACCTTGCACAAGGTTCCATATGACTTTTTAGGGTTTCAAATTTGGTCCATTTGTAGTTTGCTGGGTGGTCTTGAAGACCACATATCTGTTTTGCATTTAAGCTCTTTTGATAAGTCATTGAATAAGCTCAAACTTAGGACCTTAATCAGCTGTTGGTTTAAAAATCAGTTAGCATATGATCTGAGTAAACTGCTTATTAGAGATTAGGAGTAGCTAAATTTAGTTGATAATAGTTAATTTCAGTATAATCTAGCTTAAGTATAAGTTTGGTGGCTTATTTTTCTGTTTAGCTTATTTCAAAGTGCTTATTTCATAACTGTTTACACTACAGCTCTTATTTCTTCCACATAAGCCTCATATTTCTTATTTTTCATAGATTTAGAGTAATATTTTAGAATTTTCCTGAGTTTTTCATAATTTTTGGTTACTGTTTGCTATTTTTCTCAATTTAAAACAATTTTTAGTCACTTTTAAATAGCTTTTATTGCAAATAATTAAGAAAAAGTTCCAAAAATAATTTTCAATTTTCCCAGTTTAAGAAAATATAAAAGCATAAAACTATTTTTCCTATTTTTCCCCTTTTATTTGGTATTTTTCACAATTAATTAGATTTAAATAGTTTTAAATTCATAAAAAATAGAAAAATAATCAGATAAATACAAAAATAGTTTTGAAAATTCTCTTATGATATTTTAGATTTTATAAAAATAGTTTCATATTTTTCACCTTAATTTTCATAATTTCTAGTATTTTTAAATTAGTTTTAAAAGTTAAAAATTAGTTTTTAATTCTAATAAATTCAAGAAAATTCCTAAAGAATAGTTTTAATTCATTAATAGTTTTCGATATCATTTTAGAGTAAAATTAATTTTAGGTTATTTTCGTGATTTAGAATAGACGTAGTTGCATTTTTATCGCGTTTCGTTTTAATCCCGTATTTGCATTTTAGTATAGATTTGCGTAATTTGCATTTACATTATAGATTTAGAGTTTTATATGCTTCCCATTTACTTTCCTTATCCCGTAGTTTAGATATCATCTTATTATCCCCTTCTCTTATTCAAATCCCGATAATCGAGACGTGAGTTAGAAATTCCATTCAACCCTCGTTTGGAACGATCTCGGTGCTCAAACCTAATACGTTTGAGTTACCCAACATACTACAAACTTCTTCTATTATTGATTTTTATGAAATCAGTTTTCGAAGCAGATTTGTGATAGATGAAGATGGTGTAATTGGTAAATACAATGACGACCTGTCTAAATGTGCACATTTCATACGGTTTTAGCGTGTTGAAGATGATGAAGAAACTAGTTAGTTTATAGTGATAAGTTTAATTTTGTTTGAATGAATCTGTTTTAGTTTATTAGATTTTTCTTTTAACCAGATTAGTGAATATGACACAACGGATGAAAAATGATTGTATGTGATGAAAATTATGGAGTCGAACACATGTGTTCATCGATGACTATACATGTGCATACCACAAATTGGACGTCTTTGTTGACGAATATACATATGCACGCCTCAAAATGAATGTTGTATGTGATAAATATACTTGTGACTTTGTGAATTTCTATTGTTACATCCAAGAAAATGAAAAGGATATGCACATGTACTAAAAGTTAATTAGTTTCTAACTAACTATATGTGTAAAAGAATTGTTGGTGGATTAAAACGGTACAAATTTGTTTGGCTTTTTTTTACCAAATATTGAACATATGTTTGTCTGAAATAGGTTTTGGACGCGATACTAGATTTGCAACAAGAAATCGAAGACGGTGTACATATGCATAACAAAAATTAAAGTTTGGTGTTCAATGAATTGCATTGTGCATATATGCATGATCAAAGTTGAAGTTTGTGGTTCAAGATATTACAGGCAGCGTACGTGCACATGTGTTATGTGTACATGTCTCAAACTTATTGAGAATGCATGTAATGCACATGTGTATTTTTATCTTCTTTACCCCATTAGGCTACTATAAGCCGTTGGTTAAATTTCATACTAAATGAACCCAAATTATGAAATACCGTGTTTAAAATAGAAATCGATATAAAAGGTAGCAGCTTGTTAAGTAAATGCACATGTTTTCACTTACGGAAAAATGTCCAAGGCATCATGTCGATAATTTACGATGTTAAAGTTGTTATTCAAGACAATCATGTATGCATATGGATTACGTCATATGAAAAGAAAGATGTACAGTTTATTTGAATGATAAAAGGCTTATAGTTTTGTTCCCACTTAAATTATGAAATTGAAAATATTATTTTATAATACACATGCACAAGTATTTATCAGTACATGCACATGTATCTACCTATTTTTTTCTTATTTATACAAAAATTTATTTATTTCCCATCCTAATGAGTGATTGACTAGTGAAAATGATGAAAGCAAAAAAAATATTATATACGAATTGATGAGGATATTACGGTATTTAACGGTAGAATTAATATAACAAAAAAGTCAACCGTGTTTTTAGGAAGCCATAAATGATGTGAAATGTGTAAATACCATAATGCCCTTTTGATTATAAATAAATATTTTAATACTTCAAAACAATGATTGGTTCACAAAGTTTCCAGCTTCTTGACTTTTTTGGTTCGAAAGAACCTTCCTATATATATATATATATATATATATATATATATATATATATATATATATATATATATATATATATATATATATATATATATATGTTTTATTATAAACCGCAAAAAAGTAAAATTGAATATATAAAGTTTGATGTTAAAAGTAGTAAAAAAATATAGAGCGAAAATCATTAAAAACTGCTTTGTTCATTAATAAAGTAGGTAAATCACAAAAATTATGAAACTCAAATATAAAGCTGATGTCAAAATAGCAAAAAACAAAAGATACAAAACAAAAATCATCAAAAATTACATTTTCTTGTAAATAAAATTATCTTGCCTTGTAAATAAAGAGGGGGCGGGGAGAAATGGCATAAAGGGAGTAGGAATAGTATAAACCAAGTAAATATAGTAACAAAACATATCTATAGTTGCGTTGTTTAATTTATCAATCATCGATATGCTCATATTGGTGACGTTATTGTTGTTGTCGTCAAAGTCGCAGTTCCAAACATGCCTCAACAAAGATTAGAAGTGGTCAGAGTTGTAAATGTACGTACTTGTAAAGAACTTAAACGTGACAACGGTATGATAAAAAAATATGATGACAATGTTGCAGTTGTGATTGATCAAGAAGGAAATTTAAAAGGAACTCGATGTTTTGGTGCGATTGCCCGAGAATTGAGACAGTTCAATTTTACTAAAATAGTTTCATTACCTCCCGAGGTATTATAAAATGAGACCACGATATGGTTATAGTATGGTATTTAGAAGAAATAGATTAAGATTGCAACCTTCTAGAATAATTAGAAATTTATACAATATTAGTTAAAACAAGGAATTTGACTGTCGCGCGTTGCGGCAGAGTTAATTAAGTATAATATTTATGCAGCGGAGCTAATTTTTTTGTTCGTTTTTCTTGTCGGAAATATAAAAGCATGGGTTTGATATTTTGCGTTCGTCTAATGTCGTGCTTGGTTATTTTAAAATTAAGAATTTCATACAATATTTTTGAAATGAAGAGAACGCGTGACATTAAGGACGTAAATAAAACTTTCAACTTTAACTTAGTTACTAATATTAGTACATTCACATTATGTATTAATGTTATATTGTACATCAAATTAAGCTATTCAACGGCTCGAATGGATGTAATAGTTTTTATTCCATTGGCTGCAAGGTTAAGTGAAAAATAATCATTGGTCCAAGAAATTATTGAGATAAATGATGGCGACGATGATTATCATAGAGCTGCTATCATTAGCATCCCCATCATTTAACATAACAATCTCTTGAAGCACTTATTTTTTCCCACTTAACCTTGTAGCCAAGAGAACATAAGTATTACAGACGTTCGTGTGTTATATAAAAAGCTGGAGACCCCTTAAATAAGATGTTTCGGCTATGGGAAGGTGCATATGTACGTAGAAAGGAAGCATCTTCTTTGTTTTGGTAAATCTGGTATAGCCACAGTTTCGTGTCTTCAAGTCGCCTTTAGAGTCACCGTCTATTATAAATTAAATAGTATCATAATGAATGCTAACTTTAAAAGATATAACTGAAAGGTTATGGTTATGGTTATAGTTTATGGAAGCTATATATTATGAACATGTGTGCGTGAATGACGTTTAAAAGTACAAACCTGCATAACTGCTCGTTTTTGGGTTGAGTGTCATTCAATGGGTACCAAGTATCCAAGATATTTGCGTGACGTCTGTAGCACATTCCCTTATCTACGTCAATCGTTGGGATGAGTACAACCCATGTTCTTCTGCTAGACGGTCTAACAGTGTGACATTAGATAAGTCATCTGAGGCCTTCATATAGATATAAATTAGTTAACAAATGTCAAATTCAAGACTTAGACAAAAGAGTTCAATCTCATAATGGCCATCGATGCAATGGTACTTTACCTTTAATTTTCTTTAAAAGTATTTTGACCCTTCTTTTGCATCCGTGGTAGTAGATGTTAACCTATAGTGCACATGTATGTTTATCCTAAACACATACAAAAAAGAAAGAAAAAAAAAAAGAACTATCAAAAAAGAGTCTGCAATAAAATTATAACGTAAGTTAGAAGATAATAAACAACATTAAGGTTTACTTAATTTGAAAACTTACGAAGATTTAAAATCTTCTCGCCATCGGGTTGTTTTTTCTGTTTCCCACCTTTCTTTAGGTAATCGTGGTGCACACATAAAAATGTTCTTAAACGTTGAGTCCAAGACGTCAGTGAACTCAAGGCCATTTGATGTTGCGTGGCTTTGATCAAGAAGTTTTCGTCTTGTTATTTCCTATAAAGTATAAAAGTACAGTAAGCATATGTTGCTTTAAGCCTATAATAATAAATCTATATAGGTAAGTAAACATAGAATTCGATGCATGATCTCATATGAGAAAGCGTAGCAAGGTAATTGCATGTCCAAGGTTATGATATCATTATAATGGTAAATCAACGTCAGTTTTAAGAATAAAAATGACTCAATACATTCTTTAACACCAATCCATATTCAGATGATGAAAAAGCCAGTGCCAGTGATAACACAGACTTAGCTAAAGAGAGGTGGGAAACAGAAGAAGATCTGGTGATAGAATTTGCACCAAATATACTTCCGCCACATCGTCTTTTATGCCTTAACTTTCTTTAAGTAGGTGCATTTTACCAATGTTTAAGTCTTTTTCATTATGTACATGTGAAATGCTAAAAAAAATGTCTTCTTACAATTGCCACATCCTCGTATATTTCCAACCTTTCATTACGTATGCATACTGTATCAAGACTCTTACTCGACAACCCAAATATCGACTAAGAACATCCGTAAATACTTTCATGTCATTGTGGATGATCGATTGGCACATAAACAGACATCCCTTGCAAGAAAAGACCCAATACAGCTTTGAATAGCAGCTTACTTGAGGCTAGATCAGCAACAGTTAACAAACTCTTCTTTCCATCAGAAGCAAAGTCTTTATTAGTAATATGCTTCGTAGATTCAATTAAACACTTTTTGTCTTATACGTTTCTATCAACTATAAAGGCATTAATATATGTAACTAGTTATAAAAGTAAGTTAACATAACTAACTCATATCCAGTAATACGCATAAATAAATCGACAAAATAAAGCATCCATAACCATTTTCATCATAGCATATAAAAAATACATGTGTTCCAAGTAATGCATAATTAGATAGTGAAAATGCATTGTTAAGCCCCAAAAAAGGAAAAAATCAAAACAAAGAAAAACAAACTATACTTAACAACACTTAAGTAATTAAATAACAATCACGACTGCAGCTCATATAAATTCAGTTTACGACTACAAATGATATACAACATATACACATCGTATACAATATTTCTAAGAATGTATACATAACAATGAATCATCAAGATTATCTTTTTGGAGTAACACTAAATGGCATCGTTTCTAAAGGGAAATAAATTAAAATAACGTTGTTTACGACCAAGGTGAGGCTCAAATTTGTAAACTATCGAAAAGGCATGATCAATCCGACATGTCTACAGACTGGGTAAGTTGTCCTGCCAAAATACAGATAACCTCAGCTTTGCTCAAACCCACTAATACAAATTCAAATTTGTTAGCCTTAATAGAAAGTGATGATCATTCATAATTAGGAAACTTTGTAAAATGTCATAGATTAAATCCAAGGGTGATAAAACCCTAGGACATATAAAAGAGAGCAAAACATGAATTAGGGTTTTTCATGTTTGGTCCTAGATACCCGGTATCTATCAAGAACTAACTTCAT
This sequence comes from Chrysanthemum lavandulifolium, assembly GCA_022545495.1. Taxonomy (NCBI): domain Eukaryota; kingdom Viridiplantae; phylum Streptophyta; class Magnoliopsida; order Asterales; family Asteraceae; genus Chrysanthemum; species Chrysanthemum lavandulifolium. Next base: position 188,486,106 of record CM040244.1, on the reverse strand, counting down.
TCGGGGTTTAGAAAAGCCTAATGGGTTGATCCTATGTGATCAACACCTACAAACCATAAATTAAATCCAAGGGTGATAAAACCCTAGCTGTAAAAAAAACAAAACCCTTAAAACCCTAATAACACAAAAATCGACCAAACTATGAATAACCAAAATTAAAGTTTTAATTTTTATAACAATACTAGCAATTACTAAGAACCCCAACTAGGTTATATATGATTAGGGTGGCTTTGATACCACTTTAAGGTTTTAAGGGGTTACTTGCACGACCGATAAAACATGCAGCAGCAGAAGTAAACACATAATGGCCATGCAGCCAGAACCCAATAGCCAGATCTTCTTAAACATTCATATAACCTAATATTAACATGTATAAAGGGTGTTTATAGAAAACTTAATTGTTTCATGCAGTTTTGTAAGCTTCTGGATCAATCATGCACGCGCATTCACCTTCTTCTTGCTGGATGAATCAGTTTAGGGTTTTCAAGAGGAAAACCAAAACTTGGATCACGTCAGTTATCAACCAACAATGCACGGCTAGAACTAGGTCTTCAAACCTACGTAAGTTAGGCAAGTACGAAATCATGGTAACACTAATCGACTAGAAGTCGATTAGTGGAAGTCGACTTTGGTCGACTTGAAGATCGATCAAGTGTAAAGCCCTCCTTGATCGATCGGACGTGGAGGGGAGGAAAGGAGAAAGGTTTTTTATGGTTTGATTGTGAGTTATGAGGATCCATTGAATTTATTTTGTATTTATAGGATACAAGGGAAGATTTTAAAGGCCTTTACTTATGCAACAAGAAGGCAAGTTTGATAGGAAGTCAAACTCCTCTCTTATTGGGGAGTTCGGCCGACCTCACCACCACAAACCTTCAGGTTTGTGGTTTTTCCTATTTTTACTGTTAATATTTATCCCAGATAAATATTATACTTTGGGTAATTAATATTTAAATACGGTCATATTTTCATTTCCTCACTACTATCATCTTATTTCGTAACTCGTTTCTTATTTTCGCTTGCATTTTCTGTTTAGTGTGCACTAGTGTGACTCTTTGGCACTTTTATGAAGACCGGAGATGAATTGTTTTGCCTTTGCACATAATCCTTACATATCAAACAAAACCAATTCATGTACCACCAATTTATGCACGACCTTGTGCATGGTCATCCGCCTCAACGAACAACTTCCCTCAAATGATTTAGCTTTACTCCGGCTTCATGGCTTAAAGGGACATTCAACTTTCAACTCTTTAGGTCTCAGCATGCAACGACTACACTCTGGATTAGCCCATTACTCATTCTAGCGACCTAAGATCCAGCGTGCAGCGACTATCATCTCCGTTTGGATTATTCAATTACTCATTTTGACTTTCATTGAATGCGACATTGTTTACTTAACACGACATCATGTTATACCCAACAACATCCCGGGAGGCCTCTTCTACCACATTTGCCCAACTAACACTTTTAAGAAATTTGGGAGAGCTACATGAACGATTCTTCTTCAATCCGCCTCGGTCCAACTTGGCGCTGATACCACTTGTCAGGGAGTCATTACTTCGAACCCGTATGGCGTCCTTAACCCGATAAGGACCAACCATCGGTCCCGCGTGTAATAGAGGTTCACTGGTTTCGTCCTATCTTGGACTCATTAGGGGAGTGACCCCAACTCTCAACCAGTTTAGTGCCAAATCGAGTGCTCTACTCGTGACATGTACTACACCCTTACCGTTGGGGTACTCAAACAAGACCAACAAGCAGGGCCAACTAGTGGTTTTAAGTGGCCCTGTGCGGTTACTACAAATTAGGCCCCTTAGTACTATTATTTGTAGAAAGCTCACTAACTTTCCAAATATTTTACAAATATATATAATTATACATATTATATTTAGTTTAAGTTTCCATTTTTATTTTAAAGTTGAATAATTAAAGATGGAGGACAAGGGTTGTATTTTTTGCTGAGATTATAAGTGTATCAATTCATAAAATGATTTTAAATTAGAAAAGAAAAATATGCAGTGAAAAATGATTGATATGTTGGTGGCTTTCGTGCTCAACATAACTGAAAGTAGGGGTGTTCACGGATTGGGTAATATCCACGATGAATCAAAACCGAAACCGAACCGAACCGAAAATAAATGAACCGAATTAAGAATCGAACCGAATTGGTCAAACCGAACCAAACCGAACTAAATATTTGGTTATCGGTTGGATATGGTTTTGGTAATGAAAACCAAAACCGAATTCATATAAAATATATATATATTCTATGTATATATATGCAAAAATCACTAAAACTCTTTTTTAGTATAAATATAACATGATTTAAGCTTGAAAAAAAATATTTTGTGCTAAAAATATATATAATTAAATAAAAAAGTAATTAAATTTATGTAATTTGGGTAATTTTGGTTATTCGGTTATAGGGGTTCGGTTTTCGGTTATTCGGTTCGGTTTTCGGTTCGGTTGAATCAAATTTGAATTCGGTTCGGTTCGGTTTTCGGTTATACCCAGAAAAAAAAATTAACCGAACAAACCGAACCGAATAAACCGTATAACCCGATAACCGAACCGATGAACACCCCTAACTGAAAGAACGAGAACTAATTTAACTGATGTTGGGCCTTCAATGGGCTATAATTCATTTTTTATATATGGGGGAATTACATAGATACCATTTCACTAATTGCATATATCCCCACCAAAAGTTAAAAATAACAAATATACCTAGTTAAACTTAATAAACTGGCAAATTTACCCATCTTTATCTATCCTTAATTTTTAGAAAATTATATCGTTCTTTCTAAACATTGATAAGGATTTAAAACGTACGCTTTTAGGGGGTCATTTAAGCCCTATTTCGACACATTTTATATACGTTGTTGCTTAAAATCGTTCCTTTTTCACTTTTAGGTCTTTTGGAAGCAAAATGCTGGAATGAAGCATATTTGGACGAAAAGGAGCAAAAACATGAAGAAAATGGCAAAGTCAAGATCGAAGACACTCAAAGCTGCTCAGCAGAACCTGACGGCGTCCCATCCAAAGGGCGACGCCGTCCTTCTATGAAGGCTTGATCAAAAAGTACACGCGACGGCTTAGTGAAATTTCTGGTCCTAAAGCACGACAGCGTCACGCCTAATATATGGAGGACGTCACTCACACTTTTCACTCCAGACGCCCCAGATCCAAGATTCAGACGAGGTCGCAACTAAAGACCGACGACGTCACAACTCTCCAGTGACGCCCTCCCATCGATGACTTGGCCTAGACGAAACCCTAATGATGGCAACCTGACGGCGTCGCTAGCAAAAGGCGACGCCGTCGCGGTTGTAAATCTATATATAGAATTCGATTTTTCTATATTTGAAGAGGTAGAATTTTGGAGAGCAAACCATAACTCAGTTGTATCCGACTTGGACAGTATTCTATGGTCCCATACCCTATTTTACACATCAAGATAAGTTTGTTATTCCAATTTATCATTATGTCTACCCCATGTTCAATTGATTGTGTGTATGCTTGCTTGTCTAACATGTCTAGCTAAATTACTTGTGTGTTTGCTTAGATCTATGAAACCTAGTTATTGATTGTTGTTAGGTTGTTTCTTGTCTTAATTGATATAGGCTTAGGAGTGCAACTAGGCTTTCGTTGTATTTAATGCATGAGTATGCTTGAAGACGATATGGTGCTCGGAGGAAATAGCCTTGTGCTTGCCGATCCCGTGAATCCTATAGGAGAGATAACCTCATAGAACTAGGGAATACGCACCCCCTATATATGACTAATAGGAATACAACGCGTTAAGATAAAGGACGTGACAATTCAACCGACCAATAAAAGATGACTATGGAGTAATAGTATCTAAGTGAACACATCTTTAATCACCATACGAGCACACTTCAATTAAACATAGCTATCAGTAGTAATTAGATAATTAGATAATTAGTAGAAGTAGAGAAATCGGTAGAAGTACCACCCCCAATCATTTGCCACGATATTTTACCTTTGCTTTCTAAAAAACCATAAAAAGAATAAAAAGAATCATCCTCAACCCCACATTCTCATCAGAAATTTCTTTCTAGCATTTCTATTCCCCTAGAGAACGATATCAATCCCCGAGGCTTATCCCATACTACAATACAACAATTAGGTTCACTGCCTAGAGGGTTGAAAAACTTGCTCGTAGAAAAGGAGATTTTCTCGACCCCGAACCCACGCATCAACGATTTGGGCGCCAAAACATTCTAAGTGCATCTATTCTTATTTTAAAATGCCATCATACATCCCTCTTTTTAATTCCTAAGGCTAAACAGTTAATAATAAGAAAAAGTGATTGTATCGTTGAATGCTACGTGATGCGATTTGACGATGTAAGTGTTTTATTTTTCTTTTGCTTTACTTCTTGTTTATTGATATCGTATAAATATAAAATGTAATAAATCATAGGCTTATTATTTAAGAGTAAACGTTTGGTTGTAAGAAGGCAATAGACGTGAACAATATTAAATGGACATGATCTTCATTAACAAGCAGTAGGTAATTTTAGACATCAGAGAATTCAAATGAATCACAAATGTGATTAACAAAAAGTCAATTGTTTTCAGAGGTTCCATTGAAGTTTTTACATTCTAAATAAACAAAATGATTTGGATTGTGAGTCGGATGAAGATTTAAAGGGTAAAATAGTCATATCTTGAATTGTTTATACAAGAAGAGACAAAATGGGTAAATTTGTGAGTTTACTAAATTTAAATTGGTATATTTGTTATTTTAAACTTTTTATTGGGGATATATGCAATTAGTGAAGTTTAAATGGGGATATTAGTAATTCCCCTTTATATATTGGTTGATAGAACCCGACCTTTCAGAAACCCGCTTCCAAGCGTAACCCGACCTTCGATTTTGGCCCGTGACATTTCGCTTACATAATCACGTATCTCTTTGAGTTTGATTATTCTTGATCGCTTTACGCTTGATTGTGATTGCACGCTTGAATTTAATCGCTCAATTTCCTCAATGCATAAATGTATTACAAACTTGATTTGTATTGCTTTGTATTGCTTGATCCGTATCATACAAATGTGCAAAGTATATATAGATACAATTAGCTAGGGATTCTACTAAGTGGGCTAAGCCCTTACAATATCAACATGGGCTACTAATGGACCTAATAAATTCGACTAATACGCCCCCTTAGTAAAGATGTCTGCATACTGGAAACGCGATGGAACATGGAGAAGACGAACATGTCCAGTAGCCACCTTATCCCAAACAAAGTGGATATCTATCTCAATATGCTTGGTACGTTGATGCTGAACTGGATTGGAAGATAGATAAACTGCACTTACATTATCACAATAAACCAATGTAGCCGAGTGTAATGGTGAGTGAAACTCAAGAAGTAGATTCCGAATCAATACAGTCTCGGCCACATCATTAGCTACACCACGATACTCAGCCTCAACGCTAGAACGAGAAATAGTATGTTGTCGTTTAGACGACCAAGACAGGAGGTTATCACCAAGAAACACACAATAACCTGAGGTAGACTGACGTGTAGACGGGCAGCCACCCCAGTTGGCATGTGAATAAGCTGTGAGCTGAGATGTTGAAGAAGCATAAAGTTGCAGACCATAATCTAAGGTACCTCGAACATAATGGAGAATCCTCTTCAAAGCTGCGAAATGAGGTTCACGAGGATCGTGCATATATAGGAAAACTTGCTGAACTGCATATGTAATGTCTGGACGAGTAAAAGTGAGATACTGAAGAGCACCTGCAAGGTTGCGATATAGAGTCGGGTCAGTAACCGGGTCACCATCGAGGCCCAGCTTCGACTCAGTATCAACAGGGGTTTGGAAAGGGTTACAATACTCCATATGGGCCCGCTCAAGTATTTCATTGGCATATTTAGACTGGGACAAGAACATACCAGAACGAGTAAGAAGAGAAGATATGCCAAGAAAATAATTAAGAGGGCCAAGATCAGTCATAGAGAACTCACTGTGTAGCGATGATATAACCCGCTGAAGCAGAGCTGGGGAAGAAGTTGTCAAGATGATGTCATCCACATATATAGTAAATAAGCAACCTCAGATCCACGATGAAAAATAAATAGAGATGAGTCAGACTTGTTGTGGTAAAACCCGACTCGTGTGGCATAACTAGCAAAACGCTGGAACCATGCTCGAGGTGCCTGTTTGAATCCATAAAGAGACCGCTGCAGAAGGCAAACATAATCACGATGATCTGAGTCGGTAAAACTAGGTGGCTTATGTATGTAAACAGTCTCAGATAACAATCCATGAAGAAATGCATTCTTCACATCCAACTAATGTATCGGCCAGTCCCGAGACAGCGCAAGACTGAGAACCGTACGAATGGTAGCTGGTTTGACAACCGGACTAAATGTTTCATCACAATCGATCCCCTCTATCTGACTGTGACCATTGGCCACTAAGCGAGCCTTGTAGCGACTCAGTGAACCATTTGCATGAAACTTATGTTTAAACAACCACATAGAGCAAACAACATTAGCATTGGGGGGTCACGGAACCAGGACCCACTTATCATTTTTAATTAAAGCATTATATTCATCCATCATAGCATGTTTCCAATTAGAGTCACGAAGAGCATGTAAGTGAGATCGAGGAATAGGAGATAAATTAGTGACATGAAAATCATAACGGGGATTGCGTTTGACAGTGCCCACTTGAGAGCGTGTGGCCATGGGATGAGTTTGTGGTGGGTTTGAGGTTGAAGAGTTTGCGGATTGGGTTGTGGAGGTTGTTTGGGCAGGCGAGGTGATGGGTTGAGTTGTTGGGTGACTGGTGTTAGGTTGGCTCGTTATATTTGTGGGAAGCGGGCTAGTAGGTGGGGCAGTGGAGTGGGTGGGCTGGTCCAAGGGAAGTAGGTTGTTGTTGTTGGTCGTGGAGTCTGTTGGTTGGGTTGTGGTTTGTTGCGAGGTGGTATGAGCTGGAGTGTGGTTTGTAGAGTTAGGAAAAGGTGTGGTTTGGGCCGAAGTGTCTTGTATGGCTGTTATAGATGGCGCAATGGGTGAGGGTGTATTGAGGGGAAGAGAAACTTGTGAAGGTTCGGTATCATGGAATGTATATGATGGTGGGTTGTCGGGTGACATAGATTTGAAGGGAAAAACGGTTTCGTCAAATGTTACGTAGCGTGAAAGAATTATCTTATTGGTTTCGAGACCAAGACATCGATATCCACGATGTTGAGATGGGTAGCCCAAGAAGATGCATGGAGTGGATCGTGGTTTGAGTTTGTGATTAACATAATTATGGGGATAACAAAGACACTCAAATACGTAAGTGAGTGTAAGTGGGTGTTTTGTTAAATAATTTGGTGAAAGGGGTTTCGTTTTGGATAGCAGTAGATGAGAGTATATTTAGGAGGTGTGTTTCCATGTGTAAGGCTTCGACCCAATATTGAGGGGGTAAATGAGCGTGAAAAATTAAGGATCATATGACATTGTTTATTGCACGTAACATTCTTTCTGATTTTCCATTTTTTTGTGATGTTTTAGGACAAGAAAACCTAACTTGAATGCCACGAGTATTAAACAATTGGTGAAATTTGGTGTTGTCAAACTCACCGCCATGATCACATTGAAATGCTTTGATTTCGGTTTGAAATTGCGTTTTAACATACATATGAAAATGAACAAATTTATCAAACACATCTGATTTATGGACTAAAGGATAAACCCAAAGAAAGTGAGAGAAATGGTCCATAAAAATAACATAATATTTGAAACCACCAACACTCGATACCGGTGAAGTCCACACGTCCGAGTGTATGATGTCAAAACAAGATTCCACAATAGTATCTGAAAGCAAAAAAGGAAGACAAACATGCTTACCAAGTTGACAAGCATGACACAAAGTCGTAGACTTTGGTTTATTACATGAAATAAATTTATTAGAAGCTAAAAAACGTAACACTTCGTTCCCGGGATGACCAAGCCTTTGATGCCACGTTGAAGAAGAAAAGGAGAGTAAAGCGGTTGGTGATGTAGTGGTGGGACGAAAGGGGTATAAATCCCCAGTGCTATCACATCTAAGGAGGAATTTTCGAGTCCGATAATCCTTCACAGAAAAGCCAAATTCCTCAAATTCAATTGAACATTTATTATCTTTTGTGAACTGTCGAACCGAAACAAGGTTTTTAATTATATTTGGTGTGATCAAGACATTATAGAGATGCAAAGGACGATGTAAGGAAGGTAAAACACTATGTCCCGAATTAGTAACGGGTATGGACGAGCCATTACCAACTAAGATGGAATGTATAATGCTTTTATTAAAAATGGTAGTGAGTTTACCTGAGTCCAAAGCAAGATGTGATGTAGCTCGTGTATCCATATACCATCCAGCATCCCCCCGCCCCCCTTCTTGAAGAGTCATTGTGTTGAAAGCTTGGGTAATTGTGGTATACATAACATTTGATCCATACTCAATGCGGGGTCCCGAAGGAGCGTAACAAAAACCAGTAGGCAAAGGAGGGCCATTAGAACTGAAAGCTGCTTCCGCTGTGACAGTAAGAGGGTGGACTTTTCCAGCTTGGGTCGAGGTAACATGTGCCTGTCCCGAATGTCGATATTACAAACTTGATTTGTATTGCTTTGTATTGCTTGATCCGTATCATACAAATGTGCAAAGTATATATAGATACAATTAGCTAGGGATTCTACTAAGTGGGCCAAGCCCTTACAATATCAACATGGGCAACAAATGGACCTAATACATTCGACTAATAAAAGGCTCATAACTTTGAAGGTTAAAATATGACAAACCCTATGGGTTGATAACTACTAGTAGTTAATTTGGATCAATGTTATTTTCAAATTGGTAAAAATTAAATCGTGGCTATAAATGAAACATGCCAAATTAATTGGAAAGTCAAAAAAGATAGATAAAATCATGACAGGAGGGAAAACTAATAGTTTCAAATGTGTAAATTACATATAAGTCAAAATACAAGAACAAAACACGTAAGATAGATGATCATTAGCCATTACAATAGCAAAACCGGATATTTTAAGCAAGTGTAGCAAAATACTCATCAACAGAGGTGAACTTATGCTCGGGATAGAGCTCACTAGCCTCCACGCCGAAAGAAGGCTCAATCTCAAAGTTTGTTAGATCTCCATTTATGAAAATAGAATGCATTAGGGCCAATTCAATGCTTAAGCCAAACGACGGAGCCTCTGCAATACAAGTCACATACAGTATATAAGTGTTTTGAACTATTAAAATGATGTACAATTGTACATGGATTTTTTCGGCCAAACTCACCTTGGATGCCTTTTAGTAGTTGCTCTTTAGACACATATGTTTTCTCAAGGGTCTTTCCGATTTTGCTTTCCCATATGGAAACAATTTCATTAAAAGACACTGTATTGCCTGAAGGTCTGAAGATCAATGTCTTATTTAAGGTACGTGGGTCGTCGACTGCTTTGATGGTCACTGAAGCTATATCCTCTTCTTTGACAAAAACAGCTAGATAAAAATTACAAGAGAACATACTAAGCGAGTTGTCACGTTTGCAATAGCAATTGTACATTATGCATTAAAGAATGTACCTTTCGGGGTTCCGTCCCCAAATATGTTAACTTTTTCTCTAGGGGCAATGTCAATGTCCAATTGACACACAGTTGGTAAAAAGTACCCTGCAAAAGCGTTGCAAGATACAAAAGTGTGTGGGATTTTAGCTGCTTCGATTGCTCTACGAATTGCAATCTTTCCCTTATACATGCTCGTGACTGGCTCGATCGCATTAACATGATCAACATCGGTTCCAAATTCCGAAGGTAGAAATCTCTGTATTGAATATTGAAAACTACACTTTAATCATCTCAAGTTAATTTTTTGTTTTAATATACATCTAATGACTTAAAGACAATGCTACGTCATTTTTTCTCCAACATGATTGTAGCATCTTCGGTAATAAAGAATTAAAATTGGTTATACATAAACTCGAGTTGAATGGCATATATGCTTTCATACACTGGATCTTCAATATCTTAAATGGCATATATGCTTTCATACACTGGATCTTCAATATCTTAAAATCCCCCGATCGAAAGGCACCTTGTCGTTTTAAATTTCATAGCACTATAGTCTAACAAATACTAAAAGAATATGCTACGTCATTGCTTATTTCTCATGTTTCTTGCTTTAGTAATCTATAAACATATTTCTATAAAAAGCTACCTTAACATTTCCGGCTTCTTTAATGGCTGCAATCAACTTAACTTGGTCAGCTACCAATTCTCCACCAACTGTGGATATGACAACGTCAACTTGCTTGATAGCATTCACCAAACTAGCACGATCATGGATGTCACCCTAAAATAATCATACAAAAAACTAACATTAATTTCCCTTTGAGATAAAACAAGAATCTCGAAATTCATAGAGTAGGTTGTGTTGTCCTGCAAACCCTGACGAGATACTTACAATAACAAGTTTGGCACCAAGACTTGTAAAATTGTCTATGAGCTTGGATTTCTCGGGGTGTTTAGTTGTTGTTTTCCTGACCAAGATGAAAGTCGGGTGCCCGGCTTTTGCACTTGCCTCGACGACGAATTTTCCAATATACCCGGTTCCTCCAATGATCAAGATCTTGCTTTTTTGTGCCATTGAGATGTTAGTTTAGAAATAAGTTGTTGAAAATGGGTTGAATGAGGGAGAAAAATTAAAGGAGGTTTGGGTGATGGCTTAATACGGAAAAGGATTCGGGAGTTGGTGGAGTTTATAGGACGCATATGTGATTATTTAAATTAGGGACGTGTTTAGTTTGGTTCCTAGAAATGGCAATTGTGTATGTCACGAGGTTGAATTCAAAGTTGACTTTGACAAATTAGTTAGGGTCTTGAGGAATACAAATTTGACTAATGACATTTGAGTAAATATATATAACTAAATTTTAAACGAATTGTTTACAGTTATGTTCTTCAACATTCTTTGAAGCAAAAATAACCCAAAAATAAATAGATGATTACATGAAGAAAACTATTATCTAGCTATGACAAAGAAAAGTAAAAAAGAAATTAATTAAGAAACTATTGCTTTCATTTGACAACAATTGTGGTTTAAAGTGCATAATTTTGTCGTTAATTAAGCATAGCATTAGGTGTACTGTCTTTAATTTAACGATATAAAAGTGTAGTGTCTTTCATTTAACGATATCAAAGTGTAGTACATGTCTATGATATAAACGACGTCATTATCAACTAACTCAAAGATTAGGTTGCCCAAGTATAGTAATTAGTTTAAACTTCAAACTTCAAACTTCAAACTTCAAGCGTAACCTTATGTGCGACACCACTACACTCACTTCCTTCACATGTGAGCATTGAATTTTGGAGGATAACGGTGAGTCGGCTCACCGGCGAGTTTAACAACCAATCAAGTGTGTGAGTGTGTCTCGATACTATCCACGGTGTATTTGCTTTTAAGTTCTCAAGATAGATAAATAGTGATTGTTATGGAGGTCTAGGTGATGAGTAAGTGAGAAGAAAAGATGATTTTGACACTGAGATAAAAGCAAGTAAATGGTACTTTTGTGATGAGGCTTCATCATCATGCATTAAATGCAATCAAGTTTTAGCCAAATCAGAACGCCACTCAATACATCTCATTTTTCCCGTTATGGACTTTAAAGTTTTTCTCTCTTCAACGACGTCAATACATCTCATTTTTCTCGCTTGACTTTCTCTCTCAAATGATGTTGATTTACGATCGAGTGAGTGCCCCTAAGACGACCATGATCAATTTTTTTTTTTTTTTTTTTTTTTTTTTTTTTTAACATTTTAAACAACAAATTTAAATTTCATTAAAAATAAAAACATTAAAATACTAAATAAAATAATAATATACTAAAATTAAAACGATACGAAATACATAAATTTCATAAATCTTAATCCGAATACTCCCGCATGCAGAATCATACGAGGGAGACCGATAACCGGCAAATTCTTCGATGCGAGCCAAACGTTCCTGGTCTAAGGGAGATTGCCCAACAAATCTAGCAGACAAAGTTGATGCACCTACACCATCGTTTTTGTTCTCCCGATAGCTCCAACTGATTTTGGTGCTGATGTTGTTCGATATATGTTGAACACACTCCCACAACTTGTCAGCAATGTCATCATCTTTGCCGGCTTCATCCATCAAAAATTTGTCGATCACGGCTTTTTCGTTCAGGCGTAATGTCGTTGCAAGTCGTGTAGTCTGCTCTCATACGTTGCTTCTCTGCCCTTGCCTGCTCAAACAGATTGATAACGTCTATAATAGCGTTTTTTCGAGCCACATCATCTTCTTCGCATTGGTTTTTAACGTACATTTGCATATCTTCAACGGAATGGGAGAGACGGCAAGCCATAATAAATCTTATGTTGAGTAGTTTGAGGTTGAATTGTGTGAAATGAGATTTGTGGATTGAAGTGTGTTTATGTTGTGTATTTATATGGTAGTTTAAAAGATTGTTTTTTTTTTCAAACGGTACAAAAACTTCATTTTTTTTTATATTTTTTTTAACCGTTACACAACGGTTTAATGAAATAAATGTGATTTTTTTGTTCCCTTTCTATCTCGATCGTCCACACGACCAACATATATTAAAACCCTTCCACGATCGATTCCTCACAGTAGGTGGATCGAGTGGGGATCGATCGTATATATCGATCGAGAGACATTACTGGAGCCAACCTAAGAGCATACTAAAGGGTATTTTTTAAATTAAGTGGCGTGAAGAGATATCCATGATAGCCTTTTAATGAAGAGAGAGGGGTTTTTATTGGTCTCTATATTAAGATGAAACAAGGTATGAGCCCATTCAATAAGTGAAAAAGAAACACCTTTTAAAATTCTAAAATACACCTTCTAGTATTTTCATAACTATGATAAATAGCTTCATTAACCAGATATCATGTTTGCATGCAAACACTATTACAACGTCTATTATTCCATGTTATGGGTGTTTGTGTGTGCCGTGACAGAACTAGGGCAAAAAGTGACCGGGGTCACAAATTTTTTAAACTATAGTTTAGAAAAAGCTAACTTTATTTTGCATATATTGATGGATTAACTATGCAACAATCGCCAGACACATGTATTGGGAGCAGATGCTTTTAAGAGAATTTCATATTTTTTACTAAAATTAGCATTACAAAGCAAAATTCTATACGGAACATGTGAAACCACGAGACCTCCTAGTTCCGTCTATGTGTGTGTTGTGAATCGTTTCATGATTTATTGCGAAAAATATAAAAACCCAAAATTCATTTAATTTTTTCTTGTATCTAACATCTCACACAACTTCATAAGAGAATGTATTTTTCTTGTAACGTAAGCCTTTAGGCCCATTGGTCCAATCATGACTGGGGTGGAAATGAGTTGACTCGTTTGTGAAAAAGCTCGGGATTAGATCAGTAAAAATCTCGAACGAGCTGAGCCTAAATGAGCTCGAGCCTAATTTGCAGCTCATTTATTAATCAAGCTCGAGCTTTACATACAAAGCTCAATTTGGTTCGCGAGCCTAAACGACACTGTGATATTTTAAGTATTAAACATATGGGCTAATCACTTGAAAATGTATCAAACTTGTCACGTTTTTCAGTTTTGATCACTGAACTAAAATATGTGCACAATAATCCATCAAAGTTTGAATTTGGTCAGTGATGGGTTCCATCGGGGTTTTAAATTTATAATAAAGAATTATCGGTTAACTAGGAACACATTCAGGCAAGTATACCTTAGTCGAGTTGTAGTATAGGTTTTGGTAAATCAAGTTCGTCCCAAGACACTTGGTTGCACTACAAGTGTTGTTTGTTTGTTTAAGCAAGTAACAAGGTCGTGGTTATGATTGTCACGGATCAAACCACTAAGAAAAGCAATAAGAACAAGCACACAAAGAACATACATGTTTGGACAAATGATCACAAGGATATTAGGATGTTTAGTTTGGAAAACATATTATCAAAGATAATCTATATGAACTATAGAACCCATAATAATAGTTTAGTGTTTTATAAATCAAATATTCATAAGCCTCAATCAAATGGTCATGTCATGAGCCTTATGCCTAAACCAACAACAAAGAAATAATCCTTCGGCCCTTATACTTTGATGTTATTAATTCGATAAGTTCCATTTACTTGAAAGATAATGAGAACACATATTCAAAAGATTCCTTTCGATCTTAATCCAAATTAAACCTTTACTTGTTATGTTTATTAATTCTCTTGCACAATCGTCACAAAGTACAAGACCAAAATCATTCGTCGACTAATGGATTGGAACTAACCATTGTTAAGAATACTTTCGTCCATTGAACTCAACAATGATCAACCAAAACAATAAACAAGAACAAGTTCCAATTTAACCAAATATGATGTTATCAACATATTCCAAACAAACACTACAATTATCCAAACATCCTTTTATCACAAGTTCTCATATGAAATAAACAAGTATAAAGACAACATTTACAAGACAAGAACACATCACAAGAATCACATAATCAACATAACCAAAGAACCAAACATGAATCATAGCATTCAACGTCATAAAAGTAACAAGGATTTACCCAAAGTAAGATTGCATTAGGCAAGGGTGAAGGATTATAGCACTCTTCAAGCCTCCAATCAACTACAACTTCTAACCAAGCATACTTAAATGGCGAGAGGTTTGTGGTCTTTTGGGAGAGATAAATTTGATGGAAATTGGTCCTTAAGGGTGGAGGCAAGAATTACACACAAGTCGGGATAGATAGTTGGTGGAAATTCGTCCTTAAAGGTGAGGCTTGAATTTCACACCTTGGGGAAGGTAAGTTGAGAGAGGGATGTTGTAATAGGTGGAAATTCGTCCTTAAGGGTGGAGGCTCGAATTTCACACCTAGAGATGGAGTGGTGGGTGAAAGGGATGAGAAGGATGGAGAAGGGATGATGAAATGAGGTTGCAAAGGCCTCTATTTATACTACTTCCAAGGCTAGGGGTATTCAATGCTTAACTTGGCCTCCAAGGAGCTTGGAAGGGACTAGAAACTGAGTGGGAAGGACCTAGAATCGTTTGGGACAAGTTTGGAGTCTTAGTGATGAAGAAATGGCTGTCCAGGGCTTCCCAACCGATTCGGTTGGGTTCCAACCGTTTCGGTTGGTCTTCTTGACTACTCTCCAACCGTTTCGGTTGCGGGGCCTGACCGAACGGTTGGAGCCTTTTGACAAAAATTGACAAGCTCCAAAGTTGTAGATCTTTCTCTTAGCTTTCTGTGGCCGCGAACGGGGGGTCAAACGGAGTCCGTATGCAAAAGTTATGGCCAAAATGGTGAAGGTGTGTCGGGAACAACGAGTCTTCCAATATATCTTCGTTTAAGCTTCTTTTCTTCATTTCTTTCTCGTTTTCCATCTTGAACTTTATTCTTGAATCTTTGGACCACCATCTTGATGACTTTATCTTTTTGAATATACTTCACAAGTCCTACTTTTGTCGGGAATTCTTCGTATTTTGAGAAATCTTCGTGTTTTACTTCTTTTTCTCCATTTTCCTGTACTTGGCTACAAATGAACTAGTAAACACACTTTTATACGATTAAGTAACAAAATCATTTAATTATAGCCAAATAACACACATAAAAGCACGGATAACGCTACTAAAAATATGTACAATTTGAGCGTTATCAGTCAGTTTGGGATATTTTGCACACGTAAGATGATGATTTTACCCTTTTTTTAGCCATTTTATTGACAACGAATGCTAAAATGATCATTTTACATGAGCAAGATCCCAAAAGTGATCAAATTCAACCTTTGATGGATTATTGTGCATCCGCTCGTTGATTAGAACGGAAAAAGTGTCAAGTATGATACATTTCAAGTGATTAGCCCTAAACATATATAAAACGTTATGTATATGTTTTATATGCGAGCTTTGTAACGAGCTCAATTACAAGCTTATTAACGAGCTAAAAATATATATATTACGAGCCCAACTCTAGCCAAGCTTTAATTTTTCATTGTCAAATCGTATAAACAAGTCGAGCTTGAGCCGAGCCCGAGCCTATATAACATAACACGAGCCAAGCTCAAGCTTAAAATATAAGGCTCGAACCGAGCTGAGCTCGAGCTTTATAAAACTTAAACGAACCGAGCTCAAGCTCTGACGGGCTCGGGCTTGACTCGGCTCGTTTCCACCCTTAAGAGTACTGGGTGTGGTAACCCAGGAGCTGGCGTTATGACGATGCGACACCGTCATTACCGGCGTTACCACACCGCCCCCATGAGAAACCAACAGCGCTGGTTTAAGCGTTAATGCACCAACCTGCATTGGATTTGCTTTTTTTTCAATTTAAATGGGTGTTTGTGTGTGTTTTTATATGTGTATTGCAACATGTGTCCGGAGAAGATGGTGTTTTTTTTTTTTATAGTGGACGCCGCTGGTTGTGATAAAATGTAAAATATACATAAGTTGGTTGTTGGTCTAAGGGTATGTTTGGCAAAACTAATTGTAAGTCAGTATCTTTATGGAACCGTGTAGTCGAAGTCAGAACCTAAAAGTTGTTAACATGAGCTACAAGTCAGATTATTTTTTTAATAAAAGTCTTTGGTAAATTAGTTGTTAAATGTAATTATAAGATGTAAATGACATAAAAGGACAAATCTATAATTGTAAACAAATGTTTGGAGGGTATATTAGTAATTTAAAGTTTTAACAACTCATAGACATTTAAAAAGCTTCATGAACAGCTTTTTATTTTAGAGCTATTTGTTTGAAATAAAAGCTTGTAGGTAATGCATCCAAACAAACCTATTTAATTTATAGGAGATTATTTTGTAACAAAAAACTAATAGCTCCTTTAAAAAGCCCCTGCCAAACAGGCCCTAAGTAAAACTTAATAAGCTTAATTTTTTTATTTTTTTTTAATATAAGTATTATAACTTCTTTTTTTAAATGTTATTTGTATTTTTATTTAATGTATGAAGATTTTAATTGTTTGAAAAAATGAAAAATAAAATAAAATTGTGGGTTTCAAAAGGATGGTATTAATGGGCATTTTGGGTGTTGGTGTTGAAAATGAGGATTATGATGTCGCAACACTTTTTGATGTTAACTGTAGGTAAAACAGTTGAAAAATGGTTACTTGGTCCAGTTTAGGTTCATTATCTATACTATATTATAATGCATGTAAAAGGCAAATCTCATTCTAAGTTTAACTCCTAACCAAAAATTAAGATAAGGAGCTCCAATCACGAGATGACATGTGTCACTTTTTAACAAACTCCAAGCCTAACTCCTAACCACTAAACATTAAGATAAGGAGCTCCAATTATAAAGTGACATGTGTCACTTCTCAACTAAAAATTTATCTTTATATTTCAAATTGAAATATCTTTTTATCTACTTAGAGCACACGGTACGGTGGTCTTTAACTCGCCAAATGCACCTTTAAATGACTGATGGCGTGCCAAACATCATACCAGGCAACACGCCATTCTTGTGCCAAAGGGGATTCAGCCATTTGAATGGCTCACGCCAATCGTGTATCCATTTTTCCCTTTTGATTTTGTGTCTGAGTTTGTATGTTTCCTTTTCTTTCTGTTTTTCGTTTTTGTTTTTTTTTTTGTTTTTTTTTTGCAGGTAAAACGATGGAGAAGAAAGAAGGAAGAAGATAGTTGCATATTTTCTTTACTTTTTCATGAGAGGATGAGTGCAGAGAATATTTCGTGGAGTAATGAAGATACATTGAATTTGGAGAGAGAGATATGATGTGTTTACTTTTTGCTTAAAAGTGTCGACATGTGTTTTTTTCAAAAGTTAATGTTTCTTTTATATTTTTGCTTCCAATTAATGTTTCATTTTACTTTTTGTCAAAAGTTGTATTGTATCGAATGCACATGGGGTATAGGGATAACACAAATTGTTGTATTGTATTGAATGCATGGAACGGGTAAAAGTTTTAAAAAGAAAAGTTGGCATATCAATGGGAAAAAAAATAAATACACCCAATTTCAATTATATATACCTATTTTAACACACATAATTTTCAAACAATCCAATCAAGTCTCAATATTTATACTCTTTCATTTACATTTTAATCCATTCTTCCATATTCTATAAAGTTTTAACTTCAATGGGTCTTTTAACAAAACTCGTAATAATTATTACGCTTATACGATATGCACGAAGATTTTCTAGCCTTTGACGACGATGCATCAAGTAGTTCACACACCGACTTACATACCTCGTAAATATGCACCTCCAACTACTTCTTCTTAATGATTATTTTGGAGATAATCCAAAATATCCCGAAGAAATTTCGTGAGCCATGTATCGATGAGTCGATTTACTATTTTTAAAAATAGTCAAAGGTATAATTAACTATAACGCTCATCCTATTCCCGAGCATTTTAAATTTTTAGATCACGCCGATTTTATTGGTAAAATGAGTATCCACCCTATAATGAAATGCACGGCCACTATACGCCAATTGACGTACGGGACAACACCGGATGCTTTTGATGAATATTTGCAAATTGGTGAACGTTGTAGTCGTAATAGTTTAGATCATTTTACCAAATGTATATGGGATTTATATTCCGAGGAGTATTTAAGAAAACCCTCTCCGAATGATATTATGCGGCTATATGAAAAACACGAAAACTTCAACCGATGTTTTCCAACTTTACAACCCACTTACGGACCACAAATGAACCAAGATCAGTATAACCACATGACTTATTTTGCACAACAACAATACTTCAACAACATGAATATCGAGAATTCCTCGCAACCAACAAAAGACATGCCACCAAACTCACCACCACCAACCTTACCACCATCACCAACACAAGAATCACAAACCGAGACTTCTCCAATCGGAAACGAAAAAGGAAAGGGAACAGGGAAAACGCAGAGAGCAAAGAAAACCGACGTTGTTCATAAACGTTGGGAACCGGATGAGGAAAAAATTTTGGCTGAAACGTACGTACAAATATCCGAAGATCCAAGACTCGGTATTGACCGAAATTCAAAGTCGTTTGGAAACAAGTTACAAATGAATACAACCGTTTGCGTAATACAAACGTACCAAGGATATGATGACATGAAAGTGGACCACGCCAGGGTGCTTGTAACAAGTTCATGGAGTTGTCGAAGAAAATGAACGGTTGAGTGGTGAAACGATTCAAAGCAACTAAATCGTTGTTACACCATATTCAAACAAGTGTGGGTTATGCATTTACTCACCATGAAGCATGGGAGGTCTTAAAAGACCATAGCAAATGGCGTGGTGTAAAACCGTTAAACCCGAAGACGCGTCGAGGACTAGACGACATTGAAGAACCGAACGAGTTATTTCGAGATGATGCAATCCCATCGCCCTCCCGGAAGCCAAGGCCTTCCAAGAGTGCAAAATCGACTCTACGCTGCTCGAACTTCTTCGCCTAGTAGAGAAGCTTTCAAGGAGATGATCCAAGAGGAATTGCGAGTCGAACAAGAGAAAAAATTGATTATATCACAACTCAAAAAAATTGGAAGAATTGAAGTTTCTTAGTTTTAGCACCGAGGATGACTCCTAAGATGCGGCGGTGTGGAAGCAATAAAAGCCGATATCCGACGTCGATACTTTGGCATCGGCCGCTTCTTCGGTTGGCCGTCGACGACAACCTCAAATGATTAGTGTACTCAGATCATGTTTTATTTTAATTTCATCTTATTGTATTTTATTTTATGTACTCAGATCATGTTTTTCTTTATTTGTAATATTTTTTTTAATCGTATCATGTAGTCGTTTTTTTGTTTTTATTGTAATCGCTTTTTTTAATCTCTTTTTTCGTGTAATATATCGCCTTTTTTTAATCGCTTTTATGTATTTGTACTTTTATTTTATGTTTAAAAAAGTGTTTATTTTAAATAAAATAAAATGAAAAAAGTGGACCCAATAACGTATTATCGCATGTATGGCGAATGCTGTTTGAGTTATTTGTGTGTTAATCGTAAGTGATGATGCAAGATACCAATAACGTGTTATTGGTATGTTGCATACCTTGTGCTCTTATTTTTTTTTAATCTAATTTTACCATATTTTCTAAAATTTTATTAATTCAACATCTATTTTGATATATTTTTATATAAGTTTTTAATTTTTATATTTTTAGTGGGTTTATTTTATTTTAATTCAAACTTTTACAACTTTAACCTTTATTTCAATTAATATACTCTCGATTCATTAAAATCATATACTTTTGGGATTGTTTGACGGTAAGAGATCATGAGGTGATTGTCTCGCAGAGGTCCTCTTTATTGACCTTTCAAAAGCGCCACAACTTCGCTCAAACGCAGAAGTTTAGCGACATCGTCAAGACCCCGCTTAATAAACGCGAAATAAAAAATAAAAAAACTAAAACTAAATCGCCTCAAATTTGAAGCGAAATCTGAAAATGGTGGCATACGAAGACAAGTTACTTTTATGTGTTGAATATGGAAAAGAGTAAAATATAAAAATTACAAACTCACCCTTTAACTTTTAATATTTACAACTTTTTATATAACAAACTTTATTCACAAATATTTAAAGAAATATATAGTGAATTTGTTAATAAAAAATACTGTCACAAGAAATTTCTAAATTACAAACAAAACGAGCCCAATATTAATATTCTTTTCGACGACGTAAATTTTATAAAAATATTGTTGATTATACATATCAACTATTAATTGAAAATAAAACTTACCATAACCACCGTAACTTTTTATGTAAAATTATATTCGTTAATATTTAGAATATATATTCGATAATAAAAATATCGTCGCAAGAATCAAATTACGAACAAAACGAACCCAATATCGATATTTTTGACGACGACGATTTTACTATTTACAACGGTATTTTTTTTATTAACAAATTCGCTATATATTCGCTAAATATTCGACTTAATATACGTTACATAAAACGCTACAAATATTAAAAAGTGTAGGATGGTTATGGTAAGTTTTATTTTTCAATTTCAAAATAGTTGATATATATAATCAACTTCAATATTTTTATAAAATCACGACGCCTTTAATATTAATATCACGTAATTTGTATTCGAACTAAGATTTTTTTATTAACAAATTCACTATATATTCATAAATATTCGACGGAAAGCTTGCTATATTTGAATATTAAAAAGCTAAAGTTTTGTAATTTTTATATTTTACTCTTTCCATATTCCAACACATAAAAGTAACTTGTCTTCGTATAGGTCGATTTCGCTCAAATTTGAGGCGATTTAGTTTTTTTGACTTTTATTTTTATTTCACGCTTATTAAACGCACGTGTACGAATAGTTTGTCAAGGTAAGAGACTCAGAGTTGATATTTGGTGAATTTTCGCTTGATAATATATTCAAATGGGTCAAATCGGTTTTATAAGTTAGCTAAAATTAAACATGTCGATTGGAAGGTCAAGAAAAACAGAAGAACCTATGACACGAGGTAAATAAAAAATAGTTATGTGTATAATTACATAAAAAGTTACTGTAAAATACAACAACATAAACAAAGATGCAATCCCGGAACAAGCAACAAGTCAATCGGGATACATTTTAAGCGATTGCAGCAAGATACTCATCAACCGTGGTGAACTTGTGCTCGGGATACAGCTCACTAGCCTCTACACCAAAAGAAGGCTCGATCTCAAAGTTTGTCGTGTCTCCATTTATCAAAACAGAATGCATTATGGACAATACAATGCTTAAGCCAAACGGAGCCTCTGCATTAATTCAAAAAGTTTTTTTTATTTGCAAGCATAATAGTCTACACAACATATAAAATGTTTTGAGCTGATAATACAAATGCTGTAAATGCAAAGTCAAACTCACCTTGGATGTTTTTTACAAATTGCTCCTCAGGAACATATGTTTTCTCAAGGGTCTTTCCGATTTTGCTTTCCCATATGGAAGCAATTTCGTTGAAGGACAATGTATTGCCGGGAGGTCTGAAAATCAATGTCTTATTTAAGGTACGAGGGTCCTCGACTGCTTTGATGGTAACTGAAGCTATATCCTCTTCTTTGACAAAAACGCTAGATAAAAAGAAATAAGGTATTAATCGAGTTGTCATGTTTGGATTATCGCATTGTACATTATACATCAAAATAGTCGCACCTTTCGGGTTCCGCCCCAATGATGGTAAGTTTTTCTAGGTGCGGTGTAAGTGTCCATTTGTCCCACAGTTGGTAAAAGTACCCTGCAAAACCGTTGCAAGATACAAAAGTGTGTGGGATTTCAGCTGCTTCGATCGCTTCTTGGATTGCAACCTTCCCTGAAGGACGCTCTTGGCTGGCTCGATCACGTTGACATGGTCGACATCAGTTCCAAATTCGGAAGGTAGGAATCTCTATAATGATTTCAAGTTAGTGTTGAACTTATGTTTGTAGGTCAATTTAACTATAATATTGATTTTATGTCAATATTTCTAAGCTTGAAATGATTTACTTAAATATTGTAGCATGATTTAAACTTTAGGTAAAAGTTAAAAAACATGCTTTCTCAGATATATCAATATGATAAATACGGTCATTTATGTACTAATATGCTAAACCAAAGTACAAATTATGTACAATAATGGGTAATTCTTCACATTTTCATCTCTTACATCTGCATCGTTAGTCCTTTATACTAACGACTGTTAATAAATAACTTAAAATTTGGTTTTCTTAAGTTTTCGTCCGATATCAGCCGTTTACACGTTTTCGTCCGTTGTTGCATGTTTTCGTCCGTTTACACGTTTTCGTTCGTTTTTGCACTTTTTGTTTGTTTTAAACGTTTTCGTCCGTTTTTACAAGTTTTCGTCTGGTTGTATATGTTTTCGTAAATTTTTACACGCCGCTGGGTTTTATACGCCGCTTTCGTACATTTTACACGCTGCTTTTGCACGCACGTCCGTTTTTACATATTTTCGTTCGTTTTTGCACATTTTCGTCTGTTTTTACACGTTTTCATCCATTTTTATATGTTTTAGTTTGTTTTACAGGTTTTCGTCCGTTTTTACAAGTTTTCATCTCATTTTAAACTTTTTCGTCTGTTTTTACAAGTTTTGTCTGTTTTTACAAGTTTTCATCCATATTTACACGTTGCTCGCTTTACACGTTGCCGGTTTTACGCGACGCCCGCTTTTACACGCTTATGTCTATTTATAACGCCGTCCGCTTTTCATGTTTGCATTTGTTGTTGCACATTTTCATGTGTTCTTACAAATTTTTGTCTGTTTTATACGTTTTCGTATATTTTTACACGCTTTCATCCTTTTTTACACGTTTTCATTTGTTTTTGCACGTTTTCATCCGTTTTTACACGTTTTCATTCATTTTTACATGTTTTTGTCCGTTTATAAACAGACTAAAATGTTTAAAAATGGACGAAAACGTGTAGATATGTACGAAAATGTGCATAAACAAATGATAACATGTAAAATAGACAAAACGACAACCGGACGAAACGCAAAACGATCAAAACGATAAAACATATGAAAACGTGCCAAGATGAACGAAAACGTATAAAAACAGAAGAAAACGGACAAAAACGTGTAACAATGTATGAAAACGTTTAAAAACGGACGAAAACCTGTAAAAACGGACGAAAACACTTAAAAACGGATGAAAACGTGTAAAAACGGACGAAAACTTGTACAAAAATACGAAAACGTGTAAAAATGTACGAAAACGGATAAAACTCAGAATACGCATTTAAACCGCTTAAAACAGATGAAAACGTAAAACGGACGAAAACGTAAAACAGATTTAAACCGCAAAACGAATGAAAATTTGTAAAACGGACGAAAACGCAAAACGAATGAAAACGTAAAACGGACGAAACGTCAAAACGAATGAAATCGTAAAACGGACAAAACGCAAAATGAACGAAATGTAAAACGGATGAAACATATAAAACCGGTGAAAACGGATAAAACGGACGAAAACGTAAAACTGATGAAACGTAAGAAACCAAATTTTAAGTTATTTATTAACGGTCGTTAAGATAAAAGACTAACGACGCAGATGTAATAGATGAAGATGCAAGAAATTACCCATTATCGTATATAATTAATTTTGATTTAGATATCGCTATATAAATGATCATGTTTATCATATTCATACATCTAAATGTGTAACTATGTAAGAGATGAAGATATGAAGAATGACATATTTATATTGGTTGAACTTTGGTTTTGTCATTTTAGAGTAGAAACTAGGAACTTAAGCATACATAACTCAAAACACATTATACGGAGTATTAGACTACTAATAATGATTTTGTAATTTCCTTAAAAACTTTTGTTTTAATGAAAACTTTATAATTATTCCGTCTCAGTTTATTTAATAATTTTTCTTCATTAACTTGTTCCACATCAATTATCCACTATTAAATAAATAAATAAGAACTGCTCAAGTTTAATTCATTAACTATATTTAAAGCGTTAATTAGTTAAGAATAAAATTATAAATTTGGTATAATATAGCTAACAATAGTTTTGTTTTTTTATATGTTTTCTATTTAGACAAGTTATTTTAAGTCGAATTTTGTTAGGAAACAATTATTTTTTAAGACATAAAGATATTGGAGTAATTTGAACGAGTACATTATCTTTTCCATTATTTGAAAAGCACACGAAAGGTACATTGTCGTTTTCAACATTTATATCACTATAGTCTAACAAATAAAAGAAAATTTTGTGTCATTGTCCATCTTCATGCAATTTATTTTGAAACTATATTTAACTATACTTTTTCTAAAATGTTACCTTAACATTTCCGGCTTCTTTAATAGCTGCAATCAACTTAACTTGGCCAGCTACCAATTCTCCACCAACTGTGGATATGACAACGTCAACTTGCTTTGATAGCATTCACCAAACTAGCATGATCATGGATGTCGCCCTAACATAATCATACAATAAAAATAACATAAATTTCCCTTTGAGATAAAACAAGAATCTCGAAGTTGTCCTGCAAACACAGACAAGATACTTACAATAAGAAGTTTGGCACCAAGACTTGTGAAATTGTCTAGAAGCTTGGATTTCTCGGGGTTTTTGGTTGTGGTTGCTCTAACCAAAAGGAAAGTCGGGTGTCCCGATTTTAAACTTGCATCCACGACGAATTTTCCGATGTACCCGGTTCCTCCAATGATCAAGATCTTGCTTTTTTCTGCCATTGAGATGTTGCTATAAGATGAAGTTGGTGAAAATGAATTGATATAAGGAGAAAATGTAGGTTTGTGTGGGTTGATATGGAAAAAAATTGGGAGTTGGTTGAATTCGATGGACTTTATGAGGGGTTATGTAAATGTGGGATAGGGTGGAGTTTGGTCCCATGAAATGGCACCTATGTAATGTCATTGAGGTTGTCAAATGTAATAATGTTTGGTGTAATCCAACTAATGGTATCTGATAATTTGAGTAAATATTAAGATATATTACCTCCGTCTTATAATTATTATTTAGTCTTGATTTTTGATGTCTTTGTTTTACACTTTTAATCTTAAATATTTTATTTGTTTTATGTAATACTACTTGATAAAAATTATACTAATGAAAATCCATTTAAAACTCAATTCATTTATATATTTTTCATCAAATAATATATAACACAAATAAAAATATTTAAAACAAAATTAAAAAAAAAGACTTAAAAAGTTGTAACAACCGCTCGAACAATAGTTACTTTAATTGAGGGAGTAGCTTTTTTCGATTTAAAATAGTTGTCTCCGAAAAAAAATCAACAGCTTAATGATCATTGCAGTAAACTTTTAATCTCGGAGGGATAGATGTAGTGTTTTAGTTTGTCCTTATTAAAAAAAACTATTAGGAAAAATGATCCTTTGTGATTAAATAAAAAAAACAAACTTATTGCATATTGGTAGAAAATTTTGGTGAATTATTCCGATTTCATCTAAATTGAGTGTAAATGAGTTATCGACTCTCAAAGTGATGTGTTTGAAACAAAACCAAGCTGGCCCGTTAAGAGCTAAAAATGTAACATCATATTTATTAATGACTTAGGGTGCGTTTGGTATCCCTTATGGGAATGAGAGAATGATAGTGTTAATGATTTTAAGTGTTTGATTAAGCATGACTTACATTATAAGAGAACGAATACGGATATCATTCCATACTCCATGTGAGTCCAAAAGTGGAGAATAAATCTATCATAAAGTGAGAGACCCATCATATACCAAAATCGATACCGATTATGATTCATGATATTATACCAAACGCACCCTTAATAACAATGACTTTGAATGTCATTCAACATGCTTAATGATGTGTGTATTGGTAACTTTGAATGTCATTTAATGAGTTTAATGAGTTTAATGACTAGTCATTACGCATTCGGTGATATTTTGGGTGTATAAATACAATCAGTGAGTTGTAGCCAATGAGATAAGGAAAAAACACCAAGATAAAACATACACTTTTCTCATAAACCCACTTACATCCATGAAATTTTCAGGCATAGAGTTACTTCCGGCAGTACAACTGCTTTGATCGTTATACCCTAGGAAACAGACGTCGAATAGATGACAAATATGTTTTAAGATAAGCTTGTCAAACATGTGTCTCGATATTGATGCGGATTATTGTAACCTCAACGAGTTTTACAATCATTCTAGTGCAGTTGCACTCTAATCGTCAGAATAGTAGATAGGTAGGACACGGGGTTGATCGCTCTCAGTGAATAGTGCATGCGCCAAAGTGTATGTCGAGATAGGTCTAAAGGTAATGAATGAGTCTTTTTGTATTTTTTATAAAGCAAATTAAAATCTCATGGTTTTGAATATTGGGCGTTTTAACTACTAATTAGTTAAAACAAAACTAAATAACTTAAAATAAAATGCAAGAAAAGTAAATCGGTGGTAACTCTTATGATAGGAAAATGTGTTTTCTTAGATTTTTTACTCTCTTGTTATCTCTTATTTATTAATCAAATTGTCACACCCTTGTATAATTGGAGCGTGGTATTCCTTTTTACTAGTCATAGGGAGGTGCCAAATGCCCTAACTCTATGAATGTATAAGTCTCCCCTAAGAAGCTTAAAGTCTATTAAGTCTTCTAGGATCTACAAGCCGTAATTTATGCAATAAATACAACGAGAAAAACCACCAGTGCACTCTAGGGTTGCGTTTTGTAAGACGGTCAAGCTAGTTACATATAAGAATTAAGCCAGTTTTCTTACCCTAACGCGAAACAACCAATTCAACAAGAGACGACAATCAATAATTAATAACAAGGTTTCTTAGATCTAACCAAATACTAATAAATCTAGCCTAGCATGTTAAAGTGAAGAAAAGAAAAGCATATAATCAAACAACACATAGACATATTGAATGATTAAAGAGGGATTACTTATCTTTAATTAAACATGAGCCAAAGTGGCTGAAAAACCTTTACAATTACTGTGAAATTCATCTGGCGTTTGCCTCTCCAAAGTGTTACACAAATAATGGAAAACATGCGAAAATATATATAGTATTACACTTGTGATGGCGTCACCTTATAGGTTGTGATGCCGTCAGCTCGCCGTCATTGGGGTTTCATCTTATGCAAGTCGTCGTTATGACGTCATCGCTTAGGATCTCTGACGCTATCATCTGATGCCTGACGCCGTCCCCTTGTAAATGATCTGGGCCGTCTCTTGTTATCTTTGTACATGACTCTCAACTTCAAATTACATCTAATGCCATTAGGTTGTAGTTTCTTCAGATTCCACTGAGGCGTCGCTTGTTAATTTTCCACCAAAAATCCATCTTCAAGAATAGCTTATTTACGCCACTTTCTCGATGCGTGACGCCGACTTCCTTTATCTCGACAAAATTTTGCGACTTCGCTGCTTTCTTCACTTTTTCGTCCAAATAAGCCATAAATGTGCCAATTTCCAGATGTTTCGTCTCAAGTACCTAAAATAGAAAAAGAAACAATTTAGGGCAATATTTGATGATATTCATATGATTTTGGGCTTAAATGACCCCTTAAAAAGGTATCACATAAATCTTTATCAAATATCTCTACACTTGGGATTTGCTTGTCCTCAAGCAAATGTGCATTTAACATGGTTTTAAAATAGTTTATAACATCCACAAACTCTACAATAGTCAAAACAATCACGAAAATCATATACTAGCACCTCACATAAAGTATTTGCATTCTCTCATCTTTCGGGTGTATAAATTGTATAACATGTTTGGAAAAGGAAAAAATAAATACTCTTTACCTGTCATAGCACATAGATTACCATAGGCTTTAGAATAGATCAAACATCCACCGCTTTGGCGTAAGCACTTAAGATAAGCTATCAAAGAGGGCTTTTAAAGGGTTGTAATGTTAGGTGTAAGGGTATGGAAAACACGGTTTGGTTAGATATAGGGAATTTTACTGGTGACAAGTCAATAATCTAAGTTAATCACATGTAAAACGTGATGTTGCTAAACCAAGACTTGACTCACTAACTTCTAACTCTTTTTGTATTTTTCTTGACTCTTTCTTGACTTAAAAAAAGATAAAAAGGCGGGATGGTAGTCTGTATATATATTTTTTTAATATACTCTTGCCCTACCATCCGCAAAATATACATCTATACAAAAGGGATTTATAGTTGCATCCATACACTTGAACTTTTACATATATAAAAACTAAGTAATGACCCGAATTACAAGGATCAAAACACGCGAGTTGATGAAGGTCAAATACTCATCATTTTGTACCATTTAAACCGCAAAAACATCCGAAAACACTCGTAAATGCATCAAATGATAAAATATCACAAATAAGTGTTTTATGTGTTTTAAATGCAAAATATCAAAACTGAGAAAACGATCAAATTTGCATAATTGCGCTTTAGTTCCCAAGTTTCAAAAGTTGTCAAAATACCCCCTGTAAATCTAAATAAAGAGAAATGTTATTCAAGGTCCCCAAATATTCTAATTTGTCAAAATGGTCCTTGAATAAATCTTTTGTAAATGGCGTAAAAGGTCCCCGAACTTTCAAAATTGTCAAGTTTGGTCCTCGAAAATTTGAAATTGTCAAACCTGGTCCTTGTACTATTGAAGTTTGTCAGCTTTAGTCCTTGTATCAAGTTTGGAAAATTACAGAATGGCCCTCAAGTTTGAAGAATTACAAAACTAGTCCTTGTAATAAACAAACCACCATTCGACCTTTCCCAATTAGACCGCCACTTAACCCTTTTGACTCGCCTTTAGCTTTTGACCCTCGTCAAAACCAAGTCAAACAAATGTAACACCTGCTTCCTCCCACCTTATCCCTTCCACTGCTTTGTCTCGCAACTCGCATACCTTCTCCCAACACCATCCCATCACCTTATCACCTTCCCTCAACTCCCTCATCATCACACTGCTCACCCCCTAGTTGCAATCGGGCCACGAAGTCAAATTAACTACTTCCGCCAAAATGGAAAATGACCAAACGCCAAAACTCTCCCATCGGCTCAATAGGTGCGGATTTACTCTAAAGGACACGTGGAAACTTTCAAATGTATAAAAAGGAGAAAAGAAGCGGAAAAGGGTAGCTAGTTTTCTAATTTTTCTTAATGTCGCTTTTTAAATAAATGTTGTAGTTTAATTTAAATGTTGCAATTTCAGCTTCTTCAGACTAAAGTTAAGTTATAACAACTTTGTAATGAGTTTTGAACATTAATTCAAGTCTTTAATTTAAGTTTCAAGTTTAATGCCCATCGTTGCATTTTTCGCCAACTTTCATGAGCGCTTCTTAGAACTTTATTCTTGTTAAATCAAGCTTATGCAAGCTTATTAAAGCCATCGTAGCTTATCTTTCATTTTCAAACAATTTTGAATCATAGTCAACAAAAGTCAAAGGAAATTGGTCAAGAATGGAAATTGGATCCTGGGATGTTGCAGGCTTGGATATGGGTTGGAAATAGCTTAGGTTAGCTTAGGTTTGGGTTTGGTATTGGCCTGCATCAGCTGGGCTCATGTGAGTAAGTTTCCAATTTTTCAAGTTTTAAGTCAGTCTTTGCATTTTTTAGCTTATCTGTGAATCTAAGGTCTCACTAGTTCCAAGCTGTTAACATAGTTATATTGTGGTCATGTAAACTCATTTTGATCATAGGTACTATCTGGTTAATTGATTGTTTCAATTTTAGTTGCAAAATATAAGTTAAAAGTGGTGTTTGGAATTGTTGCTTGGTTTAGGTTTGAGGTCCGCTTTTGGATTTGAAACTTGTTGGTTCAAGTCTAATTATCATTTTGAGCTCATATCTGCCTTACTTATGCTGCTACATGTCCATAGTCAAAATTGTGTGCCAACTGTTTTAACTATGCATCTGTTGGGATTTTTGATTTCCAAAATCTTATTTTGTGCTTAGAATTCATAGACCTAGCTTCCTTCAGTCTCATTTCATCATAATATGTCATTTTCAGTTGGCAAATCATAATCAAAATCCAATATAGTCAACTTTCCATTTTTGCTCTAAAGTCAAAAACATTGAAATCTCAGTTTTGAGCCAAATGGGAGGAATTTTCTTGAGCTCAGTTATGGGCCAATTCATATGAAACTTGTTGTTTTTAAAAGTCCTCCTGGTCTAGTTTCTTTTTGTCATTTTTGTACATTTTTGTTAATTTTGTATTAGGCTCAAAATTGCTTATAATCATGGGCTTAACTGCCCTGTGCAGGGCTTCAAGTCTGCACAGGGGTTTAGCAGAATTTGCAGAGCTCGGCCGAGCTCATTTGAGCTTGTGTAGGTCTCGAGCCTTGGTCCATAGATAGTCACCTGTGTCTATTATGAGACCCAGCTTTTAGTTCTCTGTTTCTAGCTTATTCTTGTGCTTATTTCTTGGTCCAAAGTAGGCACCCCTTTACTGTTTTTAGCCAAAATCTCATAAACATCAAATCATTGCAGAGTGCTAATCAGAGGTTTTAGCTTGTTGTTTTTTGTTCCATTCTAGTTCCTTTAGCATATTAGAACTTCCCTATCAGTTTGGTACCTTTTGGTGTGGTTTTAGCTTATCAAAGTGCTTATTTTTAAGCACTTTCCATATCAGTTGCTTATTCCTCCACACATGCCCCTGTTTTTCTAATTTTCCTAGCTTCTATATATTATTTTAGACTTTTCCTGCAATTTTCAGATTTTTCCAAGCTTGTTTGCTATTTTTCTTTATTTTAATTAGTTTTTAAGCATTTTTAAATAGCATTTAATACAAAAAATTAAGAAAAGCTTCAAAAAAATAATTTTTCAATTTTATTAAGTTAAGATAAATATAAAAGACAAAAAGTATTTTTCCATATTTTTCTTAGTTAAATTTGTATTTTTAGATAATTTAAATAGTTTTAAATAGTATTTAATTCTAGAAAATAGAAAATAATCTTAAAAATACAAAAATAGTTTTGAAAATTCTAGTTTGATATTTTAGACTTTTCCATTTCTTAATTTTATTTTTCTAGCTTTGTTTCCTATTTTCTTGTATTTTAGGTAATTATTAAATAGTTAAAATAGTTTTTAATTAATAATAATTAATTAAATAGTTATAAAATAATTTTCTTTTTCTTAAAATTTTCTCATATCATTAGGTTTGTAAAATGTATTTTTCATATTTTTAGGGTTAATATTGTGTAAGTTTCACTTTTTATTTGACGCTATTTAATTTTGTTTTAAAACGTAAGTTTTAGGTTTTAAACGCTCATCATTTTAAATATAGTGATAGCGCTTATTTAATAGATTTTATCTTTTTAACTTTCTTTAATTTGCATTTAAGCCCTCGTAGTTTATGGGCTTTTTCCTTAGTTATAATCATCTTCAAATATCTTTTCCAGCTCAAATCTCGATCACTACATCGCTTGACTATTCTCGCACAACCGTTGGGACTTAACGACTGGGAAACACTATACTCTCCTCGGACTTCATTGCATTCGTGTTTGAGCGCTTTTAAGTCGATTACGGTTCCGCCATTCACAAGTGGCGCGCTCGAGTGATTTAGCTTGACTGCTTACAGAATCAAATTTTAGCGCCACGGGAGTCGTGGTTGATAATCTTACCTTTAGCAGATTAGTTATTTGGATATTCACTCTTTGTTCATACCATCCATCTCAGATATGTTTATATTTTCTTATCCGTAAAATCCAAAATATTCTTCTCATCCTCTTATTCGTTGATTCTATTTCTCTTACCCTCTTCGCCGCTTAATTCTATTCTTCGTATCCTCTCAACCATTTGATTCTCTTCTTAATCCTCTATATGTTTAATTCTTATGTCGACATTCGCCAACTTCATCGCCGTAAATGTGTGAGCGGTGTGGAGGGCCTAGTTCATGAATTTTGCACCGTGCGAATTATCCATCAAAAATTCTTTCAAAGTTATTTCACCACCCGCCACAACCTCGAAATCCATTCTCGATCTTGACAAACCACCAAACGCTTGAGCTACCCCAAGCACCCACCGAGGATTACGAGGACACTTTCTTTGAAGATAGAGCCCGTAATCTAATCGAACAAATTCAAGCCGACGAAAACAGTCGAGAATTAGAATTGATTCGATGAACCCGCTCAAACACCGGTGACTAGCAAGAATGACTTGCCTAATCTTCACGCTTTCAAGAACCGAACCGGAGACCATAACGGAAGTGGTGGAAATTGCTAGCTCTCGAGCACACCACTTGTCCCACCTCCCGATCTTTCTCGAATGTTCTTCGAGACTTGATAATCATCCGGATCACCATGTTGGTTTTGATGATTCTTTGAATAAACCGATTCCTCTTCATAACTCTCAAATGCAATCGCTTATTCCTTGTGTCGGTTGTGGTGAGCCTCTATGGTTCACCCCGCCGTTGGTGCACGTGTGTACAATGTGGTAATGATATTCATAACGGATTTGTTTGTTTTGTGGTTCGAGGAATTCATTTGATTATGATCCTAATCGTAACTCATTTAACGACCCTCAAATTTTTCCAATTACCCACCACACCCGACTCATCTTCATATAACCAACATTATCGCTGTGAATATTGTGGAGGTCCTCACCAAGGATTTGAGTGTCAATCCGAAACACGCTTGTCTACGAACGCTCGGTAACACTGTGACTTTGAAATGACCAAATTCCATATTATTCACATGACCACCCACAACAATCATTTTGTTGTGAGAACTGTGGAGGTCCCTATTCCACTCTAATTGTCAAACAGGAATCCATTTCCTTGTAACAATTACGACTATCCGTGATCACGACCAACCTCCACAAGGTTAAATGACTCAAACTCCTCAAAGAAACCCAACAAGACACTTATCTAGAGCTTCTAGAGTTAGTGAAAAGAGGTGAGGAGTTCAATAAAACTGTACTTCATAATATTTCCAAGATTTCTTGTGTATATTGTGGGGTCCTCATGATGATTATCAATGTCAACCTTCCGGCTTTGACAAATCTCCACTTCCACAATGTCCCGTCATTCCAAATTCACATGAGAAATCCATGGAAGAATTGCTAGTCAAGAGCAGTCGCTAAAATAAATTCCAAATTGCCTTTGAAAACTGCATAGGGAATCAATTGCAAAAGAAAAGCAAGATCTAGCTCGCAGCTTCGCTTTATTCCTCGATGATGGATGATGAAGATACACTTGATTCATCAAGTTCATCGATGACATCCAGCCAGCTGAGATTCCATCTCAAACAACTCGCTTACACCCCGAGGCTCCCACTCACTCTCTCGAACATGGGGACGAGCTTCTGACACTCGTTCGAAAAGGAATCGAACGAATTCATAAAGTCTAGTGTTGACAACCTTGTCCCAATCCCAAGAGAGTCACAGGAATTCTTGATCATGTGTGTGATATCCTCCTCCTCTTGTCTTCCAAAATGATCATATTGAGATGTTCTCCGATTCTAATGATAATGATTCGCTATCTTGTGGAGACATCATTTATGTGAAGATTTACCTTCCGAGTTTGATAGCTTAGAAGAAGAGAATGATGAAGTTACCGACATCAAATCAAAGATGAAGCACTTCGTGCAACATTACCGAATGTCGACTTCTCATTTCTAAAATCGAGGCTTTCAATGAAAAACCTATTTCATCTCCTATCCCCATTAGGACAAGTGACATTCTTTCCGATGATTCTATTACTAAATGAAAGCCTTTTGTTTTGATAATATGGGAGAGAAGATTAGTGGCGCATCACTTTTCATTCTCATAATTCTCTCCCGATTATGAATCATTTACATTGATGAGTTCACCAAAGGAACCCATCGATACCAATTCTGAATATGATTCATTTACCTTCGAGGAGTTCTCCTGTGAGCTCACTCATATCATATCTCCACGAGTATGATATTTCTACTTTGATCTAGACACACCCATAATATGTCTTGATCAAATGAGTTTAACCGAGGAGATTCATGAAACTATGAATTCTCCTATCGAGGATGAAGAGTTAGTCATGATTTGTATCATGATTTTCTTCCTTTTCTTCATATATCCCGTGGCTTCTCCTATTCTTCACTCCTTCGAATGAAGACATTATCTTTGACCCGTGCATTTCCATGCACCATTTGTGAGCCGGTCTCGTCTGTCTCAGATCTCATCGTTGTGGAACTTTCACGCACTTCAAATGTTTATCCAAACATCTTGAATGAAAGTCCGATGGAGATTATCTCTTCCACTTACTTCCCATGAACTAATTATCTGGTCGAGTC
This sequence comes from Chrysanthemum lavandulifolium, assembly GCA_022545495.1. Taxonomy (NCBI): domain Eukaryota; kingdom Viridiplantae; phylum Streptophyta; class Magnoliopsida; order Asterales; family Asteraceae; genus Chrysanthemum; species Chrysanthemum lavandulifolium. The sequence goes on along the minus strand of CM040244.1, from coordinate 188,451,391 downwards.
AAGCTTAGCGACTCCAGAATCAAAAATACATGCTACATGGGTTTTCACCCGTGTACCACCCTAGTGGGGGATGCCCCACATGTTGTATATAGATCTAAAAATGAATGAAAATTGTAAATATTAAAAAGAGAATAATTGTTGTGTTTCTACACTTAGCTAGTAATGTTATCTTTTACGTTCTAAGTTTCGCATTACAGCCTTTGATTTTGAATATTGAGGACAATATTCATTTCTAAGTGTGGGGAAATTCGCTAATTTTGATCATAAATGTACCCTTTAGTCCCTTTTTCCCCAAAATGGCCAAATTTAAAATTTTTTTAGTGGAAGTACTATGTACTAAACACAACAAATGGTAATCATCCACCATGTCTAACCCACATAAGGATTGGCTAATCCAGAGCAAACGGCTCTTGGTAAAGATATCTCAAACCGTTGACGCCACAATTTGCCCAAAATTGTATGGTATTCACCACCATATCCTTAAAAGTGAAGAGTCAATAGCCCGCAAGTTTATGGCTTGTGGTAAAGGCAAGTGGAAAATCCATAATTGGTAATCACCACCAAAGATAATATTGATAATTTATCTAAGAGTTGGCTAGTCCAGAGCAAACTACTCGTAAAGACAAATCAAACCGTTGAAAGTCGGTGGTTTGCTCAAAATCACACGGTTATCTGTACCATGGTTCTTACTTGAACTCAAACATTTGGCTACTCGTAAGTAATGGCTTTTGGTACGTAGATAAAATCCATTAATTTTTCTCAAAACATTGCTAGGACTAGCAATATCTTAGTGGGGATTGACGAAAGTGTCTAAATACTCATCATTTTGTACCATTTAAACCGAAAACATCCGAAAACACTTAAATGCATCAAAATGATAAAATATCACAAATAAGTGTTTTATGTGTTTTAAATGCAAAATATCAAAACTGAGAAAACGATCAAATTTGCATAATCGCGCTTTAGTTCCCAAGTTTCAAAAGTTGTCAAAACATTCTCGTAAATCTAAATAAAGAGAAATGTTATTCAAGGTCCCTGAAATATTCTAATTTGTCAAAATGGTCCTTGAATAAATCTTTGTAAATGGCGTAAAGGTCCTCGAACTTTCAAAATTGTCAAGTTTGGTCCTCGAAAATTTGAAATTGTCAAACCGGTCCTTGTACTATTGAAGTTTGTCGCTTTTAGTCCTTGTATCAAGTTTGAAAATTACAGAATGGCCCCTCAAGTTTGAAGAATTACAAAACTAGTCCTTGTAATAAACAAACCACCATTTGACCCTTTCCCAATTAGACCCCTGCCACTTAACCCTTTTGACCCCTGTCTTTAGCCTTTTTGACCCCTTGGTCAAAACCAAGTCAAACAAACAGAACACCTGTTTCCCTCCCACCTTATCCCCTTCCACTTGCCTTGTCTGCAACTCTGCATACCTTCTCCCAACACCATCCCATCACCTTATCACCTTCCCCTCAACTCCCCTCATCATCACACCTGTTCACCCCCCCTAGTTGCAGTCAGAAGCCACAGAAGTCAAATTAACTACTTCCCGCCAAAAATGGAAAAATGACCAAAACGGCCAAAACTCTCCCATTGGCTCAATAGGGTGGTGGGATTTACTCTAAAGGACACGTGGAAACTTTCAAATGTATAAAAAGGAGAAAAGAAGCAAGGAAAAAGGGTAGCTAGTTTTCTAATTTTTTCTTAATGTCGTTTCTTTAAATAAATGTTGTAGTTTAATTTAAATGTTGCAATTTCAGTTCTTCTGTACTAAAGTTAAGTTATAACAACTTTGTAATGAGTTTTGAACATTAATTCAAGTCTTTAATTTAAGTTTCAAGTTTAATGCCTACTGTTGCATTTTTCAGTTTCAACTTTCATGAGCAGCTTCTTAGAACTTTATTCTTGTTAAACTGCTTATGCAAGTTTATTAAAGCTTCGTAGCTTATCTTTCATTTTCAAACAATTTTGAATCATAGTCAACAAAAGTCAAAGGAAATTGGTCAAGAATGGAAATTGATCCCGGATGTTGCAGCTTGATATGGGTTGAAATAGCTTAGGTTAGCTTAGGTTCGGGTTTGTATTGGCCTCGCATCACCGGGCTCATGAGTAAGTTTCCAATTTTCAAGTTTTAAGTCACTTTTGCATTTTTAGCTTATCTGTGAATCTAAGGTCTCACTAGTTCCAAGCTGTTAACATAGTTATATTGTGGTCATGTAAACTCATTTTGATCATAGGTACTATCTGGTTAATTGATTGTTTCAATTTTAGTTGCAAAATATAAGTTAAAAGGGTGTTTGGAATTGTTGCTTGGTTTAGGTTTGAGGTCTGTTTTGGATTTGAAACTTGTTGGTTCAAGTCTAATTATCATTTTTGAGCTCATATCTGTCTTACTTATGTGCCTGTACATGTCCATAGTCAAAATTGTGTGCCAACTGTTTTAACTATGCATCTGTTGGGATTTTTGATTTCCAAAATCTTATTTTATGCTTAGAATTCATAGACCTAGCTTCCTTCGCCTCATTTCATCATAATATGTCATTTTCATTGGCAAATCATAATCAAAATCCAATATAGTCAACTTTCCATTTTTGCTCTAAAGTCAAAAACATTGAAATCTCAGTTTTGAGCCAAATGGGAGGAATTTTCTTGAGCTCAGTTATGGGCCAATTCATATGAAACTTGTTGTTTTTAAAAGTCCTCCTGGTCTAGTTTCTTTTTGTCATTTTTGTACATTTTTGTTAATTTTGTATTAGGCTCAAAATTGCTTATAATCATGGGCTTAAATGCCCTGTGCAGGGCTTCAAGTCTGCACAGGGGTTTAGCAGAATTTGCAGAGCCTGTGCTGAGCTCATTTGAGCTTGTGTAGGTCTGAGCCTTGGTCCATAGATAGTCACCCAGGTCTATTATGAGACCCAGCTTTTAGTTCTCTGTTTCTAGCTTATTCTTGTGCTTATTTCTTGGTCCAAAGTAGGCACCCTTTACCGCTTTTTACCAAAATCTCATAAACATCAAATCATTATGGAGTGCTAATCAGAGGTTTTAGCTTGTTGTTTTTGTTCCATTCTAGTTCCTTTAGCATATTAGAACTTCCCTATCGCTTGGTACCTTTTGGTGTGGTTTTAGCTTATCAAAGTGCTTATTTTTAAGCACTTTCCATATCAGTTGCTTATTCCTCCACACATGCCCCTGTTTTTCTAATTTTCCTAGCTTCTATATATTATTTTAGACTTTTCCTGTAATTTTCAGATTTTTCCAAGCTTGTTTGCTATTTTCTTTATTTTAATTAGTTTTAAGCATTTTTAAATAGCATTTAATACAAAAATTAAGAAAAGCTTCAAAAATAATTTTTCAATTTTATTAAGTTAAGATAAATATAAAAAGACAAAAAGTATTTTTCCATATTTTCTTAGTTAAATTTGTATTTTTAGATAATTTAAATAGTATTTAATTCCTAGAAAATAGAAAAATAATCAGAAAAATACAAAAATAGTTTTGAAAATTCTAGTTTGATATTTTAGACTTTTCCATTTCTTAATTTTATTTTTCTAGCTTTGTTTCCTATTTTCTTGTATTTTAGGTAATTATTAAATAGTTAAAAATAGTTTTAATTAATAATAATTAATTAAATAGTTATAAAAATAATTTTCTTTTCTTAAAATTTTCTCATATCATTAGGTTTGTAAAATGTATTTTCATATTTTTAGGGTTAATATTGTGTAAGTTTCACTTTTTATTTGTACGCTTACGTAATTTTGTTTTAAAACGTAAGTTTTAGGTTTTAAACGCTCATCATTTTAAATATAGTGATAGCGTTTATTTAATAGATTTTATCTTTTAACTTTCTTTAATTTGCATTTAAGCCCCGTAGTTTATGGGCTTTTTCCTTAGTTATAATCATCTTCAAATATCTTTTCCAGCTCAAATCTCTCGATCACTACATCGCTTGACTATTCTCGCATGTACCGCTGGGACTTAACGACTGGGAAACACTATACTCTCCGGACTTCATTGCATTCGTGTTTGAGCGGTTTTAAGCTGATTACGGTCTGCCATTCACAAGTGGCAGGCTTGAGTGATTTAGCTTGACTGTTTTGCGCGAATCAGGAGTACTTAAACATTTACTTAGATATGGGGATTATAATTTACTTTTTCCCATTACTCCATAATAACTCATCCCAAAATTGTAGACACAAGATATGACTCGACTTAGCAATCATGTAATCAACTAGACAATTAACTAAGGGTTTAACAAATAACAACAATGCACTAAAAATGAATGCATATAAAGAAGGCTAAGGAAATTTTGGTGTACATTTGGGGGTAGATTGTAAACAATGCTCTTCATTAATATTTCGAAATCCACAGAAATATTACGAGAACCGCGAAAAGGATAAGCTTAGAGGGGTTAACTAGGGGTATCCTGTACTAAAAATGAGTATATAACAAGGGTGTGGGGTAATTATTTGACCGGTGTAGCCAATGTAATTACATAAACAGGTTTAAAACAAGGGTTATCCTAATGCCTCTTATCATTTAGTTAATCCTAACTACACGAATGTAGTCCCACTAGCGATCTCGGAATGCATCACAAAACAAGTTATAGAATCTATATACTACGGTACACTCATAAGCATTAAAAGTGAATGCTTTTTTCCTACATATCTAAAGGCGAACCTCATATTTTGGGAGTGGAATTTGAGTGTTAGGGTTTTTGTGCTAGCTATATAATTCCTATCCATGAGACGTTTTATTAAGACTAAAGTTTCATCCGTAAATGTCATAAAAAATTTTAAACGTGATGCTAAAATTACCCTAATATGTATTTCTTTCGGTTTATTAGACAATTACTAGAAAATAAAACAAATGTCAAGTAAGTGATTAGATTCTAAGGTATCCCTTTTTCCCTCCCTAAACTTAAATTGAACATTGTCCCCAATGTTCTTAAAAAGTATCAACGTTATGATAAAGGGGGAAAAAATGAAAGATATAGTATAAACTAATACTCCCCTGATTTGCTTGGCATGAACGATAAAAATACGTTTAAATCTTCCTCCAAGAAGATAAATAAATGATATGCTTCTCTTCTAATATGCGCTTAAATCTTCTTGTCCAATATAACCTGTAAATTATTAAGAAACCGAACACGAAACCTAGCATAAAATCGACGGTAAACACTATATGTAATAAAATTAAATCCTAGAAAGCAAATAAGATATAATGCTTGCAAAATAAATGTTTACAGGATTCTGGAATTTCAAAACTTTTGGAAATTTTCAAAAATTAAGTTTCGACAGAAAAACAAAAATTTGGAAAATCACATACAATTGTTCGACGTCATCGTGTATTAATCCCGATGCCATCGTGATTGACCGATGTAATTATAACTTCGCTCGAAAAATCTATATTTTAAAACCTGTAATTTCCTGCAAAATACAAGCATTTGACTCAAACAAACACACAAACATGATAGAATATATGTTCATCATTTATTGTAAATTTTCATGTTCGATTTTCGTTCTATTAAACAAATATAAACTTCCCTACACTTATCTTTTTGTAAAATACATTTATATGTGATTAAGACAAGGTTAAAAACAAAATAAAGCATTTTCACAAATTTATTCGAAACATGGAAATTAAAAATAAAGATGAAACATATATATGACACAAACAAACAAACAAATAAAAACATAAAACCATTAAATCAAATAAATGAGACATGCTCGGGTTGCCTCCCGAGAAGCGCTTGTTTTTTTCGAGTTACGAGCCTGACTCTACCCTTATTTAATGGATAAAAGTGAAGTTTTCCCTACACTTAAGATTAATTGCGGGTGATAGTAGCGATACACACTCTTAGGGTGGAAATATGCCAAGTGAGGAAAGAGTTGTGGATGAATTATATGCTCAAAGGGGTGTGCTCCTCTCATCATAACCTTACCTAATTCAAAATGGGAGAATTAAGACCTTTTTCTAAAAATGGATCATCTTCTATCAACTTCGAGAGATTCTTAGTTAAGGATCCATCTTGACCCAATAAACCCAACTTAAACCCATAATATTTCTTTTGATCATTCTTAAATGAGTGGTCTAAGTATGTAAGGTTATGTTTCACTCCTATATTAGCTTCTACTCTATATGGCATAGAGTCCACTACCTTTATCCTAAGACTACCCGGACTATATGGTCTGATTGTTGGATCAGGGCCTATTTTAATTCCTAGATTCACATCTATGGATGAAAAATTGGGTAATGGTTTTGGTTGAGACTCCAGTTCATCAAAATAATAGGAACTTCCCTAGAACTAAGAGAAAAGTTATAACTAGAAGTATTAAAACCTATTTCCTCTAGTTGTGTTTGGTCCAAAGGTTCTACTTCTATTGGGGTCCCTATAGTCTCTTCTACTTCTTCCGGGTAAATCATGGGTGTTGTGTATTCCTCAAGTGATGGCATGACTTGTGGGGTACTCGGTGGGCTTGGATTTTCTACTTTATCCTCCATCTTATCCAGAGCACCTTTGTGTTTATTTTGTACTATGGTAGCACCTAACCATGACATGTACCTAGGTACCTCAACTCTAACCATCTCATTCCTAAACAAACTTTTTTATTTAGCCTTCCAAATTGGAAATAGGTCTAAACCTTCATTTTTTAGGTCCCATGTTCCACTTCTGAATTGGGCGTGAATCTCAAAGTTTTCCCATGCGTCTCTGATAACATCAAATTATCCTGAATATTAAGTGTCAATTTCCCCCGTTAATGCTTGTAATTTATATCATTTATATGGATTTACGCTTGTTTTCCATTATATTTCACTTTCAGGTAAATTACGAGCATCGAGCCAAGGAGACACGAAATTGGAGAGTTTATTGAAGATTTATCATAGTATGCTCACTTTGAAGAAGTTACGCGTAACTCCTCTCTCACATTACGCCGTAACTCAAAGCGTGGCCCAAAAACCAACTTAATGTAAGATTACGGCGTAACTTTATCCAAGATTACGACGTAACCATATTAGGTCAAATGAGGTTCCGCGCGCTACTAATTACGCCGTAACTCATGCAACAACTACGGCGAACTAAGATTTATTGAAGATACTGGCGAATTCCTTCCCCGAGGTTACGCCGTGAACCAAAGATTATTAGTGCAATTTACGAAGAATTGTATGTTACGGCGTAATCTTTAATAGTTACGCCAGAACCAACCGCCTATTGATGCAGTTTTATCGATCGTGTTTTAATATTTATAAAGTCTCGTTATACCTATGGTTCATCTAATACACTAACGGGCAAAGTACCCGTCGTGTGTAGTGTAGTATTCGTAAGGAATTAATAATGGTTTCGATAAGGAATTAATAATTTAACTACTAAAGCGTAATAAAGCAAATAAAGGCGTATAAAAGGTAAAGGGTAAATCAATAGAGGAGAGTGATGCTAACCTAGTTAATCCTCCTAGCTAGTTATGTCTACGCCTACTTACTTCCAATTACTTCGTGGGGTCAAAGTCGAGGACAACATTTGGTCAATTCGCCTAACCTATCAAAGAAAGATGCCACCACAGAGAAGTCGTTTCCCTCATAAGTCATGTTGTTCCCGGTCCCCTGCCAAGTCATTAAGTACCGCTACATGCTAGATTTATAATAGTGAGTGCCCGGCCGTTAGCAACTTAAACACTCACCCCTAATTCTTAAGTTCATCCAAACGGTAGGTGATCATGGTCAATCAAGACAAGTAGAAAGGGTCTTACCCTTCCCATCTCAAATTCGCCACCTAGGTTCACTGGTCATATCTCCTAGGCAATTGGCCTCTACCGCCATTCAAAACTACCGAACCAAGGGTAGCTACCAATAAACTATGCATGCATACACTTAGAAATAATTGTACGGAAGTAATGTAAACATAAACAAAACATTTAAGGAATCATAACTAGGCCAGCACCAAGAGGTGCTTAGCCGCTCATATTAATCATACAAACCAATTCAATATTCAAAGGTATGAAATACATGAATCGAAAGTAAAGAAAATATAAAATGCTAATGCTTATCGTAGGGGAGTGATTTCTCCTCGAGATGCTCCGTATGCTCCTCCGGACCTTCCTTTAGCTTTTTCCTACGCTCGATTGTTGTGTGTGGAATGGGATGACTAGAAATGCTGGAATTTGTGGGGTATTTATAGGCCAGATCTGGGTTACGGCGTAACTATAACAAGAGTTACGCCATAACCTTCAATTCCTTCGTAATTTGCACTAGATCTGCTAGTTACGGCGTAACCTTATTAGTGGTTACGCCGTAGTCTTCAATATACTAGGTTACGCCGTAGTTGATGAAATAGTTATGGCGTAGTTATCACCGCGGAACCTCATATGACCTAATATAGTTACGCTATAGCCTTAGGAAGAGTTACGCCCGTAACCTTCGATAAGTTGGTATTCGAGTCACGCTTTAGTTACGGCGTAATACGAGAGAGTTACGCCTGTAACTTCTTCAAAGTTAGCATACTATGATAAACCTTTGATATTTCTCCGCCCGCATCTCTTTAGCTCCAATGCTCGTGAATTTACCCGAAAGTGGAAAATAATGGAAAACAAGCATAAATCCATATAAATGATATAAATTACAAGCATTATCGGGGGAAATTGACACTTAATATTAAGGACTATTTGACGTTATCAAATATCCCCCACTTGAACTCTACTTGCCCTTAAGTAGACCTTATTAGAAAGATTCTTAAAAATATATCTCCCAAAACCTGGAAAATATAAGTTTATAAATCCCTTATGCTAGAATAAAACAAAGCCGAACACCTCACGAAATGGGAACGAAACACTCAAATCTCTCAACTATTATAAGTGTCAATTTCGGGTGATCACCATTTGCACAACATAGCATGTATTCTATCATAAGCTTGGCGGTTACACAAATCTCCACCACTAGAGTTAAGGGCTAAACAATTCTCAAGGCAATATGGGTAGACACGACAAAGGTTAAGGGTGACTCATTACTAACATGTCACGCTGTTGGATAAAATCAATGATACATGACCAAATCCATGGCCAAGACACCAAAGATTGCTCACGCATCACCTAGACATGGGATATATAAATGGTGTAAAATAAAAAACAAGCAGGTAGTCTAAATCTATAACCAAGTCATCACCACTTACCGTCCGCCCAAAGTTCAAGTTTTGAAGTCAAGAAACCGGATCATGAAATACTAGATAGATGTGTCATTAGAGGACGTCGTGATTGGCACACTACCTTTTCTCCAACTGTTGGCATAATTACCAACTCCAATCTTCAAATGTGACCGAGGTGACCTCCTCGATACTAAATCTATAAAGCTCAAATCATAGTGCTTATAACATCGCACTTTACAGTAACTAAATAACATAACAATTTTTTTTTCCGAATCACTTTTTTTATTTTTTCAACATAACATCCATAACGAAACATAATATCCCCCCACTTGAGATGAACAATGGGAATTGGGGGTATTCAATGATCTTCGTGGATATGTCGTCGACGAAAGCGTGATTTCCGAACCTTCCACTTGAACCTTGAACTTAGGCAAATGATGACTTCCAATCACAAATAAAGACTACAGGTAGGCTAAGGTGTATAGTGTATCGAAACAATATATTGGGTTAACAAAATGAAAGGAATGGCTCGATGGGTGTATCTAGGTTATCTTGCACTAAAGGTGAGTGCAACAAAAGGGTTTCATGGGGTCGAGAAGTCGAGGTGACTAATCGATAGACACACAATGGTAGGCTATTTGGGTGATAATCCTATAATATTGCCTTCTAAAACCGAAAAGTCCAAATACATCGAGCTAACTCAACATACCGCCCTATGGTCTCGAAATGATGCGAAGGCCAAGTTCTAAAGTCTACAAGCTACCCAAGACACTCATAATTTGGTGGATTTGGGGTAAAATATTGGAAACGGATAAGGCTAATCTCACCATATAATATCAAGGGTCAGATGTGTCATTAAGGTCTAATCTAGTTAGGTTAAGAAAACATGTCAAAATGGCATAATTTTTCAAAATAAACTAGAAAACGAGGGCAAAATAATGTTCAAGAGATAATTCTACTCCGTCCCTCCACTTGAATTGTACAAAGTCCCTTTTGTACTAAGCATTAAATAAAGGTGAAAAAAAGTAGAATTAGAGCGAGAACTTTGCTCTCATGTTAGAAGGAAGGCCCACGAAAAGAGACGTGCCAGTATAAGCATCATGAACAAACTTCAATCCTCGAATCACACTACCGACAAGCATAAATCTAAAAGAAAAAAAATGAAAATGAAAAACAAACCTAACTCACTTTCAGAGGAATCACGGTTGCATTTAGCATATGCAACAAGCCTTTAAACCACTTGGTGTCCCAACTGGACCAGTGAAGTCTCGTGAGGGTTTACTGTGAACACACCCACAACGCTCTTTTAAAATAAGGTTATTGCGTTTTAAATGAAAGAATTAAAGAGAAGGTTACGTCAGAATTTTTGAGGAGTTACGTCGAATCGCAAAACTCGCATAAGTCGCAAAGCGAAGTGGTTACGGGCGTAACTATAGAGATGGTATTACGCCGTAATTTGTAATGCGTTAGGAATTTCGCAAGAAAGTTGGTTACGCAGAACCACATAGATGAGTTACGCCGTAACTCGTCGATCAAGAAACCTATCGTGAAGAATTACTTCCTCGCTCTCGCAAAATGGTTAGAAACACAAACCCTACGTAAATGGAAATAAAATAAAAGAAAGGGATAATTCGGGTTGTCTCCCGAAGAGCACTTTTCTTTATTTACGAGTCTTGGTTAGACTCGAGTCGCTGCTGTTTCACGGGGTCTTTGGACTCGCCTACTTCTTCAATGTCTTTCATCGTTATGCCTCACCCAGCGAAATTGTAAGGCGGAGGTATTCATTAGTTTCAATCTTCCGAATTTTGCGTAATATTTCCTCCGGTCCCAAGTGGTAGCGAGTAAACTCATATTTTTCTAATAATAATTGGTGGTGGCCTTTGTAGGAATCCCAAGGAGTTTGCACATCCTTTGCTCATAGGCTTTGTCATCGATCAAGAACTCCGCATTCCCTTGCAACTCAAGGTAATCTAGATCCCTCAATGTCATCGCCATCGTAAGCGGTACCTTTAAACCATTCTTCATCGAGCAGATTCTCCACTAGTATACGCTTGCATTCTTCTTTTTCATCTCTAACCAACTCCTTGTCATCCTCAATTGTTATTTCACTCGTGTTGTTAGGACTCTCGTTGTTTGAATTTTCATTACTCATGTACTCCTTCCAAATCTTTTCTTTCGTTGACGTATCTACATGTCCATACTTAATTTTTACCCAACTATCAAATCCCAGGTTGTCCAACCAAGGCAAACTTGTTCTTTCCTTATTGTTGGATGAGGTCCAAAAGAATTCATCTTTTCCCATTCTACTTATGCAGCTTCCTCCGTTACATTTGTCGTCATACGGGTTGCATGATGCCCAGAAAATTTCCCCAGGAGATTTTATTTTTTCGCACAAGTGACTACGTAATTCCTTGTTTTCGCATTCGCTAAATGATCATTCATGCAAGAGATGTTGTTATTAGCCACTTCCTTTTCTCGATTATGCCCTTTTAGTCAATCTTTAGCTTTTTAAGAAGATTCGGGTTAATCTTAGCATTCCGAATTGTATTGCATCAATCGTCAAAGTCAAATCACCGAACTTGATATTGTGCCTTTCAAGCTCGTGAGGTCACGTCCACTCTTCCTCTTTTTCATTATTCCCGCCGTTGCAATGCTCGCGGAAGGGGTCGCACGTAGGCCATGCATACGAGTCCCCCTTAGTTACGGGTACCGCCTTGCACCAGTGATATTTCTTTTTAGATGGGGACATAGGGCATAGATTAATGTCGTGGGACCATCCGTTAATTACCTGTGTTCCTGAATCGTCAACTTCGAGAAAGCTGTCGCCAAGTATCCCAGCTTATGCAGAATCGCGATGTATGGTTACGTAACTCGCTTGAGTCATCCTTATCAATATCACCATAACCCATTGATCGTTGTCAAAGACGAGTTACGCCAGAACTCATTAGACAAAGTTACGGCGAACTCGCATCTGCCGACGGAATTTTCACCAGAATCGCATCTTCAAAGCGAGAATTCCCATGTATCTTTGAGTCATTATCGAAAAAATCACTTTACATTCCATAGTCGGTTTTGATCCTTTCGGTATATTGTTATTCATTCTTACTTTCTCACCGAGCTTCTCCACCATAGATTCAAGGTTTTTAGGGTTGTGTCGTGATTAGAAAGGCTTAATGTTTTCCGGAATTCCTTTAACCAATCATCTTGCTCCTTTGTCTTTGGTTTGAACTTTCCGTGAATTTGTTAATTGTTTCTTCAAGATTGGGCTTTCTTCTTCATAAGGCCCACGGTTGTAATTTCCACGATACCCATTACTATTTCGATTATCTCCTTAAACGATCGATTTTCTCCATACTTGGCTTCTTCAATTATATTTTCTTCGTTGACATGAGGACAATTCTTCGTGAGGTGTCCTCCTCCACGCCTTTCATAACCCACTTGATGGCATGAACGGTTTCTCCACCTTCACATATCTCGACTAAGATTTTCAATTTACTAGCGATTGCGCAATTCCGCCAAAACTTCCGCTTGGTTTCTTTTACTCCTCCGTCGTGCCATTTTTGAGATTGATCACCATTTTTGAATGGCTTCAATTGCAAGAGTAGAGTCATGTCCGGATAGGTCCTCGATAGTCCAAAGATCTCCTTGTAGTTACGCTGATTCCTTTGTAAAAGATGTTGACCTTTATTGGTTGTTCGATCATGTGTAGACACTTGTAAAGGAGATCGTTGTATCTATCCCGTGCTTGATACAACGCTTCATCGCTTTCTTGCTTGAAATTATGGATCTCCAAAAGTTGGTTAGAAATCTTCGATGGCGGACAATATCTCCGAATAAAGTGCTTCTAAGTAGAGCCCAAGTATTAATTTCCCGCGGGCAATCTTCGATCCATCTTCCGCTCCAAGAAGAGTCATTGGGAATACCCTTAGCATAACAAAGATCATGAGACACGCCCGAATGTTGAAAAGGCTTGCAATGTATAGGACATTTTCAACATGTTCATATGCATCTTCGCCCCTGCTTCTCGAAAAGGGTTAGCACGAAGCTCCTCATAAATTGGTCTTTGATTTTGAAACGGACATCCACTCCAATTGCGGGTCTTACGAGACCCGCCCTTGTTCTCGCTTCTTGTCAACGCCAAGTATTCCTCAAGAGTGAGGTTATCGATGTTAACAACTTCCATGGTACCAAAACTTGAAATATGATCGTGAGAATAATAGAAAAGTTTAAAACAAAATGAAAGACTTAATATTAATCCTAATATAACTCCCGGCAATGCGCCAAAAACTTGATGCGTGTTTTATCGACTGTGTTTTAATATTTATAAAGTCTCGATATACCTATAGTTCATTCCCAATGCACTAATCTGGCAGTACCGGTCGCGCGTAGTAGTAATCGTAAAGCCGAGGTCGTCCCAAGAGCAATGTGTTGGATTATTACTAAGTCTAGGTGTCACGGTGTCTAATAATGGTTTCGATAAGGAATTAATAATTTAACTACTAAAGCGTAATAAAACAAATAAAGGCGATAAAAGGTAAAGGGTAAATCATCAGAGGAGTGGTGCTAACCTAGTTAATCCTCCTAGCTAGTTATGTCTACGCTCTACTTACATCCAAATACTTCAGTGGGTCAAGTCGAGAGGACATCATTTGGTCAATTGCCCAACCTATCGCCAAAGATGCCACCACAGAGAGTCGGTGTCCCTTCATAAGTCCTGTTGTTCCTCGGTCCCTGCCAGTCATTAAGTACCACATGCTAGATTTATAATAGTGATTGCCCGGCTAGCAACTTAAACACTCACCCCTAATTTAAGTTCATCCAAACGGTGTTGATCACCGTCAATCGCATTGCAAGTAGAAAGTCGCCGCTTGGTCATATCTCCTTCCTGCCTTAGTCCGCTCACCTAGGTCACTGGTCATATATCCTAGGCAATTGGCCTCACCGCTATTCAAAACTACCAACCAAGGGTAGCTACCAATAAACTATGCATGCATACACTTAGAAATAATTGTACGGAGTAATGTAAACATAAACAAAACAATTATGAGTCATATCTAGGCCAAGACCAAGAGGCGCTTAGCACCATATTAATCATACAAACCAATTCAATATTCAAAGGTACGAAATACATGAATCGAAGTAAAGAAAATATAAAATGATAATGCTTATCGTAGGGAGTGATTTCTCCTCGAGACAGCCTCCGTATGCTCCATCGGACCTTCCTTTAGCTTTTTCCACGCTCTCGATTGTTGTGTGGAATAGGATGATTAGAAATGCCGAAATACGGGGTATTTATAGGCCGATCAAGTTACGGCGTAATTATAACAAGAGTTACGCCAGAACCTTCAATTCCTTCGTAATTTGCATTAGATCTGCTAGTTACGCAGAACCTTATTAGTGGTTATGTCGTAGTCTTCAATATACTAGGTTACGCCGTAGTTGATGAAATACTTACTACAGTAGTTATCGGCGTGGAACCTCATATGACCTAATATAGTTACGTCAGTAGCCTTAGGGAAGAGTTACCGAACCTTCGATAAGTTGGTATTCTAGTCACGCTTTAGTTACGGTAGAATATGAGAGAGGAGTTACACTCGTAACTTCTTCAAAGTCAAGATACTATGATAAACCTTTGATATTTCTCCGCTCTGCCTCTTTAGCTCCAATGCTCGTAATTTACCCGAAAGTGGAAAACAATGGAAAACAAGCGAATCCAAATAAATGATATAAATTACAAGCATTATCGGGGGAAATTGACACATAATATTCAGGACTATTTGATGTTATCACCTATAAATACCCTACGATTTCCAAAGATTTCAAATCATCCCATTTCACACACAACATTCTGAGAACGTGAGAAGAAGTCAAGGCAGACAGAGGAGCATACTTGAGCTATCTCCAGGGAGAAATCACTCCCTACGATAAGCATTAGCTTTTTATCTTTTCTTTACTTTCAATTCATGTATTTCGTAACATTAAACATTGAATTAATTGTTATTGTTAATATGAGCGCTACACCTCTTGGTGCCGGCCTAGTTATGATTCCTTAATTGTTTTGTTTGTGTTTAAATTGCTTCCGTGATAATTATTTCTAAGTGTACGATGCATAGTTTATTGGTAGCTACCCTGTTTTGGTAGTTTTGAATGGCGGTAGAGGCTAGTTGCTAGAGATATGACCAACCGACCCAAGCGAGTAGACTAAGACGGAAGGGTAAGATATGACCAACCGACGACCCTTTTACTTGTGCGATTTGACCAACCGATCACCTACCGCTGGATGAACTTAATAATTGGGGTGAGTGTCTAAGATGCTAGCGGGGCATTCACTATTATAAGTCTAGCATGTAGCGGAACTTAATGACTCGGCCAGGGACCAGAACAACCGGACTTATGAGGGGACACCGACTTCTCCAAAGGTACCCTTTGTCGACAGGTAGACTAACCGACTAAATGTTGTCCTATCAACTTTGACCCCACCAAGTAATTGGAAGTAATTAGACGAAACACTACTAGTTAGGATGAATAACTAGGTTAGCACCACTCTCCTTTATTGATCACAACCTTGCCTTTATCTCGCTTTAGTAGTTAATTAATTAATTCCTTATCAAATCATATCAAAATCTGTGACACATAGACTTAGTATAACCACACACAGCTCTGGGACACCTCGGTTTTACCGAATACTACACTACACACGACGGGTACACCGCCTGCTAGTGCACTAGGGTAGACCATAGGTTCGACAAGAGAAGAACAAGGGCCGCGCCAGAAGACCGGCAATTGAGCCGATGTCCGCTTTCGAGATTAAAGACCAATTTATGAGGAGTTGCTAACCCTTTTTCGTGAAACAGGACGAAGATGCGATGAGCACGTTGAAAATATCTTATACATCGCAAGCCTTTTCAACATTCCGTGCGTCTTATGATGTCATAAGCTAAGGGCTTTCCCATGACTTCATCGGGCAGCCAAGATGGATCGAAGATCATCCGCCGGCGCTAATACTTGGGCTCTACTAAAGAAGTACTTCATCCGAGGTATTGTCCTCCGTCAAAGATATCTAACCAGCTCTTGGAGATCCATAATTTCAAGCAAGAAGACGATGAAACGTTGTATCAAGTCTGGGATAGATACAACGATCTCCTCTACAAGTGTCCTACACATGATCTAAACAACCAGCAAAAGGACAACATCTTCTACTAAGGAATAAACGTGACTACAAGACAGATGTTGGACTATCAAGGACCAATTCCAAGCATGACTCCTACTCTAGCAATTGAAGCCATCTAAAAAATGGCTGATCATTCCCAAAAATGGCACGATGGAGGAAGCATAAGAAACCAAGGTGGAAGTTTTGACGGATTTGAAGCCATCACTAATAAGCTAGAAAATCTGGGTCGGGATATGCTAAAAATCAGGGAAACTGTTCATGCCATCCAAGTAGGTTGCGAAAGCTGTAGTGGAGGACATCTCACTAAGAATTGTCATAACGTTAACGAAGAAAACACAATCGAAGAAGCTAAATATGGAGAAAATCGACCATTTTACGGGATAATCGTAATGGCTATCGTGGAGGACCTCCCATATTATGATCATGGTGAAAGAAGAGCTAACTTGAGGAAATGATTAACAAGTACCTTGTAGATTCGACTAAGAGATGAAAGAGCAAGAAGAATGGTCGAAAAACTTCCAAGATAATACAAACAAAAGCCTTTCTAGCCATGACGATCACTAAAAAAACTTGGAAACTATGATTGGGAAGCTTGGTGACGAGGTACAAAAAGAAATGAGACACAAAAGAACAAATCAACAAAGATGTAAAGCCGTGTTCTCTCGAAAATGACAAATCCACCGATGAGTCTAATAAAACAATGATGTCGATGATGTAAGAGAGTTACGTAGAACCAAACATCGGAGTTACGGCGTAACCAGATATTTAGCAATGACAAGTCTACCAAAATTGACGACTCTAAAAGGAAGAATCATTGTGTAAGGCTATTGCTATTGATGATGGAGAGTGTTATAACCTATGGGCCTCATGCGACCCTTGGAAGACCCGCGATGGAGGGTCGATAGGAAAGGGTTAATGATGATGATACATGTGGACTACACTTAACGATGAAAAGATTAGCCAAATTCTCGATTAACGGTTGAAGGACCACCCATCAAGCATTGTTGAAGGCCCTTACTAATCACGAAAGATGAGTTCACACAAGCATGGCTGACCTGCAACCCCTTTCGTGAGTGTTGCAACGGAGGGGGCAATATGAAGAATGAAGTTTGGATATGCCCACATGAATTGGGAAGACATGACTTTGATTTTGGGGACCTATCATTCAGTGATTGGTATTCAGTAAGGTTCGGGGACGCAATAATTAATTCAGTTTTGCTAAGAAATTTAGAGCTCAAATATGAAAAACATATTCTTCGAGGAAAGACCATTAAACCTCTCAACGATATTCATTCTTGCAACAACGATGACGAAGGAACTCGAAGTCATTGGTGTGAGAAAATTAAAACCACTGACGGAAAATTTTGGGCATCTTGCGACCCTTTTGATTATGAATGTGATGGGGGAAGCAGTATAGAGAGAGCTGGGGAAGACGAGTTCCTATGGACCTCGACTAATGACTCGGAAAGAACAATTGCTTGGCTAGACGATTTAGGATTCGACGATTGGGTCAAAATCAAATACGGAAAGATTGATGCGCTAACCAAGGAGAAAACTGAATGGATGTATGAGTAAAGACGAACCAAGCTAAAATGTTCCAAATGAAGAGTCGATAATGATACCAAGGATTCATCGAGGAAGGAAAAGAGGAATGCAAACAAGTGTCGGTGGAAAATTTACTCGACGATAAAATACTTGTAGATACCGATTCTAAGCGATGATGAGTTTGATTACCTCAATTACAAGAAGATGGGTTCATTGACCCCGATGATGAAGCACATGAGAAAAGAAGGTGCAAACTTCTTGGTATTCCGTATAAGAGGCCGCCACCAATTATAGCCGAAAAGTATGAGTTCACTCGATACCATTTAGGTCCGGATGAAAAATTTTGCAAAATACGGAAGATCGAGACTAAAGAGTACCTCCGCACTGCTACCAATGTCGTTTGGGTCAGACATAACTTGATGAAGGACATGAAAGAAGTTGGCCAAGTCCAAAGGCCACCGAAGCCCCGAGGCTCGAGTCTAACTTAAAGATCAGAATAAAGAAAAGTGCTCTTCGGGAGACAACCCAATTATCCCTTTCATTTGTTTTATTTCCATTTCGCTGGGTTTGTGTTTTTAACCATTTTTGTAGGAAACAAAGAAAAGTTGCACCGCAAAGATGTCGATCTAACCAGTTACGGCAGAACTCATTCTCGTGGTTACGCCATAACAGTGCCCTTTGTGCAGTAACCTCCGGCATCACCACCATCACGTAATCCCATTTCAATGGTTACGCCGTAGCTACACTTTGCAACAGATGCTGTGTTTTGCCTAGTTACGACGTAACTATCCTCTCAGATTACTTCTTTCATTTTAAACACAATAACCTTTGTATTAGTCTTTAAATGAACTTTATGGTATGTTCCTGTAAGCCCTCACAAGACTACACTCGTCCACTGGGACACCAAGTGGTTTAAAAGGCTTGTCAGATGCGCTAAATGCAACCGTGATTCCTACGAAAGTGAGTTAGGTTTATTTTTCATGTTTCATTTTTTCTTTTTAGAATTATGCTTGTCAGTAGTGTGAATTCAGGGATTGAAGTTTGCTCATGGATGCTTATGCGAAGGAACGACTCTCTTTCGTGGGCCTTCTTTCATTTTGAAGCAAATTTCAGGGAAGTTCTCGCTCTAATTCTACTTTTCTCTTCACCTTTATTTAATGATTAGTACAAAAAGGGACTTTGTACAATTCAAGTGTGGGGACGGGAGTAAAATTGTCTCTTGAACTTTATTTTGCTCACATTTTTCTAGTTTATTTTGAAAAATTATGCCATTTTTAAAATTTTGACATGTTTTTCTTAACCTAACTAGATTAGACCTTAGCCGAGCACATGCATCCCTTGATATTATATGGTGAGATTAGCATTATCCGTTTCCAAAATTTTACCCCAAATCCACCAAATTATGAGTGTGTCGGTAGCTTGTAAACTTTAGAACTTGGCCTTTACATCATTTCGAGACCATGGACGAGGTATGTTGAGTTAGTTCGATGTATTTGGACTTTTCGCTTTAAGAAGGCAAGATAGGATTATCACCCAAATAGCCTATCATTGTGTGTCTATCGATTAGTCACCTCGACTTCTCGAATTTCCCACGTGAAACCCTTTGTTGCACTCACCTTTAGTGCAAGATACCCCTAGATACACCCATCCGAGCCATTCCTTTCATTTTGTTAACCCAATATATTATTTCGTTACACCTATACACCTTAGCCTACCCTGTAGTCTTTATTTGTGTTTGGGAAGTCATCATTTGCCTAAGTTCAAGGTTCAAGTGGAAAGGTTCGGGAATCATGCTTTCATCAACGACATATTCTTAAAGATCATTGAAGACCCCCCGAATTCCCATTGTTCATCTCAAGTGGGGGGATGTTATGTTTATTTGTTCTAGTTATGATAAGAAAAAAAAAGTTATGTATTTGTTATTCAGTTGATTGTAAAGTGCGATGTTATAAGCACTATGTTATGAGCTTGTTATAGATTTAGTATCGAGGAGGCCACCTCGATTACATTTGAAGATTGGAGTTGGTAATTGCACCAACAGTTGGAGAAAAGTTAGTGTGCCCATCATGACGTCCTCTAATTACACATCTACCTAGTATATCATGATCCGGTTTCTTAACATCGAAACTTGAACTTTGGGAGGACAGTAAGTGGTGATGACTTAGTTATGAATTTAGACTACTTGCTTGATTTTTATTTTACACAATTTATATATCCCATGTCTTATCCTACCCTTTAGTCATGAAGCATGTCTAGGTGATGCAGCGAGCAATCTTTGGTATCTTTGCCATGGATTTAGTCATGTATCATTGATTTTGTCCACTTCGCCGTGACATGTTAGTAATGACAAATCACCCTTAACCTTTGTTGTGTCTACCCATATTGCCTTCGAAAATTATTTTGCCCTTAACTCTAGTGGTGGACATTTGTGTAACCGCCAAGCTTATGATAGAATACATGCTATGACAAGCGATTAAGTGATCACCCGAAATTGACACTTAGAATAGTTGAGAGATTTGAGTGTTTCGTTCCCATTTCGTGAGGTGTTTGGCTTTGTTTATTCTAGCATAAGGATTTGTAAACTTATATTTTCCGTAATGAGAGATATCTTTAGGAATCTATCTAATAAGGTCTACTTGAGGGCAAGTAGAGTTCAGTGGGGGATATTTGATAACATCAAATTATCCTCAATATTAAGTGTCAATTTCCGACAACGCTTTGTAATTTATATCATTTATATGGATTTACACTTGTTTTCCATTATATTTCACTTTCGTAAATTACGAGCATTGGAGCTAGAGAAACACGGAATTGGAGAGTTTATTGAAGATTTATCATAGTATGCTCACTTTTAAGAAGTTACGACTTAACTCCTCTCTCATTATTACCAGAATCTAAAGCATGGCTCGAAACCAACTTAATGTAAGATTACGTAACTCTATCCAAGATTACGACGTAACCATATTAGGTCAAATTAGGTTCCGCCGCTACTAATTACGCCAGTAACTCATGCAACAACTACGGGCGTAACCAAGATTTATTGAAGATACGGCGAACTCCTTCCTAAGGTTACGCCAGAACCAAAGATTATTAGTTCAATTTACAAAGAATTAGATGTTACAACAGAATTATTTTAATAGTTACTACAGAACCAAATCTGCCTATAAATACCCCACGATTTCCAAAGATTTCAAATCATCCCATTTCACACACAACATCTCGAGAGAACGTGAGAAGTTGAAGGCGATCTAGAGGAGCATACGGAGCTATCTCCAAGGGAGAAATCACTCCCCACGATAAGCATTAGCTTTTTATCTTTTCTTTACTTTCAATTCATGTATTTCATAACATTAAACATTGAATTGATTGTTATGGTTAATATGAGCGGCTAAGCACCTCTTGGTGTCGGCCTAGTTATGATTCCTTAATTGTTTTGTTTATGCTTACATTGCTTCCATATAATTATTTCTAAGTGTATGCATGCATAGTTTATTGGTAGCTACCCTTGTTTCTGTAGTTTTGAATGGCGGTAGAGGCTAGTTGCCAGAGATATGACCAACCGACCCTAAGTGAGTAGATTGAGGCGGAAGGGTAAGATATGACCAACCGACGACCCTTTCTACTTGTGCGATTTGACCAACCGATCACCTACCGCTTGGATGAACTTAAGAATTAAGGGTGAGTGTCTAAGATGCTAGCCCCGGCACTCACTATTATAAGTCTAAGCATGTAGGAACTTAATGACTCGGCTAGGGACCGTGAACTCACTGGACTTATGAGGACACCGACTTCTCCAAGGGTACCCTTTGTCGATAGGGTAGACGAACCCGACCAAATGCCGCCCCATCGACTTTTGACCCCACCAAGTAATTGGAAGTAATTAGACGTAAACACTACTAGTTAGGATGAATAACTAGGTTAGCACCACTCTCCTTATTGATCACAACATTTGCCTTTATCTGCTTTAGTAGTTAATTAATTAATTCCTTATCGAAATCATATCAAAATCTGTGACACCTGGACTTAGTATTAATCCACACACATAGCTCTTGGGACGACCTTGGTTTTACCGAATACTACACTACACACGACCGGGTACACTGCCCGTTAGTGCACTAGGGTAGACCATAGGTATAACGAGACTTATAAATATTAAATCCTGGTCAGTAAAACCTGCATCAGTCTCTAACACCATATTCCCAAAATTCCCCATATGTTAAATAGTCAAGCCTCTTTTGGGTTTCGCGGTCAATACGAGTGTTAAAGAATCGAAGGGGAAACAATAAATCAAGACCCTGATGAAGGAAATTTTGTAGTAAGTATCTGAAACGAGTCCATGCATCAGGAAAAGATTCACCATGATGTTGTTGAAACATGAAAATCTCATTTTGAAGTGGAAAGGGTAGATTTTGTAACAAATTTGGTCAATTGGGTGAAATATTTGGAGGATTCGCGTTCTCCATACTGGCTAATGGAATAGTTGATGGGAAATTTTACGAAACAAATACACAAAGAAAAGATAGACTATGAGAAAGCTAATAAAATAAATTAAAAATCTCACTTGATAGGAATCTAGTGAGTAGAACTAAACGAGATAGAAATTGAAACCTAAACTATTCCCCGGCAGCGGCGCCAAAAACTTGATGCGGATTATTGTAACCTTCAACGAGTTTTACAATCCTCCTAAGCAGTGTAACTAATCGTTGTAGTGTAGTATAGGTAGGACACAAGGGATTGATCGTTCTCTAAGGGAATAGTGTTGTGAAGGCTGAAGTTTATGTCGAGATAGGTCTAAAGGTGAGGGATGAGTCTTTTTGTATTTTTTATATTTTTTAGAAAGCAAATTAAAATCTCGGGGTTTTGAATAGTAGGCGTTTTAACTACTAATTAGTTAAAACAAAACTAAATAACTTAAAATAAAATGCAAGAAAAGTAAATTGGTGGTAACTATTATGATAGGAAAATGTGTTTACTTAGATTTCTTTACTCTCTTGTTATCTTTTATTGATTAATCGAATTGTCACACCCTTGTTTTAGTAGGAGCGTTGTATTTCTTTTTATTAGTCGTAGGGTGGTGCCAAATGCCCTAAATCTATGAACGTATAAGTCTCCCATAAGAAGCTTAAAGTCTATTAAGTCTCTTAGGATCTACAAGCCACAATTCATTTAATAAATACAACGAGAAAAACTACCAATTCACTCTAGGGTTGCGTTTTGTAAGATGGTCAAGCTAGTTACATTTAAGAATTAAGCCAGTTTTCTTACCCTAATGCGAGGCAACCAATTCAACAAGAGACGGCAATCAATAATTAATAACAAGGTTTCATCAGATCTAAGCAAACACTAATAAATCTAGCCTAGCATTTTAAAATGAAGAAAAGAAAAGCATATAATCAAACAACATATGGACATACTGAATGATTAGGGGGATTACTTATCTTTAATTAAACATGAGCCAAAGTGGCTAAAAAACCTACACAATTACTGTGAAATTTGTCTAGGGTATGTCTCTCCAAAGTGTTGCACAAATAATGGAAAACATGAGAAAATATATATGGTATTACACTTGTGACGACGTCACCTTATAGGTTGTGACGCCGTCAGCTCACCATCATTAGGGTTTCGTCTTGTGCAAGTCGTCGTTATGACGCTGTCGCTTAGGATCTCTGATGCCGTCATCTGATGCCTGACTCTGTCCCCTTGTAAATGATCTTGGTCGTCTCTTGTTAGCTTTGTAAATGACTCTCAACTTCAAATTACACCTGACGTAGTCATGTTGTACTGTCTTCAGATTCCACTAGGCGTCGCTTGTTAATTTTTCACCAAAAATCTATCTTTTGTAACAAGTGACGGCGTCACTTTGTGATGTGTGACGCCGTCACACTCCCTTATCTGACAAAATTTTGCGACTTTGTCGTCTTCTTCACTTTTTCGTTCAAATAAGCCATAGATGTGCCGATTTCCAGATTTTTCGTCCCAAGTACCTAAAATACAAAAAGAAATGATTTAGGGCAATATTTGATCATATTCATATGATTTTGGGCTTAATTGACCCCTTAAAAAGGTATTAAATAAATTCTTATCAGATCTCGTTCTTGAATTCGGTTATATCTACTTCACTGGTTTTATCTTTCTATAAAATTCTATGGCTCATAATTTGTCTATATAATTATAGTGGTATTGCTTTGTATCATTATTGTTATCTCTGATTATGGTTTGCTATCCCTACAATCTTAAAACATATTCATCGTTTAAGTATTTCATAAAACGATACAAGACTTAAATCACATTCGTAAACAATACCTGGTGACCGTTTTTTTTAACATCGTTTATTTGCTGCAATATGAAAACCAATTGCACTTTTCTCTTGAAATTTATTGAAGCAGGAAAGCTTCATAATATGTTTTTCCAAACCAAATTTATTCAAATTTTGTTTCAAATATTCGTTACATATTTGTGTTCAGTTATATGTTAGAAATATCTAATAAATTTCTTTAAGATTTATGCCAAAACTTTGTGTTTCAGCCCCTCTGTATGCTTATTATAATATTGTAAAAAAGATTTCTATACATGTTTTATATTAACAATAAAGGCCCATATTTTTTATTTGTATAAACTTTGTTCGGACTCTCCTTTAGTTTCTGTCATTATTTTGCTTATAGTTTATGTCCAAACAACCCCAAAAACCGTTTTATCCAAACAACACCTAAACTTAGTTTCAATCCAAACAACCCTGTTTGTCTTTGTTAAAAGATAAAAGTTGTGCAGATTTTGTTATAAGACATTTGTTAGCTGAAATAGTGTGCAGACTTTTAGTTTAAAATGGGTTGTTTATTTGCTAAATTGTTTGTGCATAAAGAATTCATTTGCTGAAAAAATTGTGCTGGAAATATATTCTTTGTTGATTTTCTTTTAAAAATGGCTGTATGTATGCAGAAATATTTGTGCATAAATTTTTCTTTGCTGAATATTAAAAGATTGCTTGCTAGAAAAGTTTTCTTTGCTGAATTTTTCTAAAACCAATTTGGTTGCTGAAAATTTTAAAAGATTGTTTGATCACAAGGTTTGAGCAAATGACGAAATCTTCCTTCTAGTATCAAGGATAGTAACAACATCACCGAAACCTATAAAACACCATTTGTATTTTTCAACGTGTATAAATCTTTATTAAAGAATCAAATATTTACAATGGAATAGCTCTCGGTAAAACTATTCTGGCTGAGCGAAATATGAAACACTCATTTTGGAAAATCTAGAGGTAGCTGGCTTTGCTTAGAAGTTCCTAGGAGAAGGGATTCTATCAACTATAGATCTAAGTTCTACTTTATGTGTTTGTTCATAATCCTAATTCTCCCGGTTACAAAGTTTTGTTTAAATAGGCCAAGGAATATTATGGATGCACATGGATATAGTAGTTTGCCGACCTTGGAGTAGATAGCATGTGCCTAGTATACTAGGTGGAGCGTGTGTTTGGCTTTTCAATGCTGACAACTTTTGTACCAAAGATCTTACTTTATCGTCCTTTGATAAGACCTTACGCTTATCTTCCCAACGAGTTTCCCGCCCATTCATCAGATTCCAAGTCCAACAAAGACATAACTCTTCAGGGTAACTGAGGTATTTTTCATTCCTCAATCCCACTAGTGTTGCTTGTATCTCCTTATACCTTGCTCCGTGACACCACATCCGTTATATAAAGTGTTTCTTCAGTTGGTCTTCGACTTCCCTGAAGCTTGAAAGTTGGTAGAGCTTTATACAACTCTCACTGATTTCTTATATCACTTAGGTTACATCCACTGATGATCATTAGTGAGGCACCTATCACTCACAACCATCAGGGTGTAGTCTATTAATACAAATACAAATAAACCATAAAACCCTTTATTTATATTTTACGATCTTCTAATGTTTTATCGATAACAAGCGTAAAATCATTTTAACGAAATAAATAAAATACGTAAAAGCTTTGAGCCAATAGTTTACTAACACACTTTTACTAAACTTATAAAACCATCTAAACAGTTTTAGTCAAATGAGTTATATAAAACCAAAACCATTTTTATAAAACACTTACAAGTAATGTTTTTCACTTATATTTTATAAAAATGTATATGTGCTTAGTATAACTTGTAATGAGTAAATAATGGGTAAAATCCAAAGTTCATAACCCATGACCCAAGACCCATGATCCATTGACTAGGTACAATGAATCTTGTTGGGTAAAAACCAAAGTCCATAACCCATACCCATGACCCATTGCATGACATCATGCATGAAGTCATGTTGGATATTATCCATGATCCATGACCCAAAGTCCATGACCCAAGATCCATAACTCATTGACTAGGTACAATGTATCTTGTTGGGTATCCATGATCCAAAGTCCATGACCCATAGTCCATAACCCAAAACCCATAACCCGGTTTACAACCCAAAATCCGGACTAATCTGACCCAGCAGCCGGATCCCTTGATTTGCACTGGCCGGATCCCTTGGGTAAGGGATCCGCCGGAACCGTGGAATAGTAGGCAGTTTTGCCTATAAATAGTGAGCTATTTCTCTCTTGCCCTTTAACCCTTTTAGACATATCTTCTCTCTATGTTCTAACCTCTTTAACCTAAGATCCAAAGGATCATTCTATGTAGTTTTCTCTTTGTGTGATTCTCTAGGTTCCTCTTAAAGGCGTCATCATCAAGACCACTGAAGTGCATCTTATTGATAGTTCTTCTCTCCCTCCAATAGTGTGTCGTGTTGAAGGCATTCGTGTATAGTGCCGAAGGTGTACATTCGATATAGGGCGTCGATGTACATGTATGTAGTTTGGGTTAGAGGATATTGATATCCTTTCAAGTATTGTAAAAAGGAGTTTGTCTCCTTTGGGTTGTAGTGTTGGGTAGTAGTTCCTTCTTTGTAATGGAACTCGGTATCTAGCCTTGTATCGGATAAAGTGTAGGCGACGTTGTGATAGGTTTGGTTCTACCTCGTGGAAGAACTCGGTTTCTAGCCTTGTACCGGATAAAGTGTAGGCGACATTGTGAAGGCTTCTCCACCACATTAAGGAGCTTGTGTTGTGTAGTGCTTAGAAACTCTTGAGTCGGGTACTCTGGGAGTGGAGTAGGGCAAGGAAGGTGTCCTTGTAGCCGAATCACTATAAATACTTGTGTTGTGGTTTTGTGTTTCTTTACTCTTTATCTCTTTGCATTAGTTATATATTTGTCCATCTGTCAATATCTAACACACGATCTAAATGGATTGATATAAGTCGATCTAAATACTTTAAAACAAAGTTTTACTCGGCAAAACTATTCAACCCTCCCCCCTTATATTTTTCCACAATTAGCAATCTGTCGGATCCGGATAGACAGAAGCTTATTTTAGGCCTTTTTGCATCAATCCAAACTTCCAGACCTTATTGGACTAGTTGAACATGTTATATTAGGGTCACTTAAGTTTTCTTTAGGCTCAGTTGATCCCACATTCACTCATGGATGACTTAGGATCACATTCAAGGTGTTTTTTATTTATCATTACTCCAAAACTCACCATCTTTCTATTCCAATGTTTACACATTGTTTCTCTCATCTCAAAACACATAGTTTGATATTTCTCTCATTCTTTACAAATTGATTTTACTCATTTTGACCTTAAAATGCTCTAAAATCTTGTTTTTCATTTCTTGTGATTTTTAAGGAATTTTCTAAAAAAAATTTTAATCACCTTCTGGTTTCTACAACCATTTACCATCCTCAAAACTCTTAGTGTCATCCATGATCACTCATTGTTGTTTCTAAAAACTTCATTCTCTCCATAGAAGTCATCATTGGATATTCTCACTCATTATACTTGGTCATTTAAGTCTTCTACCATTCAAGACACCTTAGTGGACAAAATCACTCAGGATATATAGGTAGTAGACCTTGCTAGAACCTAATCATCCTTTTTCTTAGCTTTTGAGAGACGGGTCCCTAGCTTAAAGCTAGTCGGATCCCTCAAGGGATGGATCCTTGGAACCAGCTGCACAGAAAGGTTATTATCACTTGATATAATCATTTCAAACCCTCTTCATTAATCTAAAAACTCCACATTGTCTTGAATGACTCCCTAGAACAGAGCAACCCTGTAGTTGACTCTTGTGTATGCAAATCATTGTAATTTGAAGAATTTTAGTGGTTTAGGCTTTAATTCACTTGCCTAATTTCTCCCTTTATAAACCACTTGTGTTTGTACTTCAAAACCACCATTCAAACACTCATTCTCAGTAGCAAAACTTTTTCTTTCAATTCTTACCTTTTACCATTTCACCATGAGAAAAGCACCTAGTGCAAACTCATCAACCAAAGGCCCTCCAAGAAAAATTGCTCGTGTTGTTCATGAAGTCTCATCAACCGAGTCATCACCCAACAAAACTCCAAACATTAGAGTTTCTCTCCAACCAACTCTACACATTAAACCAACTCCTCAAAGACTTGTTCCCACTAAACAACCTTTTCCAAACATCACCATACCTTCAAAACCAAACACTCCCATCTTCACTCAAACAACCAAGCCTTCACCTCTAGAACCTAAAGTTCTCTCCTTCACCACACCTCACTCATCTCCGAACCTAAACTCTCTAGAAGATTTGCCACCTAGGCCTTCTCATCCACCACCATTGCCCACATTCTTATCAATTGAGAAAATGGTACCACAACAACCTTCTCACCAAACCCTCAATGTTGGAACTTCACTAGCACCCGTTTCTTTTTCTCCTTCACCTTAAAATGGTCCATTTTGGATTATGAGGAATTTCCAACCTCAACAACTGGATCATATGGATGTTGATACTCCGTTGCCTCCACCACCAACACATATGCCACCACCTTCATCCTTGATGGAACCACCACCTACTTCATCAAACTTGCCTCCACAAAATTCTCCATCCTTTATGGAACCTCCAACTTCTCCATTCTTACCACCACCATTTCCTAGTCATGACAATGATTGCTATCATTGTCAACATGTCCAAGGGTTAGTCCATGAAGTACGTGATGAAGTACGTTTCATGTTCTATCACCTTCTTGAACGTTTTGATGAAGTCAACAATCCTAACCGTCCCTAAACCTTGGAATGCAAGCACAAGTGGTGTTCCTTCAAGTCTTAGGCACGACTTAGGTTGTTATGATTTTTGTTTCATTACATATGTGTATCATTTTCTTAGTTTTAGAGAATTGAGATATGTATATCATTTCTCTCATTATGTTTGATGCAAAAATAATTGACTTACTTGGATGTTTACGTCATTATTTGTATGTTAGGAATTAGAAATTCCGGTATTAAAGAGTCGGTCACCTCAAGTATATGTAATCGTTAGAAAGCTCGTAGTCGTAGTTCTTTAAGTTAAGTAGTAATTTAGTTAAGTAACACCGTGGAGGACGGACGGGTCTTTACCCACTGTATGCCTGATCCACACCCCAAAGTGTGGCGATTTATGTAAGACTATAAATACTCTCTACCTCCCAAGGTAGAGAGTTGGAGCTCATAATAATATCTTTCACTTTCTCTCACTAAGTTCCCTAAACCTCTAACTTTCTCTCTAGAATTCCATCTATATGCTACTTTGTGTTATGGTTTGATGTGTATGTGAAAAGTTAATATCTAACAATTGGTATCAAGAGCCATGGTTTGATCATATCTTGCACATCTTTGGATTTATAGTGGTTTTAGGTGGTTTTGAGTTTGAAAAGGTTTAGTGGTTTTTCCATCATTTGGTTGATTTCGTGTGTTAAAGGTTGAATTTTGTTGGTACTTTTGTGTTTAGAATCATCAAAAGTGTTTAGGTTTTCATTTGGTAAGCTTGAATCATCTTGGTTGGGTTGTTTTGGATTGAAAAGTGATGTTTATATGGTTTTCATGGTAGCGAGTTAGTTCACGGATAAGTTTTCTTCAGAGCGACTTGCTTCACAAAATTGTAGCGAGTTACGTTGTTAAATCTAGCGAGTTAGATCTAGCGACTTAAAGTACAAGTAGTGGACTCTCCACTACGGGTAGCGACTGTGGTAGCGATTTGGTCCAGAGCGAGTTGCTCTTTAGCGACTTGCATTGTTGGCGACTTGAGTAGCTAATTGTCGCCAAAATTTGGTTAGCGACTTGGTTCAGAGCGAGTTACTACTTAGCGACTTGTCGCTCATTAGCGACTTGGGATTCTAGCGACTTGGTCGCCTAGCTAATTAGTTCCTAGCGACTTAGAGCTTTATCATCTAGCGACTTGAGTGATTGTTTACGGTTTTCTCTTGATTTAGTAAAACCGTGAAAGAATCTATTTCCGGTTTAATCATTGAGTTATAAAATCCCGTATAATCTGTTAACATGTCTACCAACGTCCCTACTATCATCTCCATCGTTGTCGAGGATGTACAAGCACCGGGTTCAGATACTCGCCCACCCATGCTTGATGTAATCGACACGACTCTTGGGCTCAACGAATCGATCAGTATTGCCTTGGAAAGGAAAATGGTGTCAATATTCTCAAATCCATTGATGAAGGACCATATCGAGTTGAAACGACTAGAGACATACTTGATACTAATGAAGATGGTACTCCTATTTACGGAATAGATGCACCTAAGATGTATGATGAGCTTGATGATAAGGAGAAAAGAGATTTGATGCGATATCGTGGCTTCAAACATTGTTCTTCAAGGTCTTCCTAAAGACATCTACAAGTCGATCAATCATAACATCAAGCAAAGGCGCTTGGGATAATGTTAAGATGCTTCTCTCGTGTTCGTAACTAACTATGGAAGACAGAGAATCCCAACTCTATGACGAATTTGAGCACTTCAAGATGAAACCGGATGAGAGTGTCTATGAGTACTATGTGAGATTTCATAAGTTAGTGAATGACATGAGGAACATCGAATGACTATGCCTAACATTCACCAACTCAAAGTTTGTGAACAACATGAATCCCGAATGGCACAAGTTTGTCACAAATGTGAAGCTCACTAAAGGATCAAGAATACAAACTATGAGCAACTCTATGCCTTCCTCCTTCGTAATGAGAGACATGCTATGTTTGAAAATTGATTCTCAATCGCTTAAAACCAACCGTGGAGAAACAAGTTCATCTAATGACTCAATAGCTTTCTACTCAAACATTGGAATCACAACCAAAGCATCACAAGTCATACCCTTGGGTAATGGTAATCACAAACTCATTCCCGATCCTATGTTCAAACAAGTCGATGCCGATGCACGCTGGTAACATCATTGATCAACTAGCTCTACTCATTAGTCAAAACATGAATTCTCCCACAAACCAACAACAACCTCGAATCGCATCTAACCCACATAATCAAGCCATCATTAAAGATGGAAGGATTGTGGTGCAACCAGCCAGAAAGACAAGATGATCGGGGAAGGGGTGGCCGGTAGAGGATATGGGAAATCGAATCGAGGAAGGAATGGTAACCAAGGTCAAGCTAAGCCGATCAAATGCTATAACCGTGGTGGTGAGGACACATTGCAAGGAACCGCACATCTCCAAAGCGCCCATGTATCGCCGATTACTTTCAGAGATAAGATGTTACCGCACAAGCTCGTGACAATGGTGCTGCGTTGGATGAAGAGGAATTGTTGCTTTTGCCGAGGGTAATGCCAAGACCTATGATGCGATGTGGATGAGCAACCTATTCGTGAGATAGGTCACAATCATCGAACGCCTTTCAAGTTGCCGATCGTGATGCATACGACTGATGTAGATGATGGACCCATCGCACACACAATCTTTATGGCTAGCATCTCTCCAATGGTTTCTCCCAAGAACCCTTCTTCACCACAAGTCGCCCATCCAAGGACAAACTCATCTCGAGGTATTAAAGCTATACGATGATGTCGATGTGCAACAGATGCATGACAAAGCACAACCAATCGAAACTTTTGAATCAAATATTGAAAATATGGGTAATATCAATATTGTCCCATACGATCAATACGTGAAACAAAGTGAAAGTGAAGTTGTACCAAGTGATGCATCTTCGCATCAACAATGACTATGTCTTTGATGAATACACCGCATGTGCCCCGATGATTCCATAATTTCAACTAAATGCCTATAAGGAACGTGTTGCCATTTATGAACAACGTGCAAAATTTGAGTTGACCACCGTGAGCAGAAATGGATGACCAAGCACGCACAAGAATTAGAAAAGTAATTTTAGAGAAGAAGTATTGAAACAAGAATTAAATTCTTTGCAAGAAAAACTTTCTAAAACAAATAAGCAAAACAAGAACTTCAAGAAAATGTGAAAATGCTTAAGCAAGAATTTAATGCAAAGGAATCAAAACTCTTGAGAGATTTTTCTAATCAAAACTTTGAAAACAAACTTGAAAACAAGTTGTATTTACAAGGAAACACCATTCGATCGCTCACATGATCACTAAGCATAGAGTTCTAAGCGATAAGCATAGCGTTCCCCTTGTAGAGGAACCAAATCCAGAGGCAATTAAAAGGCTAGAAATGCTCATAAGGTAATTTATGATGGTAATGAAGTCCTTAAGCCTAGGCGTAAACCTAGTTGCGTTGAGTGCACCGAGGAAGATAAGATTTTAAATGAAATCACTAGGAAAAGATGAATAAGAAGCAAGATGATCCCAAATGCAAAGAGAAAACATAATCTTCTCTCCTCATGATTACAAGAAGGAAAACCGGATTGCCTTGAACAAGTTTAAGCCTCGACTTTGTTGACTCCCAACAAGTCTTCTCGAAAATGGATTTAGATAAGCGAAAGTCGAAAATATTGTAGAAACAAACCTCCCTTCGAAAATGCCTAGAGCAACTGTGTATCCTCCTAATACACCTATGCATCTTGTACCTAGAACAATTGCCACTAAAAGCAAGACATTAATTAGCCAATACGTTATATTCCAACTATTTGTTGATTTTGAGAAAACTTGCAAGAAAAGGATCACTCCCACCGGTATAATCAAGGTGAAAGAGGTTTTGAACAAATGAAAGAATGTTATTTAATCGAGGTCATGCCCTTCTTTAAACTTCTAAAAGATCACTTTGAGAGTCTTAAAAAGGGGTAGAAGTTGATATTAAAGGTATGGAAAAGGAATTTGATGCAATGGTTGTCAAGTTAGTGATTATGAGCGTGCACTAAAATATAATGAGATTGAGAGAAAGAACTTGCATACATTAAATGAGAATCTTATTATCGAATGTGTTGCTCAAGATGTGTTTTTCATCGCTTCAAATTGCTCTATTAATGCTTCCAAATTTCATGAATTATCTCGGGCCCCGAAAGTCTCCCATGATCGTGTCATTGAGCTTGAAAAACTAATTCTAAACTAAATGAGAAAATTGAACCGATGATCATGACAATTTGGTTAAACATTTTTCTAAACTAGAAGTTGAGTATTTTAATCTACAACTAAAATATCAACATCTCAAAGAAAATGTCAAAACTTCAAATATCAAGACATCTTCGATGCTCCGAGTTTGATGCGCTTTTCAAATTAACAAACGAGATGAATGATTCAAGCTCGTGTAACACGATCGAAAAGTTGAAAGCCCAAATCTCTCAATTAAAGGGTCAAACGAACAATATGACAGCTCCCAAATGCCTCCTTCTTTAGATTCTCGAATTCTCAAACGTTTCATCTTCAAAACCTAGTAAATGCTTTACAAAAGGAAAACGAAAGTTTTCTAGAAGAGAATGAAAAGGTTAAACGTCATTTCAATGAGTTGTTTGAATCAATTAAAGTCACTCGTAACAAAAACAACGAACAAATAACTTCATTGCAAAAGGAAATTGAGAATCAAGAGTCGTAAAAGGGAAAATGCCAATGATCAATGAGGAGAATGTTGTATCTAAGGTTCACTCGCAATAAATCTTTATCTCGTGACATATGTCCCCCCTCACCTAAGGAACAACAAACTTGCCATTCAAACATATTTCTCATCCCTTAAGGATTGCTTAGAATGCCTGCGTGAGATTGTTGAAGAGGATAAGCTAGAGAAACCTAATGATAATGCAATTGGACATGCATGCTCATATGCCAAACGATCTCAAGAAATCTTAGAATGCTTGATCACCATATGCCCAAAGACATTAGGTGAGAGAGTTAACCCTTTGATTCCATGCTCAATGCCTAAGGCCAAATATGAGATGCACTCGATTCCCAATGTTTTGAATGAGAGTCGAGTGTACCTTGAGTAGTTCAGATTCTAGATCCGTCAATGCTAGGAAAGAGAACTCAAATGTGCCTTCTAGGAGTACCAATCTCAAGACATCTAGCTTTATGAAAGTGAACCGTAGTGCACCGCATGTAGTTCGGATCCCAAAGACATCTAAACAGTGGTGCAAAGAGTAGTAAAACAAACTAATGTTCCCATTCCTCTACAGAGTAATCGGTGACATTAAAGGGAGCAGTCAAAGTCTCAAGACAATACAAGGAATGATAGGACCTCTCAAGCTAAGAATGTGCACCGAAGAAAGTAGAAGAACAATCTAGGAACCTTAAGTTTGAATCGAATAAAACGAATCGTGTTGATTCTAGTATTAGCCATAAGCGCATCGTAATTAATTCAATTCGATACCATTTGCAAAACTTGTACCGATGTTTGCTTGAATTCGCTTTCTAATCATGGATGTGATGTCAATGCTTTGCCTAATGATGTTAATTGTCCGCTTAATATTGTTAATGCTAAAATTCATGCTAAAAGGCTAAAAGGCAAAAGCGAAAGAAAGTTAGAAAACAATGGAAACCCACAGAAGAACATTCAGAGAATAGGTTCTTATTGGATACCGTTGGTCATAAGACCAATCGATAATGCCCACTAGAAAATGGATGCCTACCGTAGAACTATTCCCTTAAGAAGTGGTCACACCGTAAATGGACTAATACGACACTAGTATTGCATCTACTCATAATGATTCCATTACCTCACCGTCTCGATATGAATGCTTCTATTTCGATGCGGGTGTTCCAACTGCTACTAACCAAATGGAACCCATTCTTGCATGGGGATCCCAATTATCCGCTTATCCATTCTTGTCTGTGTTCAACCGCAGATCGCTCAAATCGCTCGTGGTACCGGACTCAGTCGTTCCAAGCATATGATCGAGACCGGTCACGGCTCATGAACTTCGTGAGCAAATTCATCGGATCGTTAGATTTGGTAATGATCATTTCGGTGCTATTATGGGTTATGGAGATTATGTTGTTGGTGATAGTGTCATCTCCGAGTGTATTATGTGGAAGGTTTAGGTCATAACTGCTCTCTGCTGGTCAATTCGTGATTCTCGATCTAGAAGTAGCCTTCGTAAAACATACCGCTTTGTTAGAGATCTTAATGGTAAGGAACTGTTGAAAGGAACTCGTGGCTCAAACCTTTACACTATCTCTATCGATGACATGATGAGAGCTTCACCAATCGCTTGTTATCAAAGGCTTCAAAACAAAGTCATGGTTATGGCATCGCCGCCTCAATCACTTGAACTTCGCACCATCAACGATCTTTCCGTAAAGGACTTAGTTGTAGGTTTACCTAGACTAAAGTATGAAAAGGATCATCTTTGTTCAAGATGCCAATTGGGAAAAAGCAAGAAGTATGCCCACAAACCCAAACCTACTAACTCGTCACGTGTTCTTCATATGATTCATATGGATTTATGTGGACCAATGAGGGTGCGAATATCTTTGGGAAGAAATATGTGTTAGTTGTGGTTGATGATTATTCTAGATTCACCGGGTCAAGTTCTTACGGACAAAGGATGAAACTCCCGATATCATCATCAAACTCATCAAGCAAACCGCAGTTAGACTTAACAAAACCGCTGTAATTATCGTAATGCATAATGGAACCGAGTTTGTCAACAAACAACTTAGTGAATTCTATGAAAGCATTGGAATCACCATCAAAGAAGTGTTCCACGAACCCCTCAATGTAACGGTGTAGTTGAAAGACGAATCGCACTTTGTTGAAGCCGCTAGAACAATGCCGATCTACTCAAAGGTTCCAATGTTTCTCCGGGTCAAGCAATTGCCACCGCATGTTACACACAAAATCGCTCCCGATTCACACCATTCATGGAAAAACTCCATATGAACTTGTCCACAACAGAAACCTAATCTATCTTTCCTTCGTGTGTTTGGTGCCTTGTGCTATCCAACTAATGAGGGTCAAGACTTGGGCAAACTTAGAGCTAAAGTCGACATTGGAGTATTTGTAGGATATGCACCAAACAAAAGGGATACCGAATCTACAACAAAAGAACCCGAAATATCATGGAAACAATTCACGCTTACGCTTGATGAGTCGACCGTCAAATGGCTCCTGGACACTCCACCAGACCCGCACTTCAAAACAAATCCTATTGGTTCATCCTTGTTCCAAACTCCTCTCAAGAAACGCCATATGTACCTCCATCCAAGATGATGTAAAGAAATTGTTTGATCCAATGTTTGATGAACTGATGAGTCTACTACTAATGAGGTGCCGATCCCTACAACAGAGGATGCTCATATTCCGTTGAATGAAGTCAATCCTTCGGCCTCAATATCTTTAAGCCAAGAAGCACCGTCACGATCCTTCGCCTCATCAACAAATCATCATTCTTCAAATGTACATCATGGAAATGTTTCGACATCAATAATGAAGTTAATCCCTTTGCTACTCCTCAAGATGCTCCATTTGAAAACATATTTGCTACTCCCGAATCATCATCGAACCATCTTCTTCGTGAGACATCGACTCACCTACCTCGGTTCCTCAACAAATGCCACATGAACACCTCGTAAAATGGACTCACGATCATCCATTAGACAACATAATTGGAAATCCTCTCGTCTCAGATCAACCCGAAGCAACTCGCAACCGATGCCTTATGGTGCTTCTTCAACTCCGTACTATCTAAGATCGAACCAAAAGATGTTAAACTGCTATGAATGAAGATAGTCGGTTCAATGCTATGCAAGATGAAATTCATGAGTTTGATCGTCTTGATGTATGGGAGTTAGTACCGCCCAGATCGTGCTATGATTATAGCTCTAAAATGGATCTTCAAAGTAAAACTTGATGAGCATGGTGATGTGTTGAAGAACAAGGCTCGATTAGTTGCTAAAGGATATCGCCAAGAGGAGGGTATAGACTTTGAAGAATCTTTTGCTCCAGCTTGTTCGAATCGAGGCAATCGTAATCTTTCCGCTAATGTCGCTAGTAAGAACATGGTAGTTTATCGATGGATGTAAAGACGGCATTTCTAAACGGAGATCTTAAAGAAGTCGCTCACGCCGCCCAACCCAAGGATTTGTGAATCAAGAGCATCCTACTCACGCTTATCGCTTGAAGAAAGCTCTTTACGGTTTAAAGCAAGCTCCAAGGGCATGGTATGATACACTATCAAAGTTTCTTCTATCAACCGGATTCATCAAAGGAGCAGATTGATCCTACATTGTTCACCGTGAAGTCGTGCAAACATTTGATTCATGTTCAAATTTATGTTGATGATATTATTTTTGCCTCGATCGACCCAATGGAATGTGATCGTTTTCAAATGAAATGAGTTCAAAGTTTCAAATGTCAATGATGGGACAAATGTCATTTTCTTGGGATTACAAATTTCTCAAAGTCCCGGAGGCATTTTCATAAATCAATCTAAATATGCAATGAGATTTTAAAGAAATTTGGATTTGATTCAAGTGACCCCGTTGACACCCCATGATTGACCGAACCAAACTAGATGAGGACCTCTCGTGGATCATGATTGACCAAACGAAATATAGGAGTATGATTGGATCCTGATGTATCTCAACGCTAGTAGACCGACATTTTGTTCTCTCAGTGCATGTGTGCTAGATACCGTGCTAAGCCTACTAAAAGCACCTTGAAGCGCTTAAACGGGTCTTTCGGTATCTCCAAGGAACCATCAATATGGGACTATGGTACCAAGGACACCGGTATGTCACTAACGGCCTATGCAGATGCCGATCATGCAGTTGTCAAGATACACGTCAAGCACGCCGAGGTGCTCGCTTTTTGGGTGATAAGCTTGTGAGTCGGTCTTCAAAGAAGCAAATGAGTACTTCTATTTCTCTACAGAGGTTGAATACATAGCCATGTCATCTTGTTGTGCTCAAATCTTATGGATGAGATCACAATTATCTCGACTATGGCTTTGAATTCAACAAAATCCTCTCAGATCGTGATAATAAAAGTGCTATTGCTCTCTCATGCAACAATGTTCAACACTCAAGAGCAAAGCATATCGACATTCGACATCATTTCATCGTGGAACAGTGGAAAAAGGTGTGGTGGAACTATATTTTGTGAGGTCCGAATATCGCTTAGCGACATCTTCACCAAAGCTCTTCCAAGAGAACGCTTTGAGTTTATTCTTCCACGACTTGGTTTGAAAAGCCTTCAACCGAAACTCTCAAACGCCTTCGTGGAGGAAGACGAGGAGTAAAGGTCTTTCTTCATCTATCTCTTGTACATATATATTTGAAAACAAAATACAAAATTATAAAACCTTCAAAATCAAATAGAAAATATAAAACTTTCAAAATCCATAAAAATTTGAAAATTTCAAAATTCTTCAAAAATATTGTCATTTTGTCATGTTTCTTCCGGTTCGATAATATCTACGGTTTTGTGCTGTCATTCAAAGAATGACACGGACTTTAGATGTTGTTCGAATTCTTTAAAAAAAAAAAAAAAAAAAAAAAAAAATAAAATAAAAAATCAAAAATCAAAAATATTTTTGGGAGAAAGAGAAATGGTTTATTGTCATTTTCAGCAATAACCCGCTTTTAAAGAAAGAACAGAGCCATGTTTTACCATGTTTTCAAATCCTATGCTCGATTCTATAAACTCCTATCTCATTAAAACTAAATGCTTTGAAAAATAACTCAATCTCTATTTTTGATAATCATCGGACTTATTTGTCAAAATCTCTATCTCTCAATCAACAACCTACGCCATTGATTGAGGGGAGAATGATTTCAATTAAATTAAAAGTTATTTGGCATTAAATTGTTTTCAAAAGATATACATGCATGTTTTATAAATGGAGTTTAAAGTCTTAAAATCGATCCATATCGCTTAAAACACTTTCACAATCAAGTCACAATTCTCCTTAAAGCTTTCAAAATCAATTTAATTATACGAGATCACAAATCTCAAATGATTTGATAATTGTGATCGGGGAGAATGTGTGATTTAAATTGGATTTAAACCGATAATCGTGTAAATGGTTATAAAAGAATGTACATGTCGTCCTTCTCACATGTGACAAACGATTTCAATTTTTCAATGCACATGTTGAGGGGAGCATCTATCTTAAACCTTTGATTTGAAACGTGATCATTCATCCTATGTGCAGTTCCTCTAGTATGTGCAAAACTCTTTTCAAACCTCGAGGCACATATTGAGGGGAGCAAAATTCATGGAAACCTCATCCTTCCCGGAATGCTATACCCACTTGATCCGTTGAGGAAGTGATGTTGATATCTTTAGAAAATGGTAATCAAAAGAAGTAAATTCTTTCTCTTGCCTCCGTGTGCAAAACATTTTCAATACTTGATGCACATGTTGAGGGGAGTTCTCGTTTAAAATATCAAAAACAATTCAGTACAAAAGCTTTGATAATATATCACAAGTATCCGAATTGATTTTCAAATGGTTTTCAATTGGATCCAATGGCGTATGAACAATACCAAATTGACCGACCAACTTTACTTTATGTACGGTGATATAAGGATGATAAGGTTAGGTATTGGTTCCCATGATCCGCCGAATCCGGAGGGATCTACCCAGGACAATCCACTAGTTAGTGTAGAAGTCCTTAGGTATGATGATAAAAGGAGAAATGTGAGATATGGGAAGAGTGCGGACTAAGACCGAGCTAGTACCGGAATAAACCCAACAAGGTTCTAGCTATGAAGTCTCGGTAAGCAATCAAGGGGTTGAAGAATTAAAAGAATTGAATGAGAAAAGGTGAAAACAAATAGCCTCCATTTATTCAACCTTAGGGCGAAAACCGGTTCAATTCATATGCTACCGATGGTAACATCGGTATTGAAGACAAGACGTCATGGACCCAAAGGACGATCGCACTTCACCTTTCCAAACCACTCAAGTTCCTCTTAAAAGGACTTGTTTCATTCTCACGGGAACCGACATTATCTATCGACTTTCTCTTAGAGATGGTTGATATTGAAGTAGGAGACCTCTCCCTAGTCTCCCAGATAGGATCCAAATATGCACAAATTGAGTCTAGAGCCACGAGATCATCAATAAATCTCATTAGGACACTTTCAATGAAGACTCTCTGCTTCACACAATGTGGAAAGAGATTATATCTTGAGTCCCACGATTATCCTTGTGGTATTGCGAACATCCGAGTGATGTGTTTACATATTCACAATGAAGATGGAAAGCCTTCGAGCCAACATCAAACAAGCTCCCGGTAGGTGGCATGTGAGATCTATTATATAGATCAACCATGTGACAACCGAATGAAACAATGGGGCGATTCAATCTCTTGAATCAATCTCGTTCGAGTTATGGATTGACGGATGCCTTTGAAAACCGGTCTTTGTGCTTAAAAACTCTTTTCTTTAGCACATCGATCGTGTACCAATTTTTCAAACCAAAGGTATTTTATGATTGATAATTGATTTTCAATAAAACCTTCGTTGTATTGCAAAACAATTTCTATTGAGCAATACACGATTGTTTTCAAATCTCTTTTCATCAATCGCTGGACTTAAAATTACCGTTCACTCACTCCGTGTTGTCTTCTTTGAGATGTTCCGGTTTGAGAACAATGAGAACACATGCGAAACCCCGTCAAGGAGATTCTTAGGAATCCTACCGATCACAGCAAGATTTGTAATCGATCAACGGGAACCGTGGGCGTGTACCTCAATTCATCGAAGTGATCAAAGACACTTTCGTGCGATTTGTTGCTAATCACAGTATGCGTGTACGCCCGACGCTTGCAAATGATCGTAATGAAGCGGTCAATCCATAGCCGCATGCTCACTTAACACATTCATCTCAAAAGAAATCATGATTAGTGCATCAATGACTCGATATTTTCACACCATGCTTCGCTACTCACCGCCAATATCATGAATCAACTAAAGCTTCCGCTACTCGATGAGAAGATATCATGATCCGTAATGTGAGCATGTCGGTCCCAAAGTCACAACATCACAAAATACCAACACCACAAAGGATATGTCGAGATTGTTGTGTAGTGATGATCTCCAAAGATGGCTCAAACTTATCATCACGTGGATCAAGAAAAGACCTCCACTTGGAATAACCAAACATGCATTGTGAAGAATCAATGACTACGAGTTTAAGTGCAAAGAACTACATCAAGAATGCAAGATCAAGTGTTAATGTAATATCTATTTGTATTCTATGTAATTTTGGTACGTGATTGAGGTGACCTCCTTGGGAGATTGTTAGGAATTAGAAATTCCGGTATTAAAGAGTCGGTCACCTCAAGTATATGTAATCGTTAGAAAGCTCGTAGTCGTAGTTCTTTTAAGTTAAGTAGTAATTTAGTTAAGTAACACCGTGGAGGACTGGACGGGTCTTTACCCACCAGATGCCCGATCCACACCCAAAGTGTGGCGATTTATGTAAGACTATAAATACTCTCTACCTCCCAAGGTAGAGTTGGAGCTCATAATAATATCTTTCACTTTCTCTCACTAAGTTCCCTAAACCTCTAACTTTCTCTCTAGAATTCCATCTATATGCTACTTTGTGTTATGGTTTGATGTGTATGTGAAAAGTTAATATCTAACAAAATGTATATGTGCTTAGTATAACTTGTAATGGGTAAATAATGGGTAAAACCAAAGTCCATAACCCATACCCATGGAACATGATTCATAACCCATGACCCATTGCATGACATCATGCATGAAGTCATGTCGGATATTATCCATGATCCATGACCTATAACCCAAGATCCATAACCCATTGACTAGGTACAATGTATCTTGTTGGGTATCCATGATCCAAAGTCCATGACCCATGGTCCATAACCCATAACCCGGTTTGCAACCCAAAATCCGGACTAATCGACCCAGAAGGATCCTTGATTTAGACCGCCGGATCCTCGTGCGGATCCGCCGAACTGCGGAAACGAGGCGCTTTACTTTATAAATAGTGAGTCATTTCTATCTTGCTCATTAACCCTTTAGACATATCTTCTCTATGTTCTAACCTCTGCAACCTCGGATCCAAAGGATCATTCTATGTAGTTTTCTTTGTGTGATTCTCAGGTTCCTCTTAAAGGCGAGATCACAACCTCTTGACGCGTCAAGCTCAAGGTCATGAGTTGCTAAGCTTCGTCATCATCAAGACCACCGAAGTGCATCTTGTTGATAGTTCTTCTCTCCCTCCAATAGTGTGTCATGTTGAAGGCATTCGTGTATAGTGTCAAGGTGTACATTCGATATGGGCGTCGATGTACATGTATGTAGTTTGGGTTAAAGGATATTGATATCCTTTAAGGTATTGTAAAAAGGAGTTTGTCTCCTTTGGGTTGTAGTGTCAGGTGAGTTCCTTCTTTGTAATGGAACTTCGTGATCTAGCCTTGTGTCGGATAAAGTGTGGCGACGCTCGATAGGTTTTGTTCTACCTCGTGGAAGAACTCGGT
The DNA here is from genome assembly GCA_022545495.1 of Chrysanthemum lavandulifolium. NCBI lineage: Eukaryota > Viridiplantae > Streptophyta > Magnoliopsida > Asterales > Asteraceae > Chrysanthemum > Chrysanthemum lavandulifolium. Next base: position 188,408,877 of record CM040244.1, on the reverse strand, counting down.
GTCTAGCCTTGTACCGGATAAAGTGTAGGCGACATTGTGAAGGCCTCCGCCACATTAAGGAGCTTGTGTTGTGTGAGTGCTTAGAAACTCTCGAGTTGGGTACTCGGGGAGTGGGTAGGCAAGGAAGGTGTCTTATAAATTTAACAACTATAAATACATGTGTTGTGTTTTGTGTTTCTTTACTCTTTATCTCTTTCATTAGTTATATATATATATATATATATATATATATATATATATATATATATATATATATATATATATATATATATATATATATATATATATATATATATATATATATATATATATATATATATATATATATATATATATATATATATATATATATATATATATATATGTGTTGTGTTTTTGTGTTTCTTTACTCTTTATCTCTTTCATTATATATATATATATATATATATATATATATATATATATATATATATATATATATATATATATATATATATATATATATATATATATATATATATATATATATATATATATATATATATATATATATATATATATATAAAGATCAAATAAAAGACAAACGTCCGTAAAAAGAATAAAAATATATATTTTTTTTAAATTCTCCAAAAATTCCAAAAAATTCCACAAGATCGGGGTATGTTGGTGCATAAAACTTTTGTGAAAACATTTTTATAATTTTGAGTTTTGATACGCTTTTTAATGCAAAAAACTAATTTTGATGCTCAAAAATTTGATGCACAAAATTTTCAACTTGTTTTAGTTAGATGTAATGTTATTTTGATGAAAAAGTTAAAAGTTGGGTGGAAAAACCAATTTTGTTGCACAAAAAAGCGATTTAATCTGTAAACGTATTTTTTTCATAATTTTTTCGAAAAATATCCACTTTAGAAAAAGTTTTCACAACTTTTCATGTACCATCATACCCGATCTTGTGAAATTTTTGGGAATTTTTCAAAACTTTTGAAAAAAAATCTTTTATCTTTTACGGACGTTTATGCTTTTATTTGATCTTTATCCTATATAAGTAGGGTTAAAATGAAAAGTTTATAATGAAAAGAATGAGAAGGCGTGTGGAGGTGACATATCACCTCTGCCACATCACCACGCCACGCCACGCGACATGTGTCACCCCACCCCGCAAAAAAAAATTTCCTCCAAAAAAAAAAAAAAAAAAAATTTGGCGAAAAAAAAATCCCGCTAAAATTTATTATCGCATCATGATTATAAAAATACTTGCATCACAATTATAATTGTGATGCGATATTTATAACCTTAATGCACTAAAATCACGATTATGATCGCGATGAAATTTATAAGTGATGCAGAACTTATAACCCTAATGCATTAATAAGTTTTGTGCATCTTTATTATAAGTTAATAGTTGAAAGGCATCAACTATGATGCACTAAAATCAAGTTATAACCTTAAATGCACTAAAATCATGATTGTGATGCAATAACTTTATAACCGTGACGCAAAGAATTTATAACCTCAACGCACTAAAATCGTAATTGTGTGATGCTTTATAACCTAATGCACTAATAAGTCTTGGTGCATCTTTATTATAAGTTCTTTGCGTCATAGTTAATAGTTAAGTGCATCAACTATGATGCACTAAAATCAATGTTATAACATTAACGCACTAAAATCACGATTGTGATGCGATAGCTTTATAACCGTGATCACGATAATTTATAACCTTAATGCACTAAACTATGATTTGTGATGCGAAAAAAAATTAGGCGAAAATTTTTTTCGGGTGGGGGGGGGGGGGTGGGGGGTGGGAGTATGTTGATGTGGCGTGATGATGTGTGAAGGTGTGCCATCGCACACGCTTCACTCATTCTTTTCATTCTAAAAACTTTTCATAATAACTTAAACTATATATATATATATATATATAGAGAGAAAATGTATCTAAAATAGGAAGATAGATGTCTTAAAATAGGAAGAATAGGAAGCAATCTGGGCCTTCACATGTATCTAAAATGATGTCACTTGATCACATTTAATGGGGTGGCATCTTTGTAAATAAAATGAATTTAATGGTACATTTTGAAACCCAATTTGTAAACTAAAATCCATGTGCCCGTCATTGTTTCTTTTTTCTTTCGTGTATTAACACCGATTCTTTGATCGTATACTATTTATCAATATGAAATATCATGTCTTCTTCGTATAAGCCCAGGTATGCAATATTGTTGCATCCTTTATTTCTACAATTTTTATATTACTCACTCATGCATATATGTTATTACAATTACAGTGATACATATATTTCTACAATTTTTAAATTGCTAACTGATTTAGAATTTACGACAAAAATATTGACACCAACAGTTAATCAATATCCATAAAGCGATTGATATAGATCTCAATTTAACTTGTATCCAATAAACCAATAATAATGAATTCGTTTTTATTACGATAAACTTTCATCCTTTTTAAAAATTAAGTGTCTCGCAAACCGTTAATCGTTCTGATAAAATTTATCTGATCGCGACGAGAATTAAATTATCTTTCATAGATATGCTGCATCCATCAGTATATTTTAACAATTTTTTTTCAAATTTGATCAACAAAAAATCATATATGATTTGTAGAATTGATTTTACGAATCATATATGATTTTTTAAATCATACATGATTAGAAAAATCATATATGATTATATACGATTCAGAAAATCGAATCATACGATTTTTGAAAATCATATACGATTTTTCGGACGGGATTTTGAAAAAAACGTTTGTTTAAAATATATAAAGTGCGATATCTATAAAAAGATAAGTTAATTCTCGTCATATTGTATTATTTTATACCAAGATTTAACGTCAGTAAGATATGTTGTTTTAAAAAAATGAAAAATAATTTTTATTAATTTAGATAAAAATGGAGGTATAACGGCTCATTTGTTACGACAAATATGAGTTATATATTGATCTCAACTCCATAAATTGACGAAAATCATTTTGATATACACCACTTAAAAGGTGACCCAAAAATCTACGACGCATAATACTAATAAAGATCCAAATTCACAATCATTCAAAACTAAAATTATAGATTGATACAGAATTATTTGGACCATAAAAATCCAATCTGTATATGTACACACAAATAATGAAACAATACACACAAACTTTTAATTGGGTTACACATTTTACACGAACTGATACGTACATATAGTTACAAGAATAAAAACTAATATAATGGTTAATGGTAAAAGTCAAAAATGATAAACATGTTTTCTCAAATGTACTAATATGATAAACATGGTCATTTATGTACCAATATGCTAAACCAAGGATCAAATTATGTATAGTCTTTGATACACATTAATTTACAAAGATTCATGCACACAGTGAGCAATTATGTGCGTCATTTAGTCGACATAATAGCTCGCCAAAGAGGTCTTCAGCTTGGGATCCGAACTTTACTGTCGGTGTGTTTGAACAACCCGCTCACGAAGAGGCCGATTACCAACAAAAAGTCATCATTTAGTCGACATAATAGCTCGCCAAAGAGGTCTTCACTGGGATCCGAACTTTACTGCGTCGGTGTGTGTCGGAACAACCCGCTCACGAAGAGAGGCCGATTACCAACAAAAAGTCAGTCATTTAGTCGACATAATAGCTCGCCAAAGAGGTCTTCAGCTTGGGATCCGAACTTCTTACTCGTCGGGTATGTGTCGGAACAACCCGCTCACGAAGAGAGGCCGATTACCAACAAAAAGTCAAAAGTCAATACACAGTACATTTAGTTCAAAAAAAAAAACACAGTACATTAATTTACAACAGTTATACACTAGAATTTTCTATAAAATTTAAAGTAGTCAATCAAATCATATTGATACACGACAATCATCAATACAATTATACGTCAGTTTCAATATTGATACAAACCCAAAAATCTAAATTGCCAAAACAAGTAAACGGGATTTAAAACTATTGTCATCTGAAGATCGAAGTGCAAACAATTATAAACCATTGATACAAACTTACAACATTCATATAGCTAATACAGTAATATATTAATTTACACTTAATAATATATAGATAAATAAGAGAACTCATTGGTACACATGGACCCATTACCCGCTTGAAGAGAAGATCGTCGATGTGGTCTTATCCCGTCACTTTATTGTTGCCTTTTGACAAGAAATTGAGATAATGACGGATTTTAACTTTCGGAAGAAACAATGCATATACGAGGGTTTTAGGAGATAAAAGGGGAGTGTTAAAATTTCCATATAGCCCTTTTTAATTTTAGAAAATTTTATATTAATCTTAAAGCATAAATTCCACTTGTCATATAGCTATTGGCTTTTTACACTATCTCATTTTAACAACTATCTCATGAACATATATATATATATATATATATATATATATATATATATATATATATATATATATATATATATTCATCTATCAATATCCAACACACGATCTAAATGGATTAACATAAGTCGATTTAAATACTTTAAAACGAAGTTTTAATCGGCAAAACTATTCAACCACCTTCTAGTTTTCCACATAGTCTCTGATAACCATCAGGGAGTAACACTTTCTGATAACCGTTAGAAAGTAAGACCTTTGATTTCCATTAGAGGGTGACTTACTCTCTTATCTTTATCAATGAGTGTTGTTCTCACTGACTTATATCATAAACTTACTAGATTAGGCTATTTTATGTTTAGATACATAGTCATAGAACATTGGGTCGAAAATCAGACCCAACAATCTCCACCTATTTGAATATAGAAATAGCCTAATCTAAATCAGTAGTAAGTGAGCATAACGACTTCTTCTTACATACTGAGTTACAACAAGGAAAAATAAACAAGTACAGTCTTATTTCTTATTGTTGCTGAAGATGATATAGACTTGGACCTTGAACTATCAGTTGTCATAGGTCCGAGTCACCATTGGTTCAACTCTTTAGTATTGTAACTGGCTATCTAAAACTAGTAAAAGGTTGATGGGTCAACTATTTTACGTCACAGTCTTTTGTTTAAATACAGAGATAGCCTATAGTTAACATAAATCAGTTGTAAGTGAGCACAATGGCTTCTTCTTACAACTGATGTACAAAAAGGTAAAGAGAAAAAAAAAATCAATGAAGATTGTTCCCATTGTTTTAGTCTCCAGCATAGTTCATATGGATCAGGAACTGCATGACTCAGCGAACACTCCCTGATGCAACTTTTCAACACTGTTAAAGACATACCATCTTTTTCCTCAGATGCTTCCTCCATCAATAACAGCCTCAGATGCTCTATTAATATCCCCTTATGCTCCTATAACCCAAGACTGGTTGCTACTAATAGTAAACATTTTTCTATATCAATCACAACCACTCTTCTTAGTTTGTGAGAGTTTATATCTCGTTTTTCACAAGAACATCTAAAACATAAATTTCAGGATAAAAACATTTATTCTGATATTTCTGAGCATAGGTACATGTAAAAATTTAGTACTAAGGAGAGGGTGGTTAAAAGAGCAGGAGAGGAGGCTGGTGGACCTTCTTTCTACACAAGATTGACGCGATAGTACTCGATCTTTGTAGAAATGAAGCTAATTCGTTGTTGGGAAGGGTATATTTTGGTAGGGTTTGTTAGCATTAAAAAGTGATGGTCATTTATATATTATCAAACCTTGTAATAATGTTGTAATAGTGTAGTATTCTAGTTCAGGGTAAATGGGCTTGGTTTAATCTAGTATTGTATTAGCTTAGGTCTAGTCCATTACAAAAGCCCAAGCCCGACCCATTTCTATTACACCAACTATAATACCTCCAAATGCTCTCATTTGGAGGTGGTGCTTCTAGAGGTGCTTCTAGTTTATTCTTCTCTCCCACTTCTCTTTATTCTAATTTAATCTTTTCTTCTTTCTTTCTCTAGAAGTTACCATCTCCACATCTCCATCTCTAAATCTTCTATAATCTTTATTTGTGTGAAATGATATAATATTTGGGTTCCTACAGGGTTAGAAGAGGATGGTTTTGATTTTGTGTTATTAGCCGTCATTGAAGAACGACTATGAATTATTAGCAGTCACTCAAGAACTAATATGGGTTATGAGAACCCCACCCGCTCTAATACCACTTGATGGTCCACAAGGTTTGAGTAAATGACGAAATCTTCCTTCTAGTACCAAGGATAGTAACAACATCACCCAAAACCATAATAACACCATTTGTACTTTTCAACGTGTATAAATCTTGATTAAAGAATCAAATATTTGCAGTGGAATAGCTCTCGGTAAAACTATTCCGGTTGAGCAACAAATGAAACACTTATTTCGGAAAATTTAGAGGTAGCTAGCTTTGCTTAGAAGTGAGCTAAGTTCTACTTTATGTGTTTTTTTAGAAGCCTACTTATCCCGGTTACAAAGTTTCGTTTAAATAGACCAAGGAATACTGTGGATGCACATGGGTATAGTGGTTAGCCGGCCTCGGAGTTGATAGCACGTGAGTAGTATTACTAGGTGGAGCATGTGTTTGGCTTTCCAATGCTGACAACTTTTGTAACCAAGTCTTCATGACAACTTTATCCGCCTTTGATAAGACCCGACGCTTATCTTCGCAACGAGTTTCCCGTCCATTCATCAGATACCATGTCCCTTATAGAGATAAGTCTTCATGGTAACTGAGGCATTTGTCAATCCTCAGTCCCACTGGTGTTGCTTGTAGCTCTTTATACCTTGCTCCCTGACACCACATCAGTTATACGAAGTGTTTCTTCTGTTGGTCTTCGACTTCCCTGAATCTTGGCAGTTGGTTGAGCTTTATACAACTGTCACTGATTTCTTATATCAGTGAGGTTACATCAAGTAATGATCATTTGTTAGGCACCTATCACTCATAACCATCAGGGTGTACTCTCTGATACCATCAGGGACTAACACTTTCTGATAACCATCACAGAGTAAGACCTTTGATTCCCATCAGAGGGTGACTTACTCTGATCATTGTCAGTGAGTGTTGTTCTTGCTGACTTATATCAGAGACTTACTAGATTAGGCTATTTTATGTTTAAATATATAGTCAGAGACCATTGGGTAGAAATCAGACCCAACAATAATTTCATGCTAACATGTGAAGAACTTTGTGCCTATATTTGGTAGAAATTTATGTTGTTTGGTGCGGCTTTTTAGGTGTTTTATGCAAGATTTTGCGGCGGTTCTTTAAACAAAATTTGAGACTGTATTTGGGCAGAACTCAATCATTGTTTGGTACAGAGTTATGAAGAATTTAAAAAATTTCTTGAAAAAAAATTGAGAATGTTGTTGAAAAGGTGAATGAACTAGTTGTTTGATTTTGTATCGAATATAGAACAATTTGAATGTTGTAAATATTCTATTGTGAATATGGTTGCAAATAATCAAACTATCTTGAATAATAGTTAAGACTTTGGTTACCACTCACGTTGCTAATAATCTAACTGTTTGTCATTATGTGGGAAATGACTAAGTGTTAAACACCGTCAAGGGCGTAGTGAAGTGTCAAGAAAGAACACGCATATAAATGACATTAAACTATGTTGGTTTATGTAATTAACTTGAATGGTGTGAATGTCATCAAAATTGAGTTGTGGTTCATTCTATATAGTGGAAATATTTTTTATTGTATGAAATGATTGCACATTGATATTATATGATTATAATCTTAGTAATAAGTTGCGATAATCATATAATGATACAATATCAAATGTGATTATATATATAATCACAAGTGAATTGGGATGATATTTTGTACGTATAGGACTTGGAAGTACCTATTTAAGGGATTATACCTAAACGTATGTAGTTTAAGGTGGTGACTGAATCTCATAAATAGTTTTTCTAATGGAAGAATGTTAGTAGAGAAAGTATTAATTAGAATGATACATCTTTTGGTTATATGTTTGATTCCTTGGTCTATAGCATGCTATACTTAGAATTGTTAATTATCATACGAAAGATAATTAACATGGAACATTTAAAAGTGTATATGCACAAGCATGAAACTTGTGTATTGACAAATTACTTAGGACCTTCATGCCTTATCTTTAAAAGAAGAATATTTTAAACAAGATTAAAACATTGAAATGGAGAACCTTTCTACATAATTCTTAAGATATGTTTAATGTGGAGGATTCAGGTCCAACTAGAGTTCAAATGATACCACTCAAATCACAAGTGTTGCCCATTTGAAAATACTCATGAATGATTGGAAATACAATGGTTACATTTTTGTTTAAAGCAAATGTAATAATTTTTTGATGAGTACTTAACGGTGTTAATGACCGTTTGATTCCAAATCAATGAGTGACTGTGTATACACACTAAAAATTACAAGTATATTTCGTTTATATCTTATATACATACAATATAGCGTGGTTTGGAATGTAATCGGATTTATCTTTATAGATATATTCAGACATGATATAAAATGTCTAAATAGAAGATGACACACCAACGTGGCCTAAAAATGGCAGTTGTATACATTGTGATAGCCATTAGATATTGGCAAAGCTCATATCATAATGTGTAATGGTGCGTCAAGACATTTTATATGAATACGATAATTGGTCTCTACATGAGTTATTACTATTGACAATATGAAGTCAAAATGATAACAATGCAAATTCGCTTATAAAAGGCTTAAGCAGAGAGTGAGTTAGCAAATCGTGAAGGAATGGGACTAAAGCCCCCAAAATTTTATATGAAGGAAAACCTAACTCAACTGATTGGAGATCCCAAGATTTGGGTTCAATAGGACAAAGTAATTGTATAAACCGAGGGAGGTCACTGTGAGGGGAGTAATCAACTCTCCATCCATCTAAGGGAGTTAGTAAACTTCCTAGTCCATTCCTATAACAGTGACTATATGAGGTTAATATTTTCGCTTTTAATGATTTGATAAGATCCTCTATGTGAAATAGAAGTCGCTTTGAAGGAATTATAAGGGCGCAATTCCTAAAAGCTCTTGCAGAATCAGGCTAGTGTTCACGATCATAACGAACACGACTATGAGGATTTGACCATGTAAGCCAGAGTCTTGTGTGAACTTATATTGTCGTCTATAAGAACAACAGTCAGTTCGAAGACATCGCGTTCTACTGGCAGCTAGTAGGCTAAGTATATTTTACAAGGGATAGTTCAAATAGTAACACTGACCTATCCTATGCAAGATTCAACTGTTGAGATTTTCGTTGGAAATTTTGTGTTTTCGAATCGATCTCCGTTCATGTGAGGGATTGTTAGAAAATTTTGGTGAATTATTCCGATTTCACCAAAATTGAGTATAAATGAGATATTGACTCTCAAAGTGATGTGTTTGAAATAAAACCAAGTTGTCCCGTAACGAGATAAAAATGTAACATCATATTTGTTAATGACTTCGTAATAATGACTTTGAATGTCATTCAACAGGCTTAACGATGCGTGTATAGGTGACTTTGAATGTCATTTAACGGGTTTAATAAGTTCAATGACTAGTCATTACACCTTTGGTTATATTTTGGGTGTATAAATACAACAAGTGAGTTGTAGCCAATGGGATAAGGAAAACACCAAGATAAAACACACACTGTCACATGAACTCACTTACCTCCATGAGATTTTCAAGCATAGAGTTACTTCCGGCAGTACAATTGCTTTGATCATTGTACTCTAGGAAACAGACGCCGAATAGAATATGAATCTGTTTTAAGAGAAGCGTGTCAAGCACGTGCCTCGATCTCGTTCTTGAGTTCAGTTATATCTACTTCACTGGTTTTATCTTTCTATAAACTTCTATGGCTCATAATCTCATTTATGAATTTTGTTTCTCTAATTATATTGGTATTGCTTTGTATTGTTATTGTTATCTCGGATTATGGGTTGCTATCCCGACGCATATTACAGAGCATTAGAGAAGAAAGGAAATATTAAACGGTAAATCGGACGGACCCATTACGAGCCACCCTCAATTGTCGGTCACGGAGTGTAACTTTTTCAAAAAGTGTCATTTCTTTGGTACGTGCAACACCTGAAAATATTTAGGGTTACTTATGTTTAGCCTAAGAATTCTTTATAATGTATTTTTTATTTTTTATGATAAAGAGTATTAGATGCAAGACCCTCTCAAAATATGTGTGCAACACCTTCTCAAAAATTTTAAGTTAGTCTTTGCATCGGTCACGTCTAGAGTAGCAACCATGTCATTATCAACGAAGACTTGTAACTAAGAATATGATTTAAACAAATTTATTTGTGAAACCTTTAACATGTCATTTTATAAGTACGATATATAGATTCTATAATCAATCATTATGTTATCATGGCGGACACTAATTAGAAGGCATAATATTTCTTGCTATTGTTATCGCTTGTTTATATACTAATCTCTCTATAATTTATAAGAGGTTATTTGCACAAATAGTTTTTGATTTACACACTCTAATTTACAAGCAATTAAAACAGAAATCAAAATTCGTGAGGCAGGCCCGAGGTCTTACAGAAAAAGATGAATGATTAAGCGAGACTTTACCATAGAGACCAATGAAATGAGACCAAGAAACTTTATTACACAAAAGTTCTTTAAAGATGTATATATTATACAACTATTTAAATCTTTGATTAGAGCATATTGAATTATCAAGATGAGTGTACAAATCAATTCTTATAATTTATTGAAGTAAGAAATATTTTATGTTTAGAAGAGGTTGGTGATTTTAGCACTGTCTCAAAAGCAGTCGAGCTTAATGAATTATTGTCACCCAATTATCTTTCGCATATTCATATTTGTAATAATTATATTCTATATTATTTGTGCAGTCGTTGGCTTCTAGAAACTCATCTAAGAAATAAATTACAAAACTTTTAGCTTCTGTGAGATGAAACCTTTTTAACTCTTGATGCAGTTTTAGAAAGCTGATTAGTTACTTGATCAAAATACAGCTTATACAAATGTTTGCGAAGGAGTGTTAAATTTGGTTAAGTAGATTGATATGGTTCAAGGAGCTAATGCTTTGGGTGTGTTTTGCGCAAAGAAGTAGCATTTAGGAGACGTATTACACATTATGATTAAACCTAGAGCTACGTTGTCAAATAATTTTATAAAAAGGAACATACAACTGCTACTTACTACTACACTGCTACTTTTGCCAAACACATCCGAAGAGATGGCAAAAAGGGTGCGGACATGTCTAACACACCAATTAGATTTTATTCAGAACGGATTCAGTCGAGTTGAATTGACATGACACTTTTCAATATCTGGACCTTTCTCTGAAATGTATCAAGATTCATCATGTTATAAGGCTAAGAGCACTATGAGGTGTTATTGGTGGTAGTTGGTGTCTTACCCCTCACCTACCAACACGCCAAACATGTCAAACGCACCTTTTTGTGTTTTGAGCCACTCCACTAGCTCAAGCCAAATGCACATTTTGTGTGAGTGAGTGGTATATTTGGTGGGGTATTTTGCGAGACCTACAGGTGATGTTAGTGGTGTGTTATGAGGGAGTGTTGTTTGAGTTATTGGTGTGTTATTGAGAGGTGCATGATGTGGCGCTGAAGTGGCATACCAATAACGTGTTATTAGGTCTTTGCATACCTTGTGCAAAGAGAGTGGTCATCACCCCTTCACTATCCACATCAGCGCCACATCAGCTTTATCTCTCCTCTCACTTCCCCTCACTCCTTCTCACATTCTACCCGTTTTGGTCACATTCTCCTCATCTTTCATTAAAATACACACTTTATACAAATATATTCTACTAAATATCCCACACATACTGACAAAACAAATAAAAAACATTACTTTTGGAATTGAGCCTCACATTTTTATAACTCTTACTATGGTGACCGGCTCACAATAAACACGAACATTTGACCGTGATCATGGGTTTCGTTTTGGTTGGTGGTGCGTGATCTAAGGCTAATGGTGAGTGGGTCACTCACACTCCGGATAGTCTAAGTTCTATATAGTGGTACTTCAACCCATTAGACACTTCTTTTGGCTACATTTTTACTTTATTTATCTGCACAATTTATTATCATCAAAATAAAACCTGAATTAAGGTGTGCTTCTCCTAAGAGTTCGAGTCTCACTTGTAACATAGGAGTAGAATTAGGGTATGTTTGAAGTCTCACTTTTATGTATACTGTTGTTTTTGCCATATTTACTTACTAGATATAATTAGATAGTTCATAAAAACGTATGATACCAATGATTTATAACAAATCACCATAGACATATGTGCTTGTAGATTGAAACTAGCTCAAAAGTGAAATGTCATATCTATTTTGTAGAGATATGAATGCTATCGTCTAATTTTGAGAAGGAATGAGTACTTTTTTTTATAGCAAGGTTTGGTAGAAAATAGTCAGGTTGTTAAAAAAGTGGAGCACAAAAAGTAATTGGTCAAATAAAGCACCTTGCCTAAATGTTCCAAACCATCCATTTGACTTTTTGAGATATTATGTGGGGTCATAGATAGAACACAAATGCTTCATGTTCATTCTTTACTAGCTCAAGTTTTTTGACCAAATCATTCACATATGCACCCCATATATTTGTTCAGAAGACATTAAACTACATATGAATGTCATCTGTTTTATTGAAACGCTTATATTTGACCAGACAACAAACGCAAAAAACTCTCAAGCACAAAAAGGGGTTGTTGTCCGGTCGCCATCTACTAAGCAAGTAAGCAAAGAGCTGCCTGCTCCTGCCCTGAATCAAATCGAATTGGGGCATAGGGGATGCAACATTACCAAAAAAAACTCACAACCAATCATTGATAATAATCAAGTTTTCCTTTACATTTCTGGGTATGAGTTCTCCATGACTCCAAACTTACTTCTTAACCAACTAAAATTGCTCACTAATTAAAAGATTAAAGTTCATAATATTTCATCAAGTTATGTGATCAATGAATATACAGGCTATATATACTTACAATTTTTGACTTAAAATGTTTATACAGTTTGGGGAGCAATGGATGGTAGAGTTGCTAACCAATCTACCAAGGCCTTGTTGACAAGCTCGGGAACTTCATCATGGGGGCAATGTCCTGCCTGCAAGTTCACAATAGATGTGTTTGGATAGAACTCTTTGATACGAATAGCCTTTGCAGGGCCCACCCATGGGTCTAAATCTCCCCAAACTAACAATAACGGGCAAGACAGTTTGCTCAGCACACTGTCAAGCGTGTATTTTCTCTGATTTGACATGAACCGTGTCATTAATCTGCAAAATAGTAATCATAATCAATGGTAATAAGTAGAACTGAATGGGACATGTCAATCTTAAATTATATTTACTGAAATACTACGGTTGTGAGCCGTGTAGGATACCTGTAATAAACTTCGCCAGAGTTTGGATCATCTGCTGGTTTGGTAATTGACTCGATGAGATAATCATCAACATTTGAAGTGTTTTTATATACCTGAAATTAAATTGAAAAATTTTGTTAGTTTGGTATACGGAGATATCGACGGGTTTGATTTGGGTTCACAACATTCCTCTTATTTGCTTTTGTTAGAAGGGTGCTTAAAATGTTTGAAACATATTATAAATAGGTTTCTTAAACCATGTGTAAGTAAAAGTTGTTATTTCCATGGAATATAAAGTTAAATGGGGCGAGTCTTACATAAATATATAAGCTTTCCATAATATCAATGGCTATTATAAAGTTAAACCAGTAATTAAAGGACAATGTGACATACACTCTTCAAGACAGATTCGACACGTGCTGGTTGCTTAGCTTGCCAAAATAAGAATCCGAGAACCACACGTTGGAAAACTTCCTTGAGTGGCTTTATGAAGAATTTCTGCAAGGGGGATTCTTCAGTCTCGGTCGTTGCATCATTCTCTGGGCTTCCGAATTGTCCTGCAGAGTTCAGTAATGCAATGCCCACAACTTGCTCTGGCATTGCTTCTGCTGCGACCAAAGCAGTAAATCCTCCAAGACTGGAAGTTTCCGATTGATAATGTGAATCAAATGTCCGAGACAAGGAACACAAATCATGGTTCTGCAATTTATGGAACTATTAATCAAGTATATTTTACCTATTCCCAACCAATATTGTCGGTTCTTTGACAATCTCCTTTAAGAAATCGGCAACCTGGTCTCTCCACACCAGCGCATCATAGTCGACGAGTGCCTTCTCACTCCACCCAAACCCTAGCAAGTCCACGGCATAAACCTTGTACTTTTTGGCCAATTCTGGTATATTGTACCTATAAAAACCAGAAAATTTTAGGAAAACACAGCAAATGTTAGCTCAATGCTGTGACTGTATGGTCACACACAACTATATAGGAACCATACAACAAACCAACAAAAATGATAGAAGGAAATGTTAGTACCGCCAATGGAAAGCTGAAGCACCAAAACCATGAATAAGAACGATTGGAAAACCTTCTCCTTCTTCAACATAATGAATTTTGTGACCTCTCCATGTCCAAAATTTATATCCTTCCTTCTTGTAAGGTAATCTCTCTAGACCTATTAAAATACCAGATGCCGTTTCAGTAGGAACGAAGCTACATCAGAGTGTAAAAGAAAAATAAAATACAACCAAGCCGTCACACAACTATAACTGAGTATGTTTTCTGACATATGCACAAAAAGACAATCTGCTGTAACCAAATGCAAAGCAAAAGATAGTATTTGAATTTGCTTATACGCAATAATCAGATAAGCAGCTAATTGAGTGAATGGCAATTCTACTTATTTACGGATTTAAGAGGCTAATTCGCTTTTACCTAAACACTCAAAATTGCATACATCCAAAAGCAATCAGCAGACAAACTGTTTTACAGTAATAAGCAATCCGAAACACCCCCAATAATTGACTAACATTAAGCACTTGCACAATTGAGGATCAGGATATCAACCAACAAAGGACAATTTGCCACCAAAACATCTAAATCACAGTATAATACCTAAGCATTTTCAATTTTCCATAAGTAAATCCCTTATATATAAAGAGAAATAAAGAACCTTGAGCAGGTGGAGATACCAAGCTAGACGGCAAGACCGAAGCTCCAGCCGCAACTATACCTTTAGTAGCTAAGTCTCTCCTACTCAATCCACATCTATTTCCTACCACACAATTAACAACACTTAACATTAACTCTAATAAATACTATAAATAAACAATAAGTGTGGTAAATAACAAAAAGCTTACTAGTATATGGTTGGATTTTAACGGTGGAACTGAATTTGTTAGCAGAAGGCCATTGTGTTCTAACACCAGTACTACTAGTAGTATATGAAGACGACATTGTAACTGTAGTAATAATGGTGAATTCAGAAATCTGATTTTTGTGATTTTGGAGTTGAAGTGAAGGGTTTGATTTGAGTGGTGGAAGTGGAGTGTTGAGAGTGTGGCTCACCCCAAGCCAAGTTTACTTACTTTTCCCCCAACATATTTAGGGTGCTTTAGATCCTACTTGGGAATAAATCATGGGCTTTGAAACATTAGTTGTTTGGTATTATGGGCACCACAAATTGGAACGAGGATACCCACGATATGTGGGTTTCACAGAAGTGTGATTTAAGTGTGGATACCCAAAAAAGTGATATCTACATACCCATTTCCATTCCACTTTATTCTCAAACCTATACGATAGTGATTCCATCAAGATACCATAACAAGTTTCACATTTCTTTTTTCAAGTTTGTTTGTTTTGGGCGGAAAGTGAAAGTAAGGAAGGAAAAAAATTGATGTGTTCTTGAGAGATTAGAAGGGTATCAGCTTTAATGCCCATGAAGATCAGTGCGACAATTATAACGGCAAATATTTTTATTTATACATTTTTTCTAACAAGAACTTTACGAACGAACGACAATTTTTAATTAAAATAACCATAAGAATAAAGAATGCAAACTATTTCATATATAATTTTTCATGCGTGTTTTTTATTGGTCTCGAAAAAAAAGAATGTGTTTTGATTGGTGTTTGATTTTTTAGGTTGGCTTTTATATACCATCGAGATTTGGGTTATTAGAAGTCAACACTTAATGAACCGTAAATATTTGATCGTATTAATTGAATTTATAAATATTTGAAGGGGTACATAAGTCAGATGAAAGGATATTGTTTTTATTTATGAAAATCATTAAGTTATATGGTAATAACATTAACTAATGAACTTATTAATTTCTATAAAGAAATATTTTTGTCTTAAAAATTTTAAGACTTTTTATTTAAAAAGTCTTAAACACTTTATAAAGCAGTATAAATAAAATGAAAGTAAAATGTGTAAAAAAAAGTAAAATGATAAGTAAACTTTCATCTCATTTTTAGGATGAAAGTGAGTGGCACATAATTAATACATGTATTATGACTAAATTAATCTTTTGTTTAAATTAACTTGAGCACTAACTAAATATATGACAGAAGGCATAATTGTCAAATAATATTTTATTTTATTACTTTCTTCACTTTTTTCCTTACAACAGAACACTAATAAATTTTTAACAATCTTTCATTTACTTTCCTTACCACTTTTTATACATCCTTTCACTTTCTTTTTCTTTCAC
The DNA here is from genome assembly GCA_022545495.1 of Chrysanthemum lavandulifolium. Taxonomy (NCBI): domain Eukaryota; kingdom Viridiplantae; phylum Streptophyta; class Magnoliopsida; order Asterales; family Asteraceae; genus Chrysanthemum; species Chrysanthemum lavandulifolium. The sequence continues at coordinate 188,392,348 of CM040244.1, read as the reverse complement.
ATAAAAACTACATAACACATTAATGTTTCATACGATAACGTAAGCTAAATAGAACAAATTTTTAACAAGTTTCTCGATATGCAAACTTTATAATGTGTCAATTCTTTTGGTGACACATCATCAAAGTGTGTATTTTAACATTTGTTGAGAGTTTGTAGTATTAAGTGGAACAATTTTTATGTTTGGGTATGAAATAAAATAGATTTATTTTATAGTCTAAGAGTAAAGATTCAGTGAGTAGAAAACTTAAAATGAGAATAATGAGAAATAATTACAATTATATATTTGAGATGCATCGACTTGAATTAGATGCATCTTTATTTATTTATATGCATCTCAATTAGTTTCGAAAGTGATTTTGAAGTGAAAGATGTAAAGAAGTACTGGTGGACTTGTGGTAAAATAAATTTATTAGAAACATAACAAAGCAGTAGCCGTCCAAAATTACATAAGCAGCAGAAAGGAATTAAGCCAAACTCACCTTGTATATTTGTTATATTAGAAAAATACGCACTCCAAGTGGAGTCCAAAACAACAGTTTTCAAGAAAATAATTCAAAATAAAATAGGCAACATAAGGGTATACGTCTGAGTTAGTGGTGGCAAAGCAGGTAGGTACGGCAAGACGGCTAGCAGGCTAAACGACTATAATATAATGATGCTTAACTAGCACTATTAAGAGGCGGCAACCAAGACACGTTATATCAAATCGCTTAATAAAGGCGCAAACGACTAAATAAATTCTAAACGTAATATCTTATTTATATTAAAAACTTAAATATATTATATAAAAATATTTTTAAACGATCTACAATCGAGAAAAAAGCAATAATGTATTAGTCTTGGTTTTAGTTTTCTTAAATTTATATGCCCATTTCAAAAAGAGAGGCTAACGCGCCTAAATCTTTTAAAAGGTGCCCATTTAACCCATCTTTTGCTTAGACACGTTTCACACCTCTATGCCGAGTCGAGTACGTGGCGAGAAAAAACAACATTACCCCTATTTCATCGTAATTTCATGGTAACTTTATATTTCTTTTTCTTTATGCTTTATTGAAAAGAAAATTATATAATATATTTTGGGTCTTATTGGATCGACCCAATAACTTGAGCAAGATAAGATTTCATCCCTAACCCGCTTCTACAACAATATCGGCCCGGTCAAGATGACTTCGATAAGCTTTTTAACACGACAGACTCGACTTATAAGCTTTATCGTTCGGCCAGTCAAGCCGACCCTATTGACACCCCTACGTGGGACGGATGGCTGGTCTTTATCGTGTTAAAGACGCACTCGGGGGTCGAAGGAAGGATTCTATGACAAGTGGTATTAGAGCCAAGTCGGACTGAGGTGAAATCGTACATGTCTCCAAAGTTCTTCAAAGTGTTGATTGCGTAAAGGTGGTGGGAAAGGTTTCCCGGGATGTTGTAGAGGATAACATGATGTAGTGTCGAGACACAACGTCGCATTCGATTAAAGCAAGATAGAGTAATGAACTAATCCAAAAAGGAAACCCAAATAGCTGAAAAACGAATATCCCTTTAAGCCATGAAGCAAGAGTAAAACCAAATCATTTTAGGGAAGTTATTTTTTAGGCGAATGACTATGCACGAGGTCGTGAATCGGTGGGAGAATGTCATGAGCCAAATTCAAGGGTCGGGATTGCTTGGAAGCGTGTTGAATGCGAGAGTTCCCGGTTTATCTGTTGGTCTTGTTGGAGTACCCAAACGATAAAGGTGTAACATGTGCCATGTAGTAGAGAACTCGACGTGGCAAACACCGGTAGGAGTTGCGGTTGCCCCTACGAGTCCGAGGGAAAATGAAACCAAAGTGTAACTTTATTATACGCGGACGAATGGTTGATCCTTATTAGGTTCAGGGATGCCACGCAAGGTCGAAGTAACTCCGTGGCAAGCGGTATCAAAGCCAGTCCGACCGAGGTGGATTGAAGTATAATTACTCATGTCGCTTCCCAAAGTTCTAAAAGTGTTGGCTACATGCAATGGTGGGGAGAAGGATAACATGATGTCTTGTCGAGGCACAACGTCGCATTCGACAGAGCCGAAAAGAGTAATGGACTAATCTAAGTGGGATGACATTTGTTGTCTGGATCTTAAGTTGCCATAAAGAGTACTAATCCAAGAGGAAGGTAATCGTTGCACGGGGACCCAAAGAGTTAAAAGTCGAATGTCCTTTAAATCACGTTCGAGTAAAGCCAAATCATTTTATGGATGCTATTCAGAAAGACGAATGACCATGCAGCAGGTCGCATGAATTAGTGGTGGGAGAAAGGCATGAGCCAAATATTGAAGGGTTTGGTTTTGTTTGAGAAGTGATGATGTGATGGTTCTTGGTTTATCTTATGGGTCTTGTTAGAGTACCCCAACGATAAAGGTGTAGTATGTGTCACAACTAGAGGAATTAAAATGGCACGGTATGAAGTTGGGTCGCTCTCCTGAGGAGTCCTATGCATGACAAAACTAGTGAACCTCTCGTGAGATGGATGAATGGTACTTATTGAGTTAAGAACGTCACGCGAGATGAAAGAAATGAATCCGTGACATTTTGCTTTTGAAATTTACAATGATTTGGTATTGAGATCTCACATGTCACAAACCTAGCGTGCTTACAATTAGCACACACATTAGTTACTAAACTTTATGTGTTCGTTCGATATTTATTGCTTCTATTGTTTTTATTGATACTCTATTAATCCTTAAACGGCATTGCAACATCTATTTCACTTTTTCACCTACAAGTGAGTCATGCGCACCGAGTCACCATCGCAATCATATTGACATCTTAATCTCGATCAATAGTTAATTAACTCATCAAGCCTATCAAATTTTTCCAACTTGACGTGCTACTTCAGTCCTTTGACAAGTCAAGCATAACATCGAACATTAAATGTCAATTGCTTATAAATATAGTCAATTTAGTAATGCCAATCAATTATTTTTCCAATATTAGCTTAGAAGTTACACAAGAGGAAAAAAACACTGTTATTTTTCTTTTTATTAACAAGCATTTAGATATAAAAAGAGCTTACATCATATTATATAGACATGTAACTTTTGCGTTTTTCATTCTATATATAACAACATTTTCTATAGGAACCTATATCTTTGTTGGGTTGCGTTGTCATAAGAGAGCTATGTGCGCCTGTTGTTGTAGCTATAGAAGTACGTGCTATCCACACTCCATCACATTAGCTTGACCCTATAACATTTCTCTAACACGCAACAATAAAACACGTTCCCTCGTAACATTCAAAAAAAAAAAAAAAAAAAAAAAAAAAAAAGTCCACTTTTAATTCAACTTACATTCAGTAATAAAAGTTATAATGATGGCACCGCCGCTTTATAACGTAGGAGGCAGTGCGGTATAACGGTTATATAGCACCAAAGTCATTTAAATGATATATTTATAACACGTAAACGTTGATTCGAACTACGACTAATGAGATCGCATTACATTATGAATGAGAATTAAAGTTAATAATTAATGTTAATGATTACGATTAATTATTACACATAAAGTCCGCCTAACGATCGTTAAGATTTAACTAAAAATACTAACGATAGTTAAATGTAAAGAAGAATAGTAGAATGAAAAATCTTAAATGGAAAAGATTTGGGGTCCCTGGGCTTGCATATGGTCGGCCATAGGGGTGTTCTCACAACCCAAATCCCTAACTTTTCCTCCAAGATATTTGATCACTATATAAACAAACGCTAGGGTTTGGGTTTTTCATACTTTGCGTTTAATTAACCCTGCATCTCTCCATCTCCTTCTCTTAGTTTCGGCGAACCCTCCATAGGGTGTTTTGGTTTTGGTTTTCATAAAACAAGGACTTGTGTTAGATCTAAAGAATCGCCGATTCATTGTTTAATTCGCATGTACAAAACGTGGTAGAAGACACTATTCTTACACCTAATTTGAGTTGAAAAGAAACTGAGTGACAACTCTTTAAACCACTTAACTGCTTTGTTCAAAGAGATCCGACATTTGCAAGAGGTATGTTACGTAATCAATTGATTAATTATTTATTTGTTATGATCTTAAGTCTTCCGTTGTGACTTTGTGGTGTCTACATGTTTTATTGTTATTCATGTATCTTAAACTCAACGAAGGCATCACGAGCCTTGTATAACTAGTAATTAATTATCAAACACATAAATAAAATAAACATGATTGTGTTATTACTTGTCACGAGATCTAGGGTTTGCAAAACCTAAACCCTAATTTTTTTTTTGGGCGATTTTTGATGCCCTAATTAGGGTTTTGTAAACTCAGCTTTAATTGGATTAGAAACCCTAGGTCGTATGCAATTTTATGTGTATCATGAACTCGCTTAATTGCATTAATTGTTAAGTGTGATTTACATCCATGATAAATATGTTGATACAAAAGTCATGCCTTATTATTGGACCCTTCTCGTATCAATTAGACCTTGATGCTCGAGACCGCGCTAAGAAAAGAAAACACCGTTAGTTTATCGTGGATTGTCTCCGGATTATCCTCCGTGAGAGTAAGTAATCGGTTTTGTGGTTTAGTGGAGAGTTGGTTTTGTGATCGTATTCCAATGAGGCCGAGACGCGCTTTATATACATACGAAATCCTTGTTGGTTTCGTGTTCCACAACCTTCGCGTATCCCGCGTAAGTCGGTTGGTTGATACATATCCCATAAATAAGAGATATCCGATATCAAGACCATAAATAACTTCGGTTCTTCCTGAGCCCAAACCGTTACTGGTTAGCCCACCTACACTGGGCTCGAGTGTTAGTAGCGGCCCATCGGTCGGGTTCATGACCAATGCGGACTATACGCCATCATGTCCCCGCCTAGTATGCGCAGGTGGAACCCATGGATGCTAGACTAATAACTAGAGCAAATGTATTCTCGAGGCGAAGCGGGGAAGCTTCAAAGTTTTCCGCCTAGAAGATACGGTGGATCTAGTCTAATTAGGTCAAATACATCCTTCAGAAACGTGAAAAGTGGGTGGAGGGCGGTCGCCAAGATCTCCTATCCACACGCTTAGAGATAAGGGGGTCCACATGTTGATCATCGATGGATGGGAACCCTATATAAATTTCCGCCTCCTTCCACCGTGGTTATCACAAGAAAAGCATTTCCACCATTGTTAAAAAGAAGCTCGAAATATCAACCAAGAAACCCACAAACTTTTAAAGGTAACAAGCGTGTGCATTGAAATCTCATCATGGTTCTGGATTAACCGACTTCTCCTCCAATATAACCGAGGACGAACTTCGTGAGTTCACTTGAGTATTATATCTGGCTTTGTGCATCCGTGAGTTCCGGTACAAGACGCTGCCGATAATGGATTTCCGGGCGGAAAGTGGGGTATACACGTTTTTCTGAATTTGCAAATCAACGCGTGCCTATCTCCTTATTCTTGTGCGACGTTCTAAATTACTATCGCTTACACATATCCCAACCGCACCGTATAGGCGCAGACAAATATAACAAACTTCGAGGTGAATTGCCGTTTGTTGGCGATTAACCCCACCATCTATCTCTTCCACGCGCTTTACCATACGCCGGTCAAACGACGGGTTTCTTTTGCTAAGCGTGCAGGGCCGGCCGCAGTGTTACACTCGAGAAATTAGACGCGCTTTAGAACCGGAGAGAGAAATTTTCGGGTTGATGAGGCGTTGTTCTGGGGCTTTATTTATACCCAAAGTTCACATCAAGGACGAGCGCCCACCGAACGTATAAACATGGATGATGCGGAAACGACAACGCCAATCGTATTCCCATCAATTCCTATCCAGTGGAATTTTGTGCACATGGGCATCGGCCGTAACTATTTCGATAGTCTTGACGAAAGGCGCCAACCTTCCTAGACGCGAATGACCGTGCGGGTGCTCATTCTTCCTTCTCCTTTGCTTTATTAGCGAGCATTTTTCGCCTTTGTATTTTATATAACTCTTATTTTTGTTTGTTTCTGTCACAGAGATGGACTTGTTCAACGTTGTTCGCTGGCAAAACCCCGCCAGTCACCGTGGGGTGCGCCCTAGAGAAGGAGAAGTCCCATTTTGATGCTACTGCGGGCGCACCATGGAGATGAATCGGAGGAATCGGGTGGTGGTTCCCCATTGCCAGAGACGACCCTCTCACGTGGCGTGCCCAGCCTGTGGTACACTGAGGAGCCACGCACGCACGAGCGGGGCGCGGGGTCCTGGGTAGAGCGATAAGGCAAAGCCAAGGAGTAAGCGCAGAGAACGCACCGCGGTGATGGCGAGACTCATCCGTGATAAAACGCCATGTCATTCTTGATGCGGAGTCGCCATCGACGATGTATCGCCCCACGCAACCGAGACCGCCCCCAAGTTAGTATTGTCGCCAAGCACTTATCATATTCCCCGTTCAGGTTATGAAATAATCACTAATTCTCCTCTTTTAGCGGCAAAGGTTGAAACCGCTGGGGTTATCGTTGAGCGTTCGGGAGTCGCCACCCGAGGCGCAGTCCCTTTGCTACCGACTTTTCCGAGCCAACGAACCAAGACGCCGAGCCACAGTATCTGGGGATGCCCATGGACCATCTTATCGAGGAGTCAGGTTGGGCTGGCGCACTGTGCCACATTGGTCGCAACTAAGGTCGTAGGTATTCGGGAGAGCCGAGTCTTGCGCAAGGATAAGCAAATCATGGCACGGAGGAGCGGCCGCTGTCAGTCAAGTCAAGAGGCAATGAGCTCCTATGCCAAAAACTTGTCAGGAAAAGATGTCGTTGCTTACCCCAAGTGAATCCGTGAGCGCTGCATGACAGAGGATTATAAGGCTACTTACTCGGGCTCTTAAATATTTGGAGAATGGGAAGAACGAGTACTTCTCTCGGTGGAGGAGTTTCTGCAACCGTGGGAGGCTTTCCTGAGAAGGAGAGATGAAGTTACGCAAGCTCAAAGATCGAATACGATGAAGAGCTATATCCTCACCGGTTTCCACGATTGCCGAGCGATGCTCATCACCCATGGTTTCATGCCTGGTACGCCCTCAACACTTTGGAATCTCGAGAGGTGACAGACACCTTCGGGTCATGGTTCAAGGCATGCTGCGGGCAAGGCCGAGGCCATAAGAGCTTCACGAGAGCGGCTCACGACAAAGGCTCGCCGTGACAAAGCCCGAGTATAACGAGCGCCATGATGATCCGTCGTCATGCGATGGAGAAGATGAAGTTTGGAGCTCTCGATTGTCCAGCTTGGAGCGCGACCAGATTATCCCATAGGTTTGATTATGGAGGGTTAACCTTGGCCCGACACTGTCGCCGATGATGCAGAGGCGATCCCGACTACTTTTGAAGCCCGACGAGTCACAATGCAGTGCCATCTTTGCTCGCCCACGCGATATCCTCGAACCCTTTGGCGCTGAGAAGGAAACTTTGAAAGAATCTCAGAAGCCCATGCCATGAGGCTTGCAAAAGAAGCGGCGTGCGGAAAGGCCATTCTTTATGGTCTTGGCGCAACGCATCTCCCGAGATCCGACGGGTACCTGCTAGTGTGGCAACCGGTATCGCGCTGTGATCTCGATCCGCTGAAGAGACTTAAAGAGGTCAGGACGCGGCGCACCGTGTTGAGCTCACATCTTAGGCGTTGTAATAGTATATAGGCTACAGCATCTTTCAGAGATATCCTTCTCGTATGAACTTGTGGTCCATAATAAAATTTCCTTTTGTCAAGGTGTGTTGATTCACATGTTTTATCGAATGTGATTGCGATTATAATGTTCAGTACTTAGTTATCTGTCTTTGCATAAAGAACATCCTCGTTGTCTAAGAATCAAACAGCTATATAAACGCCAATAGTATATGAAGTTCATAATCTTGTATGAAAATCATGACTTAATGTACTTGAAACATAATTTCTAAGTACTTGTATCATAATCGTGTATTGGTGATATGCAACGATCAGAATATCATATCAAGGAGGCAAGAGTCTTGATTCTATTTTGTTAAAAGCGCATGACAAGGCATATTTGCATCCATCGCGGATGTATATGAACTTATTCCAACGCCTCGAGAATAAGGTGTTTAACAAGGATGCATGATCCGATGTTGATGGGTTTGCAGCCTCTTACTCAACGAGTTATTTAGTAGGTTTACCTCATCCTTTTACCATCGTGGATTTTAGTAAGTGTATGCACGCCATGCAGTGCAAAAAGATAATATAATAACAATGTCGAGACATAAATAATATGTAAATAATAAAGTGAAATGTGTCATGGAGTTAGCTAGAAACCGCGACGCTTTATTAATACTTGCAAGTTTTGTAAAAAAGAAGACATTTGCCTGGCAAAATGTAATGTAAATACACGGATACTTATTGAGCAATCGTATAAGGTGCGCGAGGTGTCCGCGGCACGGTCGTAGCCTTTCCTAAAGATAACATCGCTTGAGATTGCAAATGTTCCATGCTAGCTCACGCACCATCCACGCCACGTAGTTTGACGCTCCCTTTCCTAATGCTTCAATGACCTCATAAGGTCCTTCCCACTTTGGTCCAAGTTTTCAGATCTTCTCGCATGGCTCGATCATTGGCGCTGATATACAAAGTCGCTGGTCCGAATGAGGAGCTTCAACTTTAGCATCGTAGTATCCTTTCATTTTGACTTAGCTTTACCTCATATAGCTGCTCGCGTTTCTTCCAACAGTCCAAGTCTATACGCCTGCTCATCGCCATTGGTTGTGACATTAACTTCGTAGTACGAATAGTCAGCATCCCACCTCGTTGGTACGGCGAACATTCCATAGACAAGTGAAAAGTGAGTGCCTCCCTGTACACTTTTGATTGTCGGCGTGCGCCCACAAAACATGCGATAATTCCTCCACCCACCTCCTTTGTGTTTGTCTAAGCGCTTTAATTCCTTCACCCGCATTTCTACGATTTGCACGCGACCAAACCATTGGCTCGCGGGTGTTTAACTCGACGCCTTATGCAATATTTAGTTTCGCACCATTCCTTCGAAAGGGTTGTCGCGTATTGTTTTCGTTGTCTGAATGATTTCCTGTGTAATCCGAAACTAAACGATATTCTCCCAAACAAATCGCTTTACCCGATTATCGTGATTGTCGCGACCGCCTTTGCCTCAATCCACTTAGTGAAATAGTCTATAGCCAATATGAATTTCGGTCCCCGCCGCAATGTAGCGGACCGCAATGTCGATACCCATTTATAGAATGGCCATGGCGCACGTAATAGTGCGTTAGCCCTGCTGTGGTCGGGCGGGGACGGGTCTATGAACTGGCACGCCACACTTTTTATCAAATCCCGCGTGTCACGGTGCATCGAGGCCGCAGTATCCCCACCGTAAAGGCTACAACGGACCGCGGGTCCGAGCGATACCGCATGAACCGACGCGATCTCTAGAGTACGTGAATCGCCAGCGGATCCGGCACATCGAAGCCATGGTTGTAGAAATGAACGCCTATAATATACCATCTCAAGTTCAAACCTCCGTGATGTGCGACGATTCGTCTCAAGGCCCTTCGCGCTCGGGGCAAGATGCCTTGATTATAAACTTGACGATGGAGTCATCCATGTAGGACCTGCTTCTATCTATCACCGCGATATCTCCATCTCGAGATGGACTTGCTTCAAGAGTCTCCACCAAAGATTTGTTTTGACAGTGCGCAAAACTTGTGGATGCAATCTGCTCGCATCCGCCTTTCTCGCTTTCCACTCTAGAACTTGTTTGATGGTAAACCCGTCAAACTCGGATTAGTGATTTGGTCTTGTCGAGATATTGAACCATGTTTTCTCTTTAGCCACATATTCGCCCAACACACGGTTGGCTACTAAACGGAATCCACATTTGCTTCTAGGTCAGATGCCCATTCGAGCCGCAATGCGAATCCAAAGAATCGTGGCTTTACTATCGCCTCGTTGTTTGTGGTCGTGGAATTCAAAACACAAAGGCGTGAAGTGAATTTCATTCCTTCCGACTTGCGAGGATAAGGCTCGCTACCGAATTCGCCCACTCACGAAGATCCATCCGTGAATAGGATCCATGGTTCTTGTAGTTCCATCTCACTTTGTGAAGGTGCATCATCAAGATCCGGTTTTTCGATGATGAAGTTCAGCATCCGCCTTAACCGCAAAGACGCGGTCTCAGAGGTGATGTTATGCTCACTCTAGCAACACACTCCACTCGCACTCGCCCGATGCGCCGGGTTTGGAGATGATTTGCTTGATAGGTTGGTCTATGATCACCGCTATCAGCGCGCCTGTAAGTACCGCGCGCCTTTGGCGGCGAATACTAATGCCAAGACCAACTTCCATTGCGCCATAGTTGACTCCGCTTTCGAAAGTGCTTTGCTTACAAAATATACCGTGTTCAGATCAATTCCTATCCACAAGAGCATTGCTACCGACCGCTCCATGAGTCACGATAAGTACATAATTCTTCTCAAGGCGGGCGCGACTAGCGTGGGGAGTACCGCTATGTGTTGTTTAAGTCGATAAAAGCTTTTCGCTTTAGTAGTCCAAATAAAGTCTCCTCTTTGTACACTTCTCGAAAGGCTTTTGCAGAGGGGAGTGACTTATCTCATCGATTCGACAAGAATCTGCTCAAACCGCTAATTTTCCATTCGTAGATCGACTTCTTTCAACGCATGGTGAAGGAAGTTGATGACAACTTCGCTTTTTTCTCGACACGGTTTAATGCTATCGGCTCTATCAAATATCCAAGGAACATGCCTCTCAGAGCGCCAAAGGTGCATTTCTTAGATTTAACTTCATGTTGATCTCTCGAGTGCCTTAAATGTTTCAATGTCGCGCACCAATTGGCTCCTCAAGATGGCTTTTTATGACAAGGTCATCAACATAAACCTCTAGGTCGCGCCCACCGCTTTTCAAATGCATTATCTACCAATCACCGGTAGGTGGCGCTTACATTCTTCAAGCCAAAGGCATCTTTGTATAACAATACACGCCTGCTTGTATGGAAGGCCGCTTTTTCCTCATCTTTAGCCATTTGATTTGGTGGTACCTTTGTATGCGCCTAAGAAACATTTAAAGGTATCCGCACAAAGATTCTACCTTCCAATCTATCTCTAGTATCGGTAGCGCCCAAGTGGACATGCTTTGTTGAGGTCCATGAAGTCCACGACATCCGCCAACTACCATCGCTTTTCTCGACCATCACCGGGTTGGAAAGCCGCCATGGTAATAGACTTCTCGATGATACCGCATCCACAAGTTTGTGTATTCCTCCAAATGGCTTTTGCGCGCTTGGAGCCTCGGGTCGCGCTTCTTCGTCAGCATCGGGAGCATCCTCACGGATTCTCAACTTGTGTTCAGAATCGAGCCAGCACACCATCATGTGCTTTGGTTCCATGCAAAGATATCCAGATTCTTTGCAAGAGCGCACACTACCGCCCGCTTTATCGCATAAACCATCTCCGATCGATACTTTGCTCGGGTAATCAAAGTAATTAGCCCTCGTGTTTGATACTTTAGTGGTGCTACTGTTCCAGCATGTGTGCTGCCTCATATGTAATCGTGTTACATTCTCCGTGGTACGGTGGTACTGCCAGATATCGATATCCTCGCCTTCCAATAATGCCATTGTACATGGCGCGGATCCGATCACCATAAAGTTTATCCAGTTGTCGTGGAGTATTCCTTATTACCAACATTAAGGAGTAGGCGTATTTGCCCTATGGGCCATATATTTTCTCCCAGAAACTACCAACGACGCCATGGTCGGGCTTAATCGATTTCAGATCTCGTGTCGCAGCTACTTGAAACAATGTTCATACATTATATCTCATGGATGCTCCTCCATCAACATACATGCGAATATCGTGACCCCTCGACACCTTCGATGGTAAGTGGTTCTACCATCGTTGTCCGCAGCCCAGGTGGGAAAGAAATTTCGCCCACATGAAAACTTTACCGACCTTCGCTTAGTCTTCACCGCCATGATTGTATCATGTAAATGGTACCACTTTAACTTCAGTGCTTCTTCTTGTTCCCAGCCTTTGCTTATCTTTCCCATCCTTGATGTTCTTAACTAAATGGTCCAATCTACCTTCGCTTACTAGCTTATCAATTAGTTGCGCGAATTGAACACACCTCATTGGTGGCGCGGCCTTCATCCACGATAGTCACAAGATCCGCTCCTCACGCCACGCTTCTTTCCGGGGCGCATTGGTGGGGGTCTCGAAAGTTCGCGCTTCCAATGCTAATATCTCCTTTGGAGTCTTGTTAGCGGGTATACTTGTCATTCTTCGTCCGCCTCCCGACCGCAGAGTTCTTGTCATTGCTACATCATTCGTCATTGGATTGTCTCCTAGGTCGTTCTTGTTACCTATAGTTTGAGTAGCCTTTCTGCCTCTCGCCGCAACAACTTCTCCTTGATAAAGGACCTTGTCGGCCCCATGAGTTCATCAAAGGTCTGGGGACCTTGTCGCTCAACTTTTGACGAGTTCGGGTTATTGATTCCGCCTCATGAACCCCGAGATCTTTAGTATTTCGGCATGCCTCGACATGTATGCACTCGCCTTTGTAGCGCTCCACATAAGCTTGTAGATTCCCCTGATTGTCGTTTACCTGCGCAATTTCGGCGGTGGTTTTTGGCGACTTCTTCCTTTGAGTAAAGTTCAGCGAAACGCCTTCGCAACTCTTCAAAACCACCAATGCTTCTACGTGAGAGCTTCTTCAACCGGCCATAACGCATTTCCACTAATGTGGAGTTGAACATGTGGCACCACAAAGTTGTGGCCAATTTTGATGGTAGCGGTGACTCGAAAATTTTAGGTGATCATCCGGATCACCCGTTCCATCGTAGGTTTCATATCTGCGGTATGCGCCTTCTCTATCTTCTCCAAAATCGCCGATGCGCCGAGCGAATGCATCCACCTGATAACGCTACGCGTCGTTCGGGGTCAAGAAACTTCCTTTTCTTGAGCAAGTTTTATAACACCTAGGCGATGAACCTAATCGTTGTAGTGTAGTAATTAGGGTAAGCCACGGGTATTGATATCGTTCTCTGGGGAATAGGAATGCTAGTAAGGAGTTACTACGCTAAGGTTAAGGTTGAGGAAGATTATTTTTATCTTTTTATATTTTATGAAATGGAAAGTCGAATCTCGGGTATTGGATTTGGGGGTTGGTATTTCTACCGATTACTCTACTATTATCTAATTATCTAAACTAAGGTTGTGGGAGTCTATGTCTAATTAATGTGTGCTCGTATGATAGTTTAAAGATGTGTTTACTTAGGTTGTATTACTCCTTAATTATCTCCTATTGATGGTTGAGTTGTCACGTCCTTATTCTTAGTTGCGTTGTGTGTCTAAAGTTGTAGGGTATCGTTTCTCCTAACTCTTTGAACTTACCAAAGGGTCTAGTCTACAAACCCACTAGGGATGATAAACTCCTACTCTAAGGCGCTCTTTGGATGGTTTAGCCTACAACTACTCGGGTAATTATATTCTAAGGTTCACAAAGATGAATCAAGCATTAAGTACACAACGAATGACCTATCGCATTACTAGATCATTAATCAACTAAGATAAGAAACAACCAATCAATATTCAATAATTAAGTTTCATACTTCTAAGCAAACACACAAATAAATTAGCGGGACATGGAGAACATGCAAGCATACACACAAATAATCAAAGACATAATTGAATTAATGAAGTAAAGACTTATCTTGATGTAAGATAGGGTTTAAAACCCTAAAATCTTGTACAAGACACCTTAGGTTCGGTTTTAGGTTTTACTCCAAAGACTCTCCACAAAAGCGAAAAATTCGGATTCTATATATAAGATTACATATTGCGGCGGCGTCACCTTATGTTTAGTGGCCGTCGTGTCGCCGTCATTAGGGTTTCGTCTTGGCGCGTTAACCTTGCGGCGGCGTCACCTTATGTCCGTGGCGCCGTCCTCTTGACTTGGCGTCGTGCGGATTGCATCTAGGCCGTGCGAGTAGCGACGGCCTACTCTTTCACAACTAGGCGTCGTCGCTTGAAAATCTGAGTTTTGGGTTACGGACCGTCACAAAATTTTGGGACGGCGTCGCCATTAACTTTTGGCCGTCGCCTTCTAATTTCGACAGCTGTGAGTGTCTCGATTTTGACTTTGGCCATTTTCTTCATATATTCGCGCCTTTTCGTCCAAATAAGTGCCATTCCGGCATTTTGCCTTCACGAGACCTAAAAAGTGAAAAGGAGCGATATTAAGCAATAACGGATACAAAAGTGATCAAATAAGGACTTAAGCGACCCTCAAAATGGTACCTTTTAAAACCTTATCAAATATCCCTACACTTGTTATTTGCTTGTCCTCAAGCAAATGTGCTTTTTGATTAATTTATAAGTTAGGGGTCATGAAGCATTAATTCAAAGCGGTCCACAACACATATAAGCCCATAAAAGTCATAACAAGCACGGAAATACATACTAGCACCTCACATGGGGTGTTTGGATACTCGCATCTCTCTCGGGTGTATATATGAAATATAACAAATAGGAAATGGAAGATAAACACTCATTAACGGTCCTAGTACATAGATTACCATAGGCTTGAGAATAGATCAAACCTCCATCGCTTTGGCGTAAGCACCTAGGAAAGACTATCAAAGAGGTCTTTTAAAGGGTTGTAATGTTAGGCTTACGGTAGGAAACAAGGGTTTGGTGGGATAGGCTATTTAGTGGTGGCAAGTCAAAAATCTCTATGTTAAATGCATATGAAGAATGGCGTTGCTAAGCCAAGACTCGACACTCTAAACTCTAGATAAGCGAAATAAACAAACATAAATTTAAAGGATAGATGTAGGATGGTAGCCCGTATGTTTTTTTTTTTTTTTTTTTTTCACTTTTTTTTTTTTTTTTTTTTTTTTTTTTTTTTTTTTTTTTTTTACACTTTTACTCTACCATCCTCTAAGATAACATCAAAATACTAGGGTTTATAGGCATATCCCTACACTTGAGTTTTATTACTCTAACACTAATTTGACCCGAATTGAAAAGATCAAAACACTTGGGGTACATTATTACATGAACAAAGGGAATTTGAATTTAACGTTCCTTCCGTCATTTCATAAACTTTAACTTTTCCATGAATCCCAATCGTCCCAAAGCGTATACAAAGGATATGACTCGACTTAGCAACTTATGCAAGCAACTAGATAATTGAACTAAGGGTTTAGGGTGATAACAAACATTTGCACTAAAAGTGAGTGCATAAGGGGTAGGCTAAAGCGATTTGGGTGTATATTTGGGGTGGGGTGTAAACAATGCTCTTCATTGATATTCGGAAAAACCGAAACATCACGAGAACCGCGAAAAGGATAGGCTCACGAGGGGTTAACTAGGGGTATCGTGTACTAAAGATGAGTACAACGCAAAGGGTGTGGGGAATTACTCGACCGATGTGGAAGAAGTAATTATATTACGGTTATCGAACAAGGGTTATCCTAATGCCTCTTATCATTTAGTTATTCCTAACTACACAAGTGTAGCCTCACTTGCGATCTCGGAATGCATCACAAAACAAGTTCTAGAATCTAATATACTACGGTTCACACTCTAAGCATTGAAGATGAATGCTTTAATTCCTACTAATCTAAGGCGATCCTCGCATTTTGGTGGAATTTGGGTGGTAAAGGGTTTTGTGCTAGTCATGCAACTTCCTATCCATGAGGCGCTTTTGTTAAGACTAATGGCCCACTCCTATATGTCATAAAAATTTTAAATTTGGTGCCAAAATTACCCTAACCGACATTTTCTCATGGTTTATTACACAATCACAATTGGACAAAGCAAATAGTCAAGGATAAGCATAGTTTCAAAGTTCCGTTTATTTTCCTCCTACACTTAAAGCGAACATTGTCCCCAATGTTCCCGAAAATATCAAAGTTATGATAAAAGAAGGTAATTAAAAGCGAAAAAACTAATACTCCACGATTAGCTCGGTAGGATCCGTGTAAAGTGGTGGTTAAATCCTTTTCAAGAAGAATTATTGCGTGAAAAGCTCCTTCCAATCTTATGTAACTTCTTCTTGACAAACTAAACACTGCACACTTGAAGAAAACAAAGCGAAACCTTCGCGTAAAATCGGCGGTAATAATATATATAAGACTCGATTTAAACTAGGATATAATGCTTGTGGAATGGATGTTTACAATTTCTAAGAAAATTAAGACACAGAAAATTCCAAAAATTTATAAGTAGCTCGAGAAAGCGAGAAAAAAGTAATCGATGTTTTACTCCTTCTGGCGCGTCGGTTGCAATCTGACGCCGTCGGTTATCTGACAAAAAGCGGTGCGATTTTACGGAAAAATTACGGAAAATTTACATCTTTAGAATCGGAAAAATTTACGCAAAACATCCATTATGACTCGATACAAGCATTTGACTCGAACAAACACACATATATATCTTTTAAATAATTGTAATTCTCATGTTTACGTTTCTTTTGAAAGCGTGTGTAATCCTCCTACACTTATCCCTTATGTAAAATACCTTTATATGTAATTAAGGCGAGGTTAAAGACAAAATAAAGCATTTTACAAATTCAAACATGAGAATAAACAATTAATAAAAGATATCGACACCAAATGAAAATGAAAAACAAATACACATGGGTTGCCTCCCGAAGCGCTTGTTTTGTTCGAGTCACGAGCGACTCTACCCTTATTTAACGGATAAAGGGAAGTTTTCCTACACTTAAGTTTAAGTGCGGGTGATAGTAGCAATACACACCCTTAGGGTGGAAATTTGCTACGTGAGGAGAGGGTGATGGGTGATTTATATGCTCGAAGGGTGTGCTCCATTCATTATAACCTTACCTAAGTCTATTGGTGTAGCGGGTGAATCAAATCTCTCTCCTAAAATGGATCATCTTCTATCAACTTCAAAGATTCTTAGTTAAGGATCCATCTTGACCTAATAAACCGGTTTAAACCCATAGTGTTTCTTGTTATCAACCATGAATGGGTGATATAAGTGTGTAAGGTCATGGGTTACTCTATATTAGCTTCTACTCTACATGGCCTAGAATCTACCACCTTTATCAAGCAACTACCGGACTATCTATTTTGATGGGTGGATTGGGGCTAATTCAATTCAAGATTCACATCTAAAGATGGAAAATTGGGTAAGGTTTTTGGTTGAGGCTCGGTTCATCAAAATTAGGAACTTTCCTAGGACTAAGAGAGGTCATGACAACAAGCATCTAAACCTATATTCCCTAGTGGCGTTTGGTCCAAGGTTCTCTACAATCGGGGTTCCTATAGTCTCTTCTACTTCTTAGGGTAAGTTATAGGCGATGTGTGTTCCTCAGTGATGGTAGGACTTGTGGGTTATCAGATGGGATTGGATTTTCTACTCATCCTCCATCTTATCAAGATCACCTATGTATTCATTTTGTCTTGTGGTGGCGCCTAACCATGACATGCACCTTGGTACCTCAACTCTAATCATCTCCTTCCTAAACAACCTTTCCGGCCGAAGTTTCCAAATTGAAAATAGGTCTAAAGATTAGTTTTTGGGTCCCGTGTTCCACTTCTAAATTGGGCGTGAATCTCAAGGTTTCCCATGCATTTGAACACCGTCCCAAATATCCCCATCCGCTACATAGTCAAGTCTCCTTTGGGTTTAGTAGGCGTCTGAGTGTAAAAGAATTGTAGTGGAAGCGATAAATCAATACCATGATAAAGGACTTTTGTAATAAATATTTAATTCGAGTCCACGCCTCGGGAAAGGATTCATCATGATATTCTTTGGAACCTCAAGATCTCATTTTGGAGTGGAAAGGGTAGATTATGTAGTGGATTTCGTTGATTGGGTGAAAGTTTTGGCGATTCGCGTTCTCCATGTGACTAGCGGAATAGTTAATGAAAATGGTTCGAACAAAGGTCACGAAGAAGGGGATAGACTAAGAGGAAGCTAAAAATGAGAAAAAGTTTACTTGATAGGAATCAAGCAAAGAACCTAAGCGAGGTGGACTACTAACTAGCTATTCTATTCCCGGCAGCGCCAAAAACTTGATAACGCTACGCGTCGTTCGGGTCAAGGAAACTTCCTTTTCTTGAGCAAGTTTTATAACACCTAGCGATGAACCTAATCGTTGTAGTGTAGTAATTAGGGTAAGCCACGGGTATTGATATCGTTCTCTGGGGAATAGGAATGCTAGTAAGGAGTTACTACGCTAAGGTTAAGGTTGAGGAAGATTATTTTTATCTTTTATATTTTATGAAATGGAAAGTCTGAATCTCGGGTATTGGATTTGGGGGTTGGTATTTCTACCGATTACTCTACTATTATCTAATTATCTAAACTAAGGTTGTGGGAGTCTATGTCTAATTAATGTGTGCTCGTATGATAGTTTAAAGATGTGTTTACTTAGGTTGTATTACTCCTTAATTATCTCCTATTGATGGTTGAGTTGTCACGTCCTTATTCTTAGTTGCGTTGTGTGTCTAAAGTTGTAGGGTGTCGTTTCTCCTAACTCTTTGAACTTACCAAAGGGTCTCGTCTACAAACCCACTAGGGATGATAAACTCCTACTCTAAGGCGCTCTTTGGATGGTTTAGCCTACAACTACTCGGTAATTATATTCTAAGGTTCACAAAGATGAATCAAGCATTAAGTACACAGCGAATGACCTATCGCATTACTAGATCATTAATCAACTAAGATAAGAAACAACCAATCAATATTCAATAATTAAGTTTCATACTTCTAAGCAAACACACAAATAAATTAGCGGGACATGGAGAACATGCAAGCATACACACAAATAATCAAAGACATAATTGAATTAATGAAGTAAAGACTTATCTTGATGTAAGATAGGGTTTAAAACCCTAAAATCTTGTACAAGACACCTTAGGTTCGGTTTTAGGTTTTACTCCAAAGACTCTCCACAAAAGGCGAAAAATTCGGATTCTATATATAAGATTACATATGCGTGGCGTCACCTTATGTTTAGTGGCCGCGTCGTGTCGCCGTCATTAGGGTTTCGTCTTGGCGCGTTAACCTTGCGGCGGCGTCACCTTATGTCCGTGGCGCCGTCCTCTTGACCGGCGTCGTCTGGATTGCATCTAGGCCGTGCGAGTAGCGACGGCCTACTCTTTACAACTAGGCGTCGTCGGCGAAAATCTGAGTTTTGGGTTACGGATCGTCACAAAAATCTTGGGACGGCGTCGCATTAGCATTTTTTGGCGCCGTCGCCTTCTAATTTCGACAGCTGTGAGTGTCTCGATTTTGACTTTGGCCATTTTCTTCATATATTCGCGCCTTTTCGTCCAAATAAGTGCCATTCCGACATTTTGCCTTCAAGAGACCTAAAAAGTGAAAAGGAGCGATATTAAGCAATAACGGATACAAAAGTGATCAAATAAGGACTTAAGCGACCCCTCAAAATGGTACCTTTTAAAACCTTATCATTGGCTCGAGTGTTAGTAAGCGTCCATTGGTGGGTTCATGACCGAATCACGGACTATCGTCATCAAAATACATGCATGTTTTGTCATGGATTGCTTTTATTGTATGTTTTACTTGGTTAAGTGATATCGCTAAATATTTTGATAGATCTAAAATTGGGAAAGACCTCGATTATTATTATTTAATCAATTATGTGCTATGTGGTATGTGTTTGATTTAGCCTCACGCAATCGATGAATCGATGCATGTGGCTCGGTTTGTACATTGTTGAAAGCGGGTGAGATTCTTAATTAAACATATACATATTGACGGATCTAGAATTGGTTATTAATAGGATTTATCAAAAGGTTTGCATGTGGCTATTTGATATGCATGACTTATTATTATGTTATGCATTCATTGTTTATATGTTTATTTTAAATACTTGCTTGTTGTTATGTGTAACAAGGGTATTTTGATAAGAAAAATAAAATGAGCTAAACAATGGTGAAACATGTATTTTAAGCGTAATGTCGTAATCGTTTAATTGATTGATTTTTGCACAAAATAGTTAGAGCGGCTCACCCATTAATTACAAAGCGTGTGATGGGTATAAGGAGATGCGCATTAAATTGTGACCCTAAAGATGAGGGTTTTAATATGCTGGCTTGACTGATTCTCCGCTCGTTTGTGCGTCTTAATGGAGCTACCAAGTATTCCTATATGTGTGCATAAAATCTTAAGGGTGAATTACTCTAATCTCTATGCGCCACTTTTGTGGTAATTATCCGAATAACTTAGGTCTTATGACTCATGTAGTAGTAGGATATAGTGGTAATTAAGGTGATTCTTTAATTGGTTATTCAATACCTTGATTAAAGTTTGATGATGAAAAGCTTAAATCATTAAAACAAGGATATAAATGTTTTAATAAAAACTATGCTACGAAGATGAATGCATGACATCTTTGTACATATTTGATTTGACATCAAAATTATTACCCTTTAATTTGAGTTATATGCCATCCAAATGACGGAAACACCTAAGATTACCTTTTATTTGCGTGAGAGCGTGACTTAAATCGCAATCAAAGGGTAAAATGTCCACGTGTCGTGAGAGCGGGTATGGACGATTTTGTAGTTTCTTAAGTTGGACAACTTAATTGGGTTAAGCGGTGAGGCGGCAACTCAAGGCATAAGATGAGATAAAACATGTTTACATGGCAATTGAAATTGGCTATATGTAAATCCCATAAATCTAGGAATTGCAATTGAAATTGGCAATTGAGCAAAAGCTCTACCATTTTGTATAAGGTTCATTACTAGCGGATCAAGCGGCGTGATGAGATTATGACAATTTGGATCCTAGTTTTCAATAATAATTAATTGGTTATATGAATATGAACCTTGAGTATTTAATTGTTTATTGAAAGGAAAATTATCAAAATATTAATTATGGTTTTTGAACTTTTTTACGTAGATGGCTCATCAACTTTGAAAACACTAGAGCTTAATGAGTTATGCTTTCAAAGATATGATTGGAAGAGACCAATGGTGGCCCTAATTTCAATGATTGGCATCGTGCACTTAGGATCATCCTTCATGTTGCCAAAGACTTGATATTTTGACTACACCTACGCACGATGCTCCTCTCAATCTGGCTAGTGCTCTTGAACAAGAGGCATATCGTGTTGAATATGAAGCATAATGATGTGGCGTGTCTAATGCTTTCGGGGATGTATGCTCAATTGCAAAACAATTTGAGCACTATCCGCTATGAGCATGCTAGATGAACTCAAGCGTATGTTTGAGAAGCCACCAAAGTGAACTGTATGAACTAATTGAAAGGTTCATAGGCTGCAGCGAGGAGGTTGGCAAATCTGTCTTGACCACGTCCTTGAGATGAAACATCACTTGGACCAATTAGAAGCTCATTTGTGGTTACTCGAGCGATGTATGTGTCGGCCTCATCAATCACTCCCTTAATCGGGAACAATTTGGTGATTTTGTGCGAAATTTTAACATGCATTGCACGGGAAGACAATGAATGAGTTACATGCAATGCTTGTAGACTTGAGAAGAGATTGCCAAAGAAGGCTCCTATACTGCTTGTACTAGCAATACAAGGTGGTAGGGTGAATAAGCCAAAGCATGACGGATAAGAAAGGAAAGGAAAGGAAAAGGAAACAAGTTTTCATCCCACCGACTCTAAGAAGAACCTGCAAAGAAAAGGAGAATCCTAAGAAGGATTTAACTTGCCACCGCAACTCACGGTCATTGGAAGAAGCTGTCTAGTTTATCTTTGAATGAGTGCTTTGAATAAAAATAAGATGGTGCCTAGCTCATCGGTATTTTATGTTTGAATTATTTTCTTTTCCTCATAAGCAAAATTCACGGATATATGATACGGGATGTGGTACTCATCCGTAATACATCGAGGACTTAGAGGAAGGAAGGCGACTGTGGAGAGATACTTGTCGTTGGAAATGGAAGCGTGCGGTTAGCCGAAATATAGGGACTTTTGATTTAGTGTTGCCTTGGGCTTAATTTTGGAACTAAATAAGCTGTCATTATGCCCTCCATTGTTAGGGGTGTTATTTGATTTCTTTGTTAAAAGATATTGGTTTTGTGCACACTTTTACCAGTTATAGAATTTCGGTTTCTTTAAATAATGTTTTTACTTTAATGCAATTCCTATGCTTGGTGTGTTTGAAATTGATATGGATGGTTGTGTATCCAATGAAAATAATTAGTTGTATAGCATTAGCAATAAGAAGAGCAAGTTGAGCTGTGACTCTTCTTATCTTTGGCATTAATCAGCCTTGCCCGTATAAAGAAAGCATGGAAAAACCGCAACACGATGGGCTTTTACAAGCGGTCAATGATGAATCATTTGACAAATGCGAGTCTTGCATAGGCGGGAAGATGACAAGTAAACCTTTTCACCACAAGTGGAAAGGGCTTACGATCTACTTGGATTAATACACCTTGATGTGTGTGGTCAAAACGTGGTGCTACCTGCTTGCAACCTCGTCGTTCGGGGTCAAGGGAACTTCCTTTTCTTGAGCAAGTTTTATAACACCCTAGCGGTGAACCTAATCGTTGTAGTGTAGTAATTAGGGTAAGCCACGGGTATTGATATCGTTCTCTAGGGAATAGGAATGCTAGTAAGGAGTTACTACGCTAAGGTTAAGGTTGAGGAAGATTATTTTTATCTTTTTATGTTTTATGAAATGGAAAGGTCGAATCTCGGGTATTGGATTTGGGGGTTGGTATTTCTACCGATTACTCTACTATTATCTAATTATCTAAACTAAGGTTGTGGGAGTCTATGTCTAATTAATGTGTGCTCGTATGATAGTTTAAAGATGTGTTTACTTAGTTTGTATTACTCCTTAATTATCTCCTATTGATGGTTGAGTGTCACGTCTTATTCTTAGTTGCGTTGTGTGTCTAAAGTTGTAGGGTATCGTTTCTCCCTAACTCTTTGAACTTACCAAAGGGTCTTGTCTACAAACCCACTAGGGATGATAAACTCCTACTCTAAGGCGCTCTTTGGATGGTTTAGCCTACAACTACTCGGGTAATTATATTCTAAGGTTCACAAAGATGAATCAAGCATTAAGTACACAACGAATGACCTATCGCATTACTAGATCATTAATCAACTAAGATAAGAAACAACCAATCAATATTCAATAATTAAGTTTCATACTTCCTAAGCAAACACACAAATAAATTAGCGGGACATGGAGAACATGCAAGCATACACACAAATAATCAAAGACATAATTGAATTAATGAAGTAAAGACTTATCTTGATGTAAGATAGGGTTTAAAACCCTAAAATCTTGTACAAGACACCTTAGGTTCGGTTTTAGGTTTTACTCCAAAGACTCTCCACAAAAGACGAAAAATTCGGATTCTATATATAAGATTACAATTGCGACGGCGTCACCTTATGTTTAGTGGCGCCGTCGTGTCGCCGCCATTAGGGTTTCGTCTTGGCCACGTTAACCTTGCGACGGCGTCACCTTATGTCCGTGGCGCCGTCCTCTTGACTTTCGGCGTCGTGCGGATTGCATCTAGGCCGTGCGAGTAGCGACGACCTACTCTTTCACAACTAGACGTCGTCGCTTGAAAATCTGAGTTTTGGGTTACGGATCGTCACAATAATTTTGGGACGGCGTCGCCATTAGCACCCGCGCGTCGCCTTCTACTTTCAACAATTGTGAGTGTCTCGATTTTGACTTTGGCCATTTTCTTCATATATTCGCGCTTTTCGTCCAAATAAGTGCCATTCCGGCATTTTGCCTTCACGAGACCTAAAAGTGAAAAGGAACGATATTAAGCAATAACGGATACAAAAGTGATCAAATAAGGACTTAAACGACCCTCAAAATGGTACCTTTTAAAACCTTATCAAATATCCCTACACTTGTTATTTGCTTGTCCTCAAGCAAATGTGCTTTAACCAATTAATTTATAAGTTAGGGGTCATGAAGCATTAATTCAAAGCGGTCCACAACACATATAAGCCCATAAAAGTCATAACAAGCACGGAAATTACATACTAGCACCTCACATGGGGTGTTTGGATACTCACATCTCTCTCGGGTGTATATATGAAATATAACAAAATAGGAAATGGAAGATAAACACTCATTAACCGGTCCTAGTACATAGATTACCATAGGCTTGAGAATAGATCAAACCTCCATCGCTTTGGCGTAAGCACCTAGGAAAGACTATCAAAGAGGTCTTTTAAAGGGTTGTAATGTTAGGCTTACGGTAGGGAAATAAGGGTTTGGTGGGATAGGCTATTTAGTGGTGGCAAGTCAAAAATCTTTATGTTAACTGCATATGAAGAATGGCGTTGCTAAGCCAAGACTCGACACTCTAAACTCTAGATAACTGAAATAAATAAACATAAATTTAAAGATAGATGTAGGATGGTAGCCCGTATGTTTTTTTTTTTTTTTTTTTTTTTTTATTTTTTTTTTTTTTTCATACACTTTTACTCTACCATCCTCTATGATAACATCAAAATACTAGGGATTTATAGGCATATCCCTACACTTGAGTTTTTATTACTCTAACACTAATTTGACCCGATTTGAAAAGATCAAAACACTTGGGGTACATTATTACGCAAACAAAGGGAATTTGAATTTAACGTTCCCTTCCGTCATTTCATAAACTTTAACTTTTCCCATGAATCCCAATCGTCCCAAAATCGTATACAAAGGATATGACTCGACTTAGCAACTTATGCAAGCAACTAGATAATTGAACTAAGGGTTTAGGGTGATAACAAACATTTGCACTAAAAGTGAGTGCATAAGGGGTAGGCTAAAGCGATTTGGGTGTATATTTGGGGTGGGGTGTAAACAATGCTCTTCATTGATATTCGGAAAAACCGAAACATCACGAGAACCGCGAAAAGGATAGGCTCGAGGGGTTAACTAGGGGTATCGTGTACTAAAGATGAGTACAACGCAAAGGGTGTGGGGAATTACTCAACCGATGTGGAAGAAGTAATTATATTACGGTATCAAACAAGGGTTATCCTAATGCCTCTTATCATTTAGTTATTCCTAACTACACAAGTGTAGCCTCACTTGCGATCTCGGAATGCATCACAAAACAAGTTCTAGAATCTAATATACTACCGGTTCACACTCTAAGCATTAAAGATGAATGCTTTAATTCCTACTAATCTAAGGCGATCCTCACATTTTGGTGGAATTTGGGTGGTAAAGGGTTTTGTGCTAGTCATGCAACTTCCTATCCATGAGGCGCTTTTGTTAAGACTAATGGCCCACTCCTATATGTCATAAAAAATTTTAAATTTGGTGCCAAAATTACCCTAACCGACATTTTCTCATGGTTTATTACACAATCACAATTGGACAAAGCAAATAATCAAGGATAAGCATAGTTTCAAAGTTCCGTTTATTTTCCCTCCTACACTTAAACCGAACATTGTCCCCAATGTTCCCGAAAGTATCAAAGTTATGATAAAGAAGGTAATTAAAAGCGAAAAAACTAATACTCCACGATTAGCTCGGTAGGATCCGTGTAAAGTGGTGGTTAAATCTTTTCAAGAAGAATTATTGCGTGAAAAGCTCCTTCCAATCTTATGTAACTTCTTCTTGACAAACTAAACTGCACACTTGAAGAAAACAAACGAAACCTTCGTAAAATCGTGGTAATAATATATATAAGACTCGATTTAAACTAGGATATAATGCTTGTGGAATGGATGTTTACTGAATTTCTAAGAAAATTAAGACTTGGAAAATTCCAAAAATTTATAAGTAGCTCGAAAAGCGAGAAAAAGTAATCGATGTTTTACTCCTTCCTAACGCCAGTTGCAATCTGACGCCGTCAGTTATCCCGACAAAAAGCGGTCTGCGATTTTACGGAAAAATTGCGGAAATTTTACATCTTTAGAATCTGGAAAAATTTACGCAAAACATCCATTATGACTCGATACAAGCATTTGACTCGAACAAACAAACATAAATATCTTTTAGTTAATTGTTATTCTCATGTTTACGTTTCTTTTGAAAACGTGTGTAATCCTCCCTACACTTATCCCTTATGTAAAATACCTTTATATGCAATTAAGACGAGGTTAAAAACAAAATAAAGCATTTTTACAAATTTAAACATGAGGATAAACAATTAATAAAAGATATATGACACTAACAAGCAAACAATTAAGCATGGGTTGCCTCCCACGAAGCGCTTTTCTTTATTTAAGAGTCTTGTAGCTAGACTCGTAGTCGTGCTCCTACGTTTTCTCATTACCGCCCTCTTGACGGTTTCTAATGGGGGATTCCATGTTGTAGAAGTGCCCTAAAATGCGCTTCTCTAAGAGTTCATCTACTCCCCAATCAGTCCTATATTCCGGTCCTAGGCTCAAGCAATCCTTATAGAATCCGAAAATCTTAGCCATAACATAATCAACACCTTTTTCCCTATCCTTATCATTCCTATAATAGACCGACAGTTTAAGTTCCTTTTCATCATTAGAGTGATGAAAACTTCTCAATCTTAAGCGGCATTTGGTAAGCTATGTCATCGGTCTCATTCTTGAATCGCACTACTCCTAACGAGGGTCATAGGTCATCCGGTGCTTTCTATGAAAGGTTTTCCTAGAATAACATGGGACAAGCTAGGGTCTATGGCGTGCTAATATCATCCACAATTATGAAGTCCGTAGGAAACGTGAAACTACCTACATAAGCGGGCAATCCCTTAATTCTTCCAAGAAAATTGCAACTAACATTAGGATCATTGGGGTCTTGCCTAGTTGGAATAGGCTTCTTCAATATCCAATTGTAGTAGGTGCTAGTCATTATGTTGATTGGGGACTTGCGATCAATGTAGGCTTTTGCCACAAAAGGTGTCCTATGACACATGGTATGTTAAGATTCCAAGGGTTCCCAAACTTGATTCGAGGACTTTTCTAACATACATGTGACGGAGGTCACGCACTAAGTGAGGTGGCGAGATAGTTCTTCTTCCGTAGGAAATTTGTTGAAATAGTCAATGTCTACTTCATCTACTTCCTCGGGTGTTTCATCATCCACAAGTGTATAGTCCTCTTCGTCATTTGTTTCATTAGGTTCAACTAAGGCGATGGTATTGACGAATTGGACATGCTTTTAGCTTGCTTGGATCCTTAATCTCTATACACAAGGCTCGGGAGTTGAGATAGCACTAACCTTCTTATCACTATTAGCTATGGCTTTCAAAGGTTGTCTATTTTCCTATCCATCTCGGCTTGTTGATGGTTAAAGCGGTCCGAGAGCTTAGCCATTTGGGTTTCTTGGGATGCAACTAGGTTTTGCAACATCCCTTCGATGTTTTGTTGGTTAGGACCGTTAGGTGGGGCCATGAGAAATCATTAGAGGTGAATTCTTTGGTTTGTCCCCAATAGAAGTCGGGCTTGTTTTTCCATGCCTCACGGGTTTCATTGAAATTCCTAGGTCCGGTGTTGTAGGAATCTTCCTCCGCTCCATTAATACGTGAGGATGCGTAGTCAATAGAAGCATGTTCGGGGATCGGGTGCTATGCGCGTGTTATGAGGATCACAAAGCGGCTCACACGAGGAAGAAACTTTGTTCACATGGTGTGAAGATTTAGGATTTTCGTAGGAACTCATGAGGAATTTAACTTGATCTTCAAGTTCGATCATCCTACGGTCGGAAGGAGGCAAGGAGATTGCCTTAACGGTTTTGGGCAGCTCACGGGGTCATCCCAACTTTCGTTGTCATAGAGGCGAGGTCCTCTATTATTTCCCATGATTCTTCTGCGGTGAGATCACTAAGTTTTCCACCGCCGCTTGGTCAATGGATCGCTTAGTGGGGAAGTTGACATGATCATAAAAGATTTGGACTTGGAGCCAAAGATCAATGCCGTGATGAGGACTTTATGAAGTAAGTCCTTGAATCGGGTCCATGCTTCAGTAGAGATTCACCTTGACGTTGTTGGAACATCAAGATGTCATTCCTAAGCTTAGTGGTTCTCCCGGTGGGAAAAATTGAGCAAGGAAGCGAGAGTAAGATCATCCCAACTTGAGATGGAGCCGGTGGGAAGTCGCTCAAGCCAATTACTAGCTTGGTCCCGTAGAGAATTGGAAGAGACGCAGCGCGTGGTCTCCCGAGTAGTAGCATCAAGGTCGATGGAATCGACGATTTTGAGAAATCCCTCGGATCTTGATTTGGATCTTCGGAACGAAGTCCATGGAATGCACATCCGTTTTGCACCAACCGGATGGTGTCGGATCGCAGGGCCGTAGTTTGGGCTTGGTCGGGAAGCTCAATGGTGTTCCTATAGCCTAGGTGGCTTGGTCTCGAGTATTCACCAAGAGTACGGGCTCTTGGCGGGTCATTTGGTGGTGGGTTGATGAATGGTAGTGGGTTATCACCTTCCATGATGAAAAGTGATGGGGTTACGAACAAAGGTTACGAAGAAGGGGGATAGACTAAGAGAAAGCTAAAAATGAGAAAAATTTACTTGATAGGAATCAAGCAAAGAAACCTAAACGAGGTGGACTACTAACTAGCTATTCTATTCCCGGCGCGCGCCAAAAACTTGATAACGCTACACGCGTCGTTCGGGGTCAAGGAAACTTCCTTTTCTTGAGCAAGTTTTATAACACCCTAGGCGATGAACCTAATCGTTGTAGTGTAGTAATTAGGGTAAGCCACGGGTATTGATATCGTTCTCTGGGGAATAGGAATGCTAGTAAGGAGTTACTACGCTAAGGTTAAGGTTGAGGAAGATTATTTTTATCTTTTATGTTTTATGAAATGGAAAGGTACGAATCTCGGGTATTGGATTTGGGGTTGGTATTTCTACCGATTACTCTACTATTATCTAATTATCTAAACTAAGGTTGTGGGAGTCTATGTCTAATTAATGTGTGCTCGTATGATAGTTTAAAGATGTGTTTACTTAGTTTGTATTACTCCTTAATTATCTCCTATTGATGGTTGAGTGTCACGTCTTATTCCTAGTTGCGTTGTGTGTCTAAAGTTGTAGGGTATCGTTTCTCCTAACTCTTTGAACTTACCAAAGGGTCTTGTCTACAAACCCACTAGGGATGATAAACTCATACTCTAAGGCGCTCTTTGGATGGTTTAGCCTACAACTACTCGGGTAATTATATTCTAAGGTTCACAAAGATGAATCAAGCATTAAGTACACAACGAATGACCTATCGCATTACTAGATCATTAATCAACTAAGATAATAAACAACCAATCAATATTCAATAATCAAGTTTCATACTTCCTAAGCAAACACACAAATAAATTAGCGGACATAGACATGCAAGCATACACAAAATCAATATTCAATAATTAAGTTTCATACTTACTAAGACATAATTAGAAATTCCGGTATTAAAGAGTCGGTCACCTCAGTAAAGAAAGCTCGTAGTCGTAGTTCTTTTAAGTTAAGTAGTATTTAGTTAAGTAACACCGTGGAGGACTATATATAAGACGGGTCTTTACCCACTGTATGCGCCGATCCATGGCCACCCTTGATGTGTGGCGATTTATGTAAGACTATAAATACTCTCTACCTCCCAAGGTAGAGTTGGAGCTCATAATAATATCTTTCACTTTCTCTCACTAAGTTCCCTAAACCTCTAACTTTCTCTCTAGAATTCCATCTATCATGCTACTTTGTGTTATGGTTTGATGTGTATGTGAAAACTAATATCTAACAATTGGTATCAAGAGCCATGGTTAGATCATATCTTGCACATCTTTGGATTTCTAGTGGTTTTAGGTGGTTTTGAGTTTGAAAAAGTTTAGTGGTTTTGCATCATTTGGTTGATTTCTAGTGTTAAAGTTTGGATTTTGTTAGTACTTTTATGTTTAGAATCATCACAAGTGTTTAGGTTTTCATTTGGTAGCTTGAATCATCTTGGTTGGGTTGTTTTGGATTGAAAAGTGATGTTTATGTGGTTTTCTTGCTAGCGACTTAGTTCACGGACTACATTCTTCGTAGCGACTTGCTTTACAAATTTGTAGCGAGTTACGCTTTTGACCTAGCGACTTAGATCTAGCGACTTACGATACAAGTAGTGGACTCTCCACTACGGGTAGCGACTTGTGGTAGCGACTTGGTGCATGCGAGTTGCTCTTTAGCGACTTGTATCTTTAGCGACTTGAGTAGCAATTCTTGCCAAAATTTTGCTAGCGACTTGTGGCTTAGCGAGTTACTACTTAGCGACTTGCATTTGTCTAGCGACTTGGGAGTCTAGCGACTTAGTGGTGTAGCGAATTAGGTGTTAGCGACTTGGTGCATTATCTTCTAGCGACTTGGGTGATTGTTTACGGTTTTCTCTTGATTTAGTAAAATCCGTGAAAGAATCTATTTCCGGTTTAATCATAGAGTTATAAAATCCGTATAATCGTTAACATGTCTACCAACGTTCCTACTATCATCTCCATTGTTGCGAGGATGTTCAAGCATTGGTTCGATACTCGTCCACCCATGCTTGACAGAATCGACTACGATTCTTGGGCTCAACGAATCAGTTGTATTGCCTTGGAAAGGAAAATGGTGTCAACATTCTCAAATCCATTGATGAAGGACCATATCGAGTTGAGGCGACTAGAGACATACTTGATACTAATGAAGATGGTACTCCTGTTTACGGAATGGACGGACCTAAGATGTATGATGAGCTTGATGATAAGGAGAAAAGAGATTCGATGCGAGATATCGGGGCTTCAAACATTGTTCTTCAAGGTCTTCCTAAAGACATCTACAAGTCGATCAATCATAACACCGATGCAAAGGCGGTTTGGGATAATGTTAAGATGCTTCTCTCGGGTTCGAATTAACTATGGAAGACAGAGAATCCCAACTCTATGACGAATTTGAACACTTCAAGATGAAACCGGATGAGAGTGTCTATGAGTACTATGTGAGATTTCATAAGTTAGTGAATGACATGAGGAACATCGAATGACTATGCCTAACATTCATTTGAACTCAAAATTTGTGAACAACATGAATCCCGAATGGCACAAGTTTGTCACACGTGAAGCTCACTAAAGGATTGAAGAATACAAACTATGAGCAACTCTATGCCTTCCTCCTTGAGAATGAGAGACATGCTATGTTTGAAAAATTGATTCTCAATCGGTTCAAAACCAACCGAGGAGAGACAAGCTCGTCTAATGACTCAACAACTTCTACTCAAACATCGGAATCACAACCAAAGCATCACAAGTCATACCCTTGGGTAATGGTAATCACAAACTCATTCCCGATCCTATGTTCAAACAAGTCGATCTTTGATGCACACGTGGGTAACTTCATTAATCAACTAGCTCTTCTCATTAGTCAAAACATGAATTCTCTCCACAAACCAACAACAACCTCGAAATCGCATCTAACCCACACAATCAAGCCACCGTTAAAGATGGAAGGATCGTGGTGCAACCGATTCGGAAAGACAAGGATCGGGGAAGAGGTGGAGCGGGAGAGGTTATGTTGGCAACCGAATCGAGGAAGGAATGGTAACCAAGGTCAAGCTAAGCCAATCAAATGTTATAAGCTGTGGTGGTGAGGACACATTGCAAGGAACGCATATCTCCAAAGCGTCCACGAATGCGGATTACTTGAGAGATAAGATGTTCTTGGCACAAGCTCGGGACAATGGTGTTTGCTTTGGATGAAGAGGAATTGTTGTTTCTTGAGGGCAATGCCAAGACCTATGATGTAGATGTGGATGAGCGGCCTATTCGGAGATAGGTCACAATCATCGAATGCCTTTCAAGTCGGCGATTGTGATGCATACGACTACGATGTAGATGATGGACCTCTGCACACACAATTTTATGGCTAGCATTTCTCCAATGGTTTCTCCCAAGGTCTCTTCTTCACCACAAGTGGCCCATCCAAGGACAAACTCATCTCGGAGGTATTAAAACTATCGATGATCTTGATGTGCAACAGATGCATGACAAAGTACAATCAAGCGAAACTATTGAATCAAATATTGAAAATATGGGTAATATCAATATTGTCCCATATGATCAATATGTGAAACAAAGTGAAAGTGAAGTTGTACCAAGTGATGCATCTTCTGCGATCAACAATGACTATGTTTTTGATGAATACACCGCATGTGCCCTGATGATTCCATAATTTCCGAACTAAATGCCTATAAAGAACGTGTTGCTATTTATGAACAACGTGCAAAATTTGAGTTGACCACTCGTGAGCGGGAAATGGATGACCAAGTGCGTCGATAATTAGAAAAAGTAATTTTAGAGAAGAAGTATTGAAACAAGAATTAAATTCCTTGCAAGAAAAACTTTCTAAAACAAACTAAGCAAAACAAGAACTTCAAGAAAATGTGAAAATGCTTAAGCAAGAATTTAATGCAAAGGAATCAAAACTCTTGAGAGACTTTTCTAATCGAAAACTTTGAAAACAAACTTGAAAACAAGTTGTACATACAAGGAAACACCATTCGATTGCTCACATGGTCACTAAACATCGAGTCTTAAGCGATAAGCATAGCATTCCCTTGTTGAGGAACCAAATCCAGAGGTAATTAAAAGGCTAGAAATGCTCATAAGGTGCTTTATGATGGTAATGAAATCCTTAAGCCTAGACGTAAACCTAGTTGCGTTGAGTGCACAGAGGAAGATAAGAAATCAAATGAAATCACTAGGAAAAGATGAATAAGAAACAAAATGATCCCAAATGCAAAGAGAAAAAATAATTATCACTCCTCATGACTACAAGAAGGAAAAGCTGGATTTCCTTGAACAAGTTTAAGCCTCGAGACATTGTTGACTCCCGAACAAGTCTTACGGAAAAGGATTTAGATAAGCGAAAGCGGAAAATATTGTTGAAACAAACCCTCCCTTTGGAAAATGCCTAGAGCGACTGTATCCTCCTAATACACCAATGCATCTTGTTCCTAGAACAATTGCCACTAAAAGCAAGACATTAATTAGCCAATATGTTATATTTCAACTATTTGTTGATTTTGAGAAAACTTGCAAGAAAAGGATCACACCCATTGGTATAATCAAGGAGAAAGGGTTTTGAACAAATGAAAGAATGTTATTTAAGCGAGGTCATGCCTTTCTTTAAACTTCTAAAAGATCACTTTGAGAGTCTTAAAAGGGATAGAAAGCGATATTAAGGGAATGGAAAAGGAATTTGATGCAATGATTGTTGAAGTTAGTGACTATGAGCGTGCTTTCGAAATATAATGAGATTGAGAGGAAGAACTTGCATACATTAAATGAGACTCTTATTCTTGAATGTGTTGCTCAAGATGTGTTTTCATCGCTTCAAATTGCTCTATTAATGCTTCCAAATTTCATGAACTATCTGTTGCCTGAAAGTCTCCCATGATCGTGTCATTGAGCTTGAAAAACTAATTCTAAACTAAACGAGAAAATTGAACTGGATGATCACGACAATTTGGTTAAACATTTTTCTAAACTAGAAGTTGAGCATTTTAATTTACAACTAAAATATCAACATCTTAAAGAAAATGTCAAAACTTCAAATATCAAGACATCATCGGATGCTCCGAGTTTGATGCGGTTTTCAAATTAACAAACGTGATGAGCAGATTCAAGCTCGGTGCAACACGATCGTAAAGTTGAAAGCCCAAATCTCTCAATTAAAGGGTCAAACGAACAATATGACAGGCTCCCAAATGCCTCCTCCTTTAGATTCTCGAATTCTCAAACGTTTCATCTTCAAAACCTAGTAAATGCTTTACAAAAGGAAATTAAAAGTTTTCTAGAAGAAAATGAAAAGGTTAAACGTCATTTCAATGAGTTATTTGAATCAATTAAGGTCACTCGTAACAAAAATAACGAACAAATAGCTTCATTGCAAAAGGAAATTGAGAATCAAGAGTCGTAAAAGGGAAAATGCCAATGACCAATGGGGAGAATGGTGTATCAAAGGTTCACTCTTGTAATAAATATGCTTTATCTGTGACATATGTCCTCCTCATCTAAGGAACAACAAACTTGCTATTCAAACATACTTCTCATCCCTTAAGGATTGCTTAGAATGTCTGCATGAGATTGTTGAAGAGGATAAGCTAGAGAAACCTCATGATAATGCAATTGGACATGCATGCTTATATGCCAAACGATCTCAAGAAATCTTAGAATGCTTGATCACAATATGCCCAAAGTCATTAGGTGAGAGAGTTAATCCTTTGATTCCATGCTCGATGCCTAAGGCCAAGTATGATATGCACTCGATTCCCAATGTTTTGAATGTGAACCGTAGTGTGCCTTTAAGTAGTTCGATTCTAGATCCATCAATGCTAAGAAAGAGAACTCAAGTGTGCCTTCTAGGAGTACAAATCTCGGTACCTCTAGTTTTAAGAAAGTGAACCTTAGTGCACTGCATGTAGTTCGGATCGGCACATCTAAACAGGTGATGCAAAGAGTAGTTAAACCAACTAATGTTCCCATTCCTCTGAGGAGTAATCGGTGACATTAAAGGAGAAGGTCAAAGTCTCAAGACAATACAAGGAATGATAGGACCTCTCAAGCTAAGAATGTGCCTTTGGAAGAGAGTAGAAGAACAATCTAGGAACTTTAAGCTTGAATTGAATAAAACGAATCGTGTTGATTCTAGTATTAGCCATAGGCGTCTTGTAATTAATTGAATTCGATACTATTTGCAAACCTTGTACGATGTCCGCTTGAATTACGCTTCTAATCATGAATGTGGTGTTAATGTTACGCCTAATGATGTTAATTGTCCGATTAATATTGTTAATGCTAAAATTCATGCTAAAAAGGCTAAAAGGCAAAAGCGAAAGAAAGTTAGAAAACAATGGAAACCCACGGGAAGAACATTCGATAAAATAGGCTTTTATTGGATACACGTTGGTCATAAGACTAATCGAGATAATGCCCACTAGAAAATGGATGCCTCTTGGTAGAACTATTCCCTTAAGAAGTGATCACACCGTGAAATGTGGCTATCTGAGACACTAGTATTGCATCTATTCACAATGATTCCATTGCCTCACTTTACGATATGAATGCTTCTATTTACGATGTGGGTGTTCCAACTGTTGTTACTAACCAAATGGAACCCATTCTTGCATGGGGATCCCAATTATCCGATTATCCATTCTTGTCTCGTGTTCAACCGCAGATCGTTCAAATCGCTTACGTGGTACACGGACTCAGTTGTTCCAAGCATATATTTGGAGACCGGTCTCGCTCATGAACTTCGTGAGCAAATTCATCGGGACTATTAGATTCGGTAATGATCATTTCGGTGCTATTATGGGTTATGGAGATTACGTTGTTGGTGATAGTGTCATCTCTAGAGTTTACTATGTGGAAGGTTTGGGTCATAATCTGTTCTCTGTTGGTCAATTCGTGATTCGATCTAGAAGTAGCCTTGAAAACATACACCTTTGTTAGAGATCTTAATGGTAAGGAACTGTTAAAAGGAACTCGTGGCTCAAATCTTTACACCATCTCTATCGATGACATGATGAGGGCATCTCCAATCGCTTGTTATCAAAGGCTTCAAAAACAAAGTCATGGTTATGGCATCGTCGTCTCAATCACTTGAACTTGGCACCATCAACGATCTTTCCGAAAGGACTTAGTTGTAGGTTTACCTAGACTAAAGTATGAAAAGGATCATCTTTGTTCGACATGTCAATTGGGAAAAAGCAAGAAGTATGCCCATAAACCCAAACCTACTAACTCATCACGAAGTTCTTCATAT
The DNA here is from genome assembly GCA_022545495.1 of Chrysanthemum lavandulifolium. NCBI lineage: Eukaryota > Viridiplantae > Streptophyta > Magnoliopsida > Asterales > Asteraceae > Chrysanthemum > Chrysanthemum lavandulifolium. The sequence goes on along the minus strand of CM040244.1, from coordinate 188,356,670 downwards.
GATTCATATGGATTTATGTGGACCAATGAGGGTGCGAATATCTTTGGGAAGAAATATGTGTTAGTTGTGGTTGATGATTACTCTAGATTCACAGGTCAAGTTCTTAAGGACAAAGGATGAAACTCGATATCATCATCAAACTCATCAAACAAATTGCGAGTTCGACTTAACAAAACCGTCGAATTATCGAGCAGACAATGGGCCGAGTTTGTCAACAAACAACTTAGTGAATTCTATGAAAGCGTTGGAATCGACCATCAAAGAAGTGTTCCACGAACCCCTCAACGAGCGGTGTAGTTGAAAGGCGAAATCGTACTCTTGTTGAAGCCGCTAGAACAATCTTGATCTACTCAAAGGTTCCAATGTTTCTATGGGTGAAGCAATTGCCACTGCATGCTACACACAAAATCGTTCACGATTCACACTATTCATGGAAAAACTCCATATGAACTTGTCCACAACAGAAAACCTAATCTATCTTTCCTTCGTGTGTTTGGTGCATTGTGCTATCCAACTAATGAGGTCAAGACTTAGGCAAACTTAGGGCTAAAGTCGACATTGGAGTATTTGTAGGATATGCACCAAACAAAAGGGATACCGAATCTACAACAAAAGAACCCGAAATATCATGGAAACAATTCACGTTACGTTTGATGAGTGACCGGTCAAATGGCTCTGGACACTCCAGCTCAGGACCCGCACTTCAAAACAGTCCCATTGGTTCATCCCTTGTTCCAAACTCTTCTCAAGAAACTCCATATGTACCTCCATCCGAAGATGATTTAAAGAAATTGTTTGATCCTATGTTTGATGAACTGTATGATTCAATTACTAATGAGGTGTTGATCCCACAACAGAGGATGCTCATATTCCGTGAATGAAGTCAATCCTCGGTCTCAATATCTTTAAGTCAAGAAGCACCTGCTGATCCTTGATCTCATCAACAAATCATCATTCTTCAAATGTACATCATGGAAATGTTTCGCATCAATGATGAAGTTAATCCCTTTGCTACTCCACGAAGATGCTCCATTTGAAAACATATTTGCTCTCACGAATCATCATCGAACCATCTTCTTGAGAGACATCGACTCGCCTACCTCGGTCCCTCAACAAGCGCCACATGAACACCTCGGAAAATGGACTCACGATCATCCATTAGACAACATCATTGGAAATCCTCTCGTCCAGATCAACCCGGAAACAACTTGCAACCGATGCCTTATGGTGCTTCTTCAACTCCGTACTATCTAAGATCGAACAAAAGATGTTAAAACCGCCATGAATGAAGATAGTTGGTTCAATGCCATGCAAGATGAAATTCATGAGTTTGATCGACTTGATGTATGGGAGTTAGTACACTGCTCAGGCATGTGCTATGATTATAGCTCTTAAATGGATCTTCAAAGTGAAACTTGATGAGCATGGTGATGTGTTGAAGAACAAGGCTCGATTAGTTGCTAAAGGATACCGTCAAGAGGAGGTATTGACTTTGAAGAATCTTTTGCTCCAGTTGCTCGAATTGAGGCAATCGTAATCTTTCGGCTAATCTTGCTAGTAAGAACATGGTAGTTTATCGATGGATGTAAAGACGGCATTTCTAAGCGGAGATCTTAAAGAAGTCGTCTCGTCGGTAACTGAAGGATTTGTGAATCAAGAGCATCCTACTCACGTTTATCGTTTGAAGAAGGCTCTTTACGGTTTAAAGCAAGCTCCAGGGCATGGTATGATACATCACAAAGTTTCTTCTATCAACCGGATTCATCAAAGGAGCGATTGATCCTACATTGTTCACCGAAGTCGGGCAAACATTTAACTCATGTTCAAATTTATGTTGATGATATTATTTTGCCTCGGCGGACCCAATGGAATGTGATCGTTTTCAAATGAAATGAGTTCAAAGTTTCAAATGTCAATGATGGGACAAATGTCATTTTCTTGGGATTACAAATTTCACAAAGTCCGGAGGCATTTTCATAAATCAATCTAAATATGCAATGAGATCTTAAAGAAATTTGGATTTGATTCAAGTGACCTGTTGACACCCCATGATTGACCGAACCAAACTAGATGAGGACCACTCAAGGATCATGATTGACCAAACGAAATATCGTAGTATGATTGGATCCCGATGTACCTCATTGCTAGTAGACCGACATCTTGTTCATTGTTTGCATGTGTGCTAGATACCGTGCTAAGCCTACTAAAAGCACCTTGAAGCGATTAAGCGGGTCTTTCGGTATCTCCAAGGAACCATCAATATGGGTCTTTGGTACCAAGGAGGACACGGTATGTCACTAACGGCCTATCAAATGCCGATCATGCGGTTGTCAAGATACACGTCGAAATGCGTGCGAGGTGCTCGGTTTTGGGTGATAAGCTTGTGAGTGGTCTTCAAAGAAGCAAATGAGTACTTCTATTTCCTCTACGAGGCTGAATACATAGCCATGTCATCTTGTTGTGCTCAAATCTTATGGATGAGATCTCAATTATCGACTATGGCTTTGAATTCAACAAAATCCTCTGTCTTGTGATAATAAAAGTGCTATTGCTCTCTCATGCAACAACGTTCAACACTCAAGAGCAAAGCATATCGACATTCGACATCATTTCATCGGGGAACAAGTGGAAAAAGGTGTGGTGGAACTATATTTTGTGAGGTCGAATATCGGTTAGCGACATCTTCACCAAAGCTCTTCCAAGAGAACGTTTTGAGTTTATTCTTCCACGACTTGGCTTGAAAAGCCTTCAACCGAAACTCTCAAACGTCTTCGGGAGGAAGACGAGGAGTAAAGGTCTATCTTCATCTATCTCTTGTATATATATTTAAAAACAAAATACAAAATTATAAAACCTTCAAAAAAAAAAAAATAGAAAAATATAAAACTTTCAAAATCCATAAAAATTTGAAAAATTCAAAAATCTTCAAAAATATTGTCATTTTGTCATGTTTCTCTCGATTCGATAATATCTACGGTCTTGATGTTGTCATTCAAAGAATGACACGGGACTTTAGATGTTGTTCGAATTTATATTAAAAAAAAAAAAAAAAAATATAAAATATATATATATATTTTTGGGAGAAAGAGAAATGGTTTATTGTCATTTTATATAGCAATAACCGGTTTTAAAAGAAAGAAATGAGCCATGTTTTACCATGTTTTCAAATTCCATGCTCGATTCTATAAACATTTATCTGCTGAAAACCAAATGCTTTGAAAAATAACTCGGTCTCTATTTTTGATAATCATCGGGACTTATTTGTCAAAATCTCTATCTCTCAATCAACAACCTATGTCATTGATTGAGGGAGAATGATTTCAATTAAATTAAAAAGTTATTTGGCATTAAATTGTTTTCAAAAGATATACATGCATGTTTTATCAATGGAGTTTAAAGTCTTAAAATCCGATCCTTATCGATTAAACGCTTTCATAATCAAGTCACAATTCTCCTTAAAGCTTTCAAAATCAATTTAAATCTATAAGAGATCACAAATCTCAAATGATTTGATAATTGTGATCGGGGAGAATGTGTGATTTAAATTGGATTTAAACCGATAATTCGGTAAATGGTTTTATAAGGATGTACATGCTGTCCTTCCCACATGTGACAAACGATTTCAAATTTTCAATGCACATGTTGAGGGGAGCATCTATCTTAAACCTATGATTTGAAACGTGATCATTTATCTCAATGTGCAAGTTCCTCTAGTATGTGCAAAACTCTTTTCAAACCTCGAGGCACATATTGAGGGGAGCAAATTTATGGAAACCTCATCCTTCCGGAAATGCTATATCTACTTGATTTGATGTGGGAAGTGATGTTGATATCTTTAGAAAATGGTAATCAAAGAAGTTAATTCTTTCTCTTGCCTCCGTGTGCAAAACATTTTCAAATACTTGATGCACATGTTGAGGGGAGTTCTCGTTCTAAAAAAATATCAAAAACAATTCGGTACAAAATGCTTTGATAATATATCACAAGTATCCGAATTGATTTTCAAATGGTTTTCAATTGGTTCCAATGGCGGATGAACAATACCAAATAGACCGACCAACTTTACTTTATGTACGGTGATATAAGGATGATAAGGTTAGGTATGTGTTCCCATGATCCGCCGAACCGGAGGGATCTACCGAGGACAATCCACTAGTTAGTGTAGAAGTCCTTAGGTATGATGATAAAAGGAGAAAAATGAGATATGGGAAGAGTGCGGACTAAGATCGAGCTAGTACTAGAATAAACCCAACAAGGTTCTAGCTATGAAGTCTCGGTAAGCTTGAAGGGTTGAAGAATTAAAAGAATTGAATGAGAAAAGGGTGAAAACAAATAGCCCTCCATTTATTCAACCTTAGGGCGAAACCGGGTTCAATTCATATGCTCTTGATGGTAACATCGGTATTGAAGACAAGACGTCATGGACCCAAAGGCGACCGCACTTCAACTTTCCAAACCACTCAAGTTCCTCTTAAAAGGACTTGTTTCATTCTCACGGGAACCGACATTATCTATCGACTTTCTCTTAGAGATTGTTGATATTGAAGAAGGAGACCTCTCCCTAGTCTCCGAAGACGGGATCCAAATATGCACAAATTGAGTCTAGAGCCACGAGATCATCAATAAATCTCATTAGGACACTTTCAATGAAGACTCTCTTTTCACACAATGTGGAAAGAGAGATTATATCTTGAGTCCT